>JBBPBQ010000002.1:39325775-39388573 GCA_037974755.1 Cicer yamashitae | reverse complement strand
AAATTATAACAACCAACCGTTTGATCTAATCTAATTAGTCGTTTTTTGAAGTTTTAAAGACAAATTATAACAACCAACTTTTTGATCTAGTCTAATAAGTCATAATTTGAAATTTTGAAGACAAATTATAACAACCAACTCTTTGATGTAATCTAATTAGTCGCTATTAGAATATTTAAGGACAAATTATAACAACCAATCGTTGATATAACTAATCAATCGTAACTTGAAGTTTTAAAGAAAAATTATAACGATTAACCGTTCAATCTAATAACATTAGTCGTACTACAAAGTTTTTTAGAGAAATTAATACAACCAACAATTGATCTAATCTAATTAGTCGTAATTGGAAGATTTAAAGACAAATTATAACAATCAACCGTTCAATCTAATAACATTAGTCGTACTACAAAGTTTAAGACAAATTGTTACAACCAACGTTTGATCTAATCAGATTAGTCCTAATTTGATGTTTTAAAGACTAATTATAACAACCAACTGTTCGATCTAATAAAATTAGTCATACTAAAAACTTTTAAGGACAAATTATAACAACCAACCGTTCGATCTAATAAAATTAGTAGTACTATGAAGTTTTGAAGACAAATTATAACAACCAACCAACTGTTCGATTTAATAAAATTAGTCTTATTATGAACTTTTAATGACAAATTATAACAATCAACCATTCGATTTAATCTAATTAGTTTTAATTTGATGTTTTAAAGACAAATTATCACAACCTACCGTTCAATATTACCTAATTAGTTGTAATTTGAAGTGTTAAAGACAAATTATAACAACCAATCTTTTGATCTTTTCTAATTAGTCATAATGTGAAGTTTTAAAGACAAATTATAACAATGAACCGTTCGATATAACCTAATTAGTCGCAATATGAAGGTTTAAGGACAAATTATAACAACCAACCTTTTAATCTAATTTAATTAGTCGTAATTTAAAATTTTAAAAATAAATTATAACAACCAATCGTTGATATAATCTAATCAGTCGTAATTTTAAGTTTTAAAGATCAATTATTACAAGCAACGTTTGATCTAATCTACTTAGTCGTAATTTAAAGTTTTAAAGACAAATTATAACAATCAAACGTTCGATCTAATAAAACTAGTCGTACTACAAAGTGTTTAAGAAAAATTATTACAACAAACATTTGATCTAATCTAATTAGTCGTAATTTGAAGTTTTAAAGACATATTATAACAACCAACCCTTCGATCTAATGTAATTAGTTGTCATTTGAAAATTTTAACACAAAGCATAAAAACCAATCGATCGATCTAGTCTAATCAGTCGTACTATGTAGTTATAAAGATAAATTATAACAACCAACCGTTTGATCTAATCTAATTAGTCGTTTTTTGAAGTTTTAAAGACAAATTATAACAACCAACTTTTTGATCTAGTCTAATAAGTCATAATTTGAAATTTTGAAGACAAATTATAACAACCAACTCTTTGATGTAATCTAATTAGTCGCTATTAGAATATTTAAGGACAAATTATAACAACCAATCGTTGATATAACTAATCAATCGTAATTTGAAGTTTTAAAGAAAAATTATAACAATTAACCGTTCAATCTAATAACATTAGTCGTACTACAAAGTTTTTTAGAGAAATTAATACAACAAACAATTTATCTAATCTAATTAGTCGTAATTGGAAGATTTAAAGACAAATTATAACAATCAACCGTTCAATCTAATAACATTAGTCGTACTACAAAGTTTAAGACAAATTGTTACAACCAACGTTTGATCTAATAAGATTAGTCCTAATTGGATGTTTTAAAGACTAATTATAATAACCAACTGTTCGATCTAATAAAATTAGTCGTACTAACAACTTTTAAGGACAAATTATAACAACCAACCGTTCGATCTAATAAAATTAGTAGTACTATGAAGTTTTGAAGAAAAATTATAACAACCAACCAACTGTTCGATTTAATAAAATTAGTCTTATTATGAACTTTTAATGACAAATTATAACAATCAACCATTCGATTTAATCTAATTAGTTTTAATTTGATGTTTTAAAGACAAATTATCACAACCAACCGTTCAATCTAATAACATTAGTCGTACTACAAAGTTTTTTAGAGAAATTAATACAACCAACAATTGATCTAATCTAATTAGTCGTAATTTGAAGTTTTAAAGACAAATTATAACAATCAACCATTCAATCTATTAAAATTAGTTGTACTACAAAGTTTTTAAGAAAAATTATTACAACCAACATTTGATCTAATCTAATTAGTCGTAATTTGAAGTTTTAAAGACAAATTATAACAACCAACCGTTCGATCTAATGTAATTAGTCGTCATTTGAAAAATTTAACACAAATCATAAAAACCAATCGTTTGATCTAAAAAAATTAGTCGTGCTACAAACTTTTAAAGACAAATTATAACAAACAACCGTTCGATCTAATAAAATTAGTAGTACTATGAAGTTTTAAAGACAAATTATAACAACCAACTATTTGATGTAATCTAATTAGTCGTTATTTGAAGTTTTAAAGACAAATTATGACAACCAACCGTTCGATTTAATAAAATTAATCGTGCTATGAACTTTTAAAGACAAATTATAACAACCAACCGTTCGATCTAATAAAATTAGTCGTACTACAAACTTTCAATGACAAATTATAACAACCAACCGTTTGATCTAATTAAATTAGTAGTACTATCAAGTTTGAAGGACATTTATAACAACCAATTCTTTGATGTAATCTAATAAGTCGTTATTTGAAGTTTTAAAGACAAATTATAACAACCAACCGTTCGATTTAAAAAAATCAGTCGTACTATGAACTTTTGAAGACAAATTATAACAATCAAACGTTCGATCTAATAAAATTAGTTGTACTATTAAGTTTTATAGACAAATTATGACAACCAACGGTCGATATAACCTAATTTGTCCCAATTTGAAGTTTTAAGGACAAATTATAACAACCAACCGTTCAATCTAATCTAATTAGTCGTAATTTAAAATTTTAAAGACCAATTATAACAACCAATCGTTTAATGTAATCTAATGAGTCGTAATTTGCAGTTTTAAAGAAAAATTATAACAATTTACCCTTCAATCTAATAACATTAGTCGTACTACAAAGTTTTTTAGAGAAATTAATACAACCAACAATTGATCTAATCTAATTAGTCGTAATTTGAAGTTTTAAAGACAAATTATAACAATCAACCATTCAATCTATTAAAATTAGTTGTGCTACAAAGTTTTTAAGAAAAATTATTACAACCAACATTTGATCTAATCTAATTAGTCATAATTTGAAGTTTTAAAGACAAATTATAACAACCAACCGTTCGATCTAATGTAATTAGTCGTCATTTGAAAAATTTAACACAAATCATAAAAACCAGTCGTTTGATCTAATAAAATTAGTCGTACTACAAACTTTTAATGACAAATTATAACAACCAACCGTTCGATCTAATAAAATTAGTAGTACTATGAAGGTTTAAGGACATTAATAACAACCAACTATTTGATGTAATCTAATTAGTCGTTATTTGAAGTTTTAAAGACAAATTATGACAACCAACCGTTCGATTTAATAAAATTAGTCGTGCTATGAACTTTTAAAGACAAATTATAACTACCAACCGTTCGATCTAATAAAATTAGTCGTACTACAAACTTTCAATGACAAATTATAACAACCAACCGTTTGATCTAATAAAATTAGTAGTACTATCAAGTTTGAAGGACATTTATAACAACCAATTCTTTGATGTAATCTAATTAGTCGTTATTTGAAGTTTTAAAGACAAATTATAACAACCAACTGTTCGATTTAAAAAAATCAGTCGTACTATGAACTTTTGAAGACAAATTATAACAATCAAACGTTCGATCTAATAAAATTAGTTGTACTATTAAGTTTTATAGACAAATTATGACAACCAACGGTCGATATAACCTAATTTGTCCCAATTTGAAGTTTTAAGGACAAATTATAACAACCAACCGTTCAATCTAATCTAATTAGTCGTAATTTAAAATTTTAAAGACCAATTATAACAACCAATCGTTTAATGTAATCTAATGAGTCGTAATTTGCAGTTTTAAAGAAAAATTATAACAATTTACCCTTCAATCTAATAACATTAGTCGTACTACAAAGTTTTTTAGAGAAATTAATACAACCAACAATTGATCTAATCTAATTACTTGTAATTTGAAGTTTTAAAGACAAATTATAACAATCAACCGTTCAATCTATTAAAATTAGTTGTACTACAAAGTTTTTAAGAAAAATTATTACAACCAACATTTGATCTAATCTAATTAGTCATAATTTGAAGTTTTAAAGACAAATTATAACAACCAACCGTTCGATCTAATGTAATTAGTCGTCATTTGAAAAATTTAACACAAATCATAAAAACCAATCGTTTGATCTAATAAAATTAGTCGTACTACAAACTTTTAATGACAAATTATAACAACCAACCGTTCGATCTAATAAAATTAGTAGTACTATGAAGGTTTAAGGACATTTATAACAACCAATTCTTTGATGTAATCTAATTTGTCGTTATTTGAAGTTTTAAAGATAAATTTAACAACCAACCGTTCAATTTAATAAAATTAGTCGTACTATGAACTTTTAAAGACAAATTATAACAATCAAACGGTTGATCTAATAAAATTAGTCGTACTATGAAGTTTTATAGAAAAATTATAAGAATCAACTGTTCAATCTATTCTAGTTAGTTTTAATTTGTAGTTTTAAAGAAAAATTATAACAACCAACTGTACGATATAACCTAATAAGTCGTAATTTGATGTTTTAAAGACAAATTATAACAACCAACCTTTTGATATGGTCTAATTAGTCATAATTTGAAGTATTAAAGACAAATTATATCAACCAACCATTGATATGCCCTAATTAGTCGCCATTTGATGTTTTAAAGACAAATTATAACAATCAATCGTTTAATATAATCTAATGAGTCGTAATTTGAAATTTTAAATACAAATTATAACAATCAACCGTTCAATCTAATAACATTAGTCGTACTACAAAGTTTTTTGGACAAATTGTTACAACCAACGTTTGATCTAATCAGATTAGTCCTAAGTTGAAGTTTTAAAGACTAATTATAACAACCAACCGTTGGATCTAATAAAATTAGTCGTACTAAAAACTGTTAAAGACAAATTATAACAACCAACTGTTCGATCTAATAAAATTAGTAGTACTATGAAGTTTTGAACACAAATTATAACAACAAACCGTTCGATTTAATAAAATTAATCTTACTATGAACTTTTAAAGACCAATTATAAGAATCGTCCGTTCAATCTAATAAAATTAGTCGTACTATGAAGTTTTAAAGACAAATTATAACAATCAACCGTTTGATTTAATCTAATTACTTTTAATTTGATGTTTTAAAGACAAATTATAACAACCAACTGTTCAATATTACCTAATTAGTTGTAATTTGAAGTGTTAAAGACAAATTTTAACAACCAATCTTTTGATCCCGTCTAATTAGTCATAATGTGAAGTTTTAATGACAAATTATAACAACCAACCGTTCGATATAACCTAATCAGTGGCAATTTGAAGCTTTAAGGACAAATTGTAATAACCAACCTTTCAATCAAATATAATTAGTCGTAATTTAAAATTTTAAAAATAAATTATAACAACCAATCGTTGATATAATCTAATCAGTCGTAATTTGAAGTTTTAAAGAAAAATTCTGACAATCAACCATTCAATCTAATAAAATTATTGTACTACAAAGTTTTTAAGAAAAATTATTACAACCAACATTTGATCTAATCTAATTAGTCGTAATTTGAAGTTTTAAAGATAAATTATAACAACCAACCGTTCGATCTAATGTAATTAGTCGTCATTTAAATTTTTTAACACAAATCATAAAAACCAATTGTTCGATCTAATAAAATTAGTCGTACTACAAACTTTTAAAGACAAATTATAACAACCAACCGTTCGATCTAATAAAATTAGTAGTACAATGAAGTTTTAAAGACAAATTATGACAACCAACTCTTTGATGTAATCTAATTAGTTGTTATTTGAAGTTTTAAAGACAAATTATCACAACCAACCGTTCGGTTTAATAAAATTAGTCGTACTATGATGTTTTAAAGACAAATTATAACAATCAACCGTTTAATCTAATCTAATTAATTTAAATTTGAAGTTTTAAAGAAAAATTATAACAACCAACCGTTCGATATAACCTAATAAGTCGTAATTTGAAGTTTTAAAGACAAATTATAACAACCAACGGTCGGTATAGCCTAATTAGTCGCAATTTGAAGTTTTAAGGACAAATTATAACAACCAACCTTTCAATCTAATCTAATTAGGCGTAATTTAAAATTTTAAAGACCAATTATAACAACCAATCGTTTAATATAATCTAATGAGTCGTAATTTGAAATTTTAAAGACTAATTATAACAACCAACCGTTCGATCTAATAAAATTAGTAGTACTAAAAAATTTTAAAGATAAATTATAACAACCAACCGTTCGATCTAACAAAATTAGTAGTACTATGAAGTTTTGAAGATAAATTATAAAAACCAACTCATTGATATAATCTAATTAGTCGTTATTTGAAGTTTTAAAGACAAATTATAACAACCAACCGTTCGATTTAATAAAATTAGTTGCACTATAAAATTTGAAAGACAAATTATAACCACCAACCGTTCGATCTAATAAAATTAGTAATCTACAAACTTTTAAAGACAAATTATAACCACCAACCGTTTGATCTAATAAAATTAGTAGTACTATGAAGTTTTCAAGACAAATTATAACAACCAACTCTTTGATGTAATCTAATTTGTCGTTATTTGAAGTTTTAAAGACAAATAATAACAACAAACCGTTTCATTTAATAAAATTAGTCATACTGTGAACTTTTAAAGACAAATTATAACAATCAAACGTTCGATCTAATAAAATTAGTTGTACTATGAAGTATTAAAGACAAATTATAACAATCAACCTTTCAATATAACCTAATAAGTAGTAATTTCAAGTTTTAAAGACAAATTATAACAACCAACCTTTTGATATAGTCTAATTAGTCATAATTTGAAGTATTAAAGATAAATTATAACAAGCAACCATCGATATAACCTAATTAGTCGCAATTTGAAGTTTTAAAGACCAATTATAACAACCAATCGTTTAATATAATCTAATGAGTCGTAATTTTTAAATTTTAAAGACATATTATAACAATCAACCGTTCAATCTAATAACATTAGTCGTACTACAAAGTTTTTAAGACAAATTATTACAACCAACGTTTGAGCTAATCAGATTAGTCCTAATTTGAAGTTTTAAAGACTAATTATAACAACCAACTGTTCGATCTAATAAAATTAGTAGTACTTTGAAGTTTTGAAGTCAAATTTAAACAACCAACCCTTTGATTTACTAAAACTAGTCTTACTATGAACTTTTAAAGACAAATTATAAGAATCAACCATTCAATCTAATAAAATTAGTCGTACTATGAAGTTTTAAAGACAAATTATAACAATCAACCGTTTGATTTAATCTAATTAGTTTTAATTTGAAGTTTTAAATACAAATTATAACAACCAACCGTTCAGTATTACCTAATTAGTCGTCATTTGAAGTGTTTAAGACAAATTTTAACAACCAATCTTTTGATCCTGTCTAATTAGTCATCATCTGAAGTTTTAAAGACAAATTATAACAACCAACCGTTCGATATAACCTAATCAGTGGCAATTTGAAAGTTTAAGGACAAATTATAACAACCAACCTTTCAATCTAATTTCATTAGTCGTAATTTAAAATTTTAAAAATAAATTATAACAACCAATCGTTGATATAATCTAATAAGTCGTAATTCGATGTTTTAAAGAAATATTATAACAATCAACCGTTCAATCTAATAAAATTAGTCGTACTACAAAGTTTTTAAGAAAAATTATTACAACCAACATTTGATCTAATCTAATTAGTCGTAATTTGAAGTTTTAAAGACAAATTATAACAACCAACCATTAGAACTAATGTAATTAGTCGTCATTTAAAAATTTTAACACAAATCATAAAAACCAATTGTTCGATCTAATAAAATTAGTCGTACTACAAACTTTTAAAGACAAATTATAACAACCAACCGTTCGATCTAATAAAATTAGAACTACAAAGAAGTTTTAAAGACAAATTATAACAACCAGCTCTTTGATGTAATCTAATTAGTTGTTGTTTGAAGTTTTAAAGACAAATTATAACATCCAACCGTTCGATTTAATAAAATTAGTCGTACTATGAACTTTTAAAGACAAATTATAACATCCAATAGTTCACTCTAATAAAATTAGTCGTACTACAAACTTTTAAAGACATATTATACCAACCAACCGTTCAATCTAATAAAATTAGTAGTACTATGAAGTTTTAAAGACAAATTATCACAACCAACCGTTCGGTTTAATAAAATTAGTCGTACTATGAAGTTTTAAAGACAAATTATAACAATCAACCGTTTAATCTAATCTAATTAGTTTAAATTTGTAGTTTGAAAGAAAAATTATAACAACCAACCGTTCGATATAACCTAATTAGTCGTAATTTGAAGTTTTAAAGACAAATTATAACAACCAACGGTCGATATAGCCTAATTAGTCGCAATTTGAAGTTTTAAGGACAAATTATAACAACCAACCTTTCAATCTAATCTAATTAGTCGTAATTTAAAATTTTAAAGACCAATTATAACAACCAATCGTTTAATATAATCTAATGAGCCGTAATTTCAAATTTTAAAGACTAATTATAAAAACCAACCGTTCGATCTAATAAAATTAGTAGTACTATGAAGTTTTGTAGACAAATTATAAAAACCAACTCATTGATATAATCTAATTAGTCGTTATTTGAAATTTTAAAGACATTATAACAACCAACCGTTCAATTTAATAAAATTAGTCTTACTATGAACTTTTAAAGACAAATTATAGCAATCAACCGTTCGATCTAATAAAATTAGTAGTACTATGAAGTTTTAAAGACAAATTTTAACAACCAACTCTTTGATGTAATCTAATTAATCGTTATTTGAAGTTTTAAAGACAAATTATAGCAATCAACCGTTCGATTTAATAAAATTAGTCGTACTATGAACTTTTAAAGACAAATTTAACCACCAACCGTTCGATCTAATAAAATTAGTCGTACTACAAACTTTTAAAGACAAATTATAACCACCAACCGTTTGATCTAATAAAATTAGTAGTACTATGAAGTTTTCAAAACAAATTATAACAACCAACTCTTTGATGTAATCTAATGAGTCGTTATTTGAAGTTTTATAGACAAATAATAACAACAAACCGTTTCATTTAATAAAATTAGTCATACTATGAACTTTTAAAGACAAATTATAACAATCAAACGTTCGATCTAATAAAATTAGTTGTACTATGAAGTATTAAAGACAAATTATAACAATCAACCGTTCAATATAACCTAATAAGTAGTAATTTGAAGTTTTAAAGACAAATTATAACAACCAACCTTTTGATATAGTCTAATTAGTCATAATTTTAAGTATTAAAGATAAATTATAACAACCAACCATCGATATAACATAATTAGTCACAATTTGAAATTTTAAAGACCAATTATAACAACCAATCGTTTAATATAATCTAATGAGTCGTAATTTTTAAATTTTAAAGACAAATTATAACAATCAACCGTTCAATCTAATAACATTAGTCGTACTACAAAGTTTTTAAGACAAATTATTACAACCAACGTTTGAGCTAATCAGATTAGTCCTAATTTGAAGTTTTGAAGACTAATTATAACAACCAACTGTTCGATCTAATAAAATTAGTAGTACTTTGAAGTTTTGAAGTCAAATTTTAACAACCAACCCTTTGATTTACTAAAATTAGTCTTACTATGAACTTTTAAAGAGAAATTATAAGAATCAACCGTTCGATCTAATAAAATTAGTCGTACTATGAAGTTTTAAAGACAAATTATAACAATCAACCGTTTGATTTAATCTAATTAGTTTTAATTTGAAATTTTAAATACAAATTCTAACAACCAACCGTTTATTACCTAATTAGTCGTAATTTGAAGTGTTTAAGACAAATTTTAACAACCAATCTGTTGATCCCGTCTAATTAGTCATAATGTGAAGTTTTAAAGACAAATTATAACAACCAACCGTTCGATATAACCTAATCAGTGGCAATTTGAAGGTTTAAGGACAAATTATAACAACCAACCTTTCAATCTAATTTAATTAGTCGTAATTTAAAATTTTAAAAATAAATTATAACAACCAATCGTTGATATAATCTAATCAGTCGTAATTTGAAGTTTTAAAGAAAAATTATAACAATCAACCGTTCAATCTAATAAAATTAGTTGTACTACAAAGTTTTTAAGAAAAACTATTACAACCAACATTTGATCTAATCTAATTAGTCGTAATTTGAAGTTTTAAAGACAAATTATAACAACCAACCGTTCGATCTAATGTAATTAGTCGTCATTTAAAAATTTTAACACAAATCATAAAAACCAATTGGTCGATCTAATAAAATTAGTCGTACTACAAACTTTTAAAGACAAATTATAACAACCAACCGTTCGATCTAATAAAATTAGTAGTACAATGAAGTTTTAAACACAAATTATAACAACCAGCTCTTTGATGTAATCTAATTAGTTGTTATTTGAAGTTTTAAAGACAAATTATAACATCCAACCGTTCGATTTAATAAAATTAGTCGTACTATGAACTTTTAAAGACAAATTATAACATCCAATAGTTCACTCTAATAAAATTAGTCGTACTACAAACTTTTAAAGACATATTATAACTACCAACCGTTCAATCTAATAAAATTAGTAGTACTATGAAGTTTTAAAAACAAATTATCACAACCAACCGTTCGGTTTAATAAAATTAGTCGTACTATGAAGTTTTAAAGACAAATTATAACAATCAACCGTTCAATCTAATCTAATTAGTTTAAATTTGAAGTTTTAAAGAAAAATTATAACAACCAACCGTTCGATATAACCTAATTAGTCGTAATTTGAAGTTTTAAAGACAAATTATAACAACCAACGGTCGATATAGCCTAATTAGTCGCAATTTGATGTTTTAAGTACAAATTATTACAACCAACCTTTCAATCTAATCTAATTAGTCGTAATTTAAAATTTTAAAGACCAATTATAACAACCAATCGTTTAATATAATCTAATGAGTCGTAATTTGAAATTTTAAAGACTAATTATAACAACCAACTGTTCGATCTAATAAAATTAGTAGTACTTTGAAGTTTTGAAGTCAAATTTTAACAACCAACCCTTTGATTTAATAAAACTAGTCTTACTATGAACTTTTAAAGACAAATTATAAGAATCAACCGTTCGATCTAATAAAATTAGTCGTACAATGAAGTTTTAAAGACAAATTATAACAATCAACCGTTTGATTTAATCTAATTAGTTTTAATTTGAAGTTTTAAATACAAATTATAACAACCAACCGTTCAATATTACCTAATTAGTCGTAATTTGAAGTGTTAAAGACAAATTTTAACAACCAATCTTTTGATCCCGTCTAATTAGTCATAATGTGAAGTTTTAAAGACAAAGTATAACAACCAACCTTTTGATATAGTCTAATTAGTCATAATTTGAAGTATTAAAGACAAATTATAACAACCAATGGTCGATATAACCTAATTAGTCACAATTTGAAGTTTTAAGAATAAATTATAACAACCAACCTTTCTATCTAATCTAATTAGTCGTAACTTAAAATTTTAAAGACCAATTATAACAACCAATAGTTTAATATAATCTAATGAGTCGTAATTCGAAGATTTAAAGACAAATTATAACAATCAACCGTTTGATCTAATAATATTAGTCATACTACAATGTTTTAAAGACAAATTATTACAACCAACGTTTGATCTAATCAGATTAGTCCTAATTTGAAGTTTTAAAGACTAATTATAACAACCAACAGTTCGATCTAATAAAATTAGTCGTACTACAAACTTTTAAAGATAAATTATAACAACCAACCGTGCGATCTAATAAAATTAGTAGTATTATAACAACCAACCGTTCGATTTAAAAAAACTAGTCTTACTATGAAGTATTTAAGACAAATTATATCAATCAAGCGTTCAATATAATCTAATTAATTTTAATTTGAAGTTTTAAAGAAAAATTATAACAACCAATCGTTCGATATAAGCTAATAAGTCTAAATTTGAGGTTTTAAAGACAAATTATAACAACCAACCTTTTGATATAGTCTAATTAGTCAAAAGTTGAAGTATTAATGATAAATTATAACAACCAACCGTCGATATAACCTAATTAGTTGCAATTTTAAGTTTTAAAGACAAATTATAACAACCAATCATTTAATATAATCTAATGAGTCGTAATTTGAAATTTTAAAGACAAATTATAACAATCAACCGTTCAATCTAATAACATTAGTCGTACTACAAAGTTTTTTGGACAAATTGTCACAACCAACGTTTGATCTAATCAGATTAGTCCTAATTTGAAGTTTTAAAGACTAATTATAACAACCAACCGTTCGATCTAATAAAATTAGTCGTACTAAAAACTGTTAAAGACAAATTATAACAACCAACATTTCGATCTAATAAAATTAGTAGTACTATGAAATTTTGAAGACAAATTATAACAACCAACCTTTCGATTTAATAAAATTAGTCTTACTATGAACTTTTAAAGACAAATTATAAGAATCATCCGTTCGATCTAATAAAATTAGTCGTACTATGAAGTTTTAAAGACAAATTATAACAATCAACCGTTTGATTTAATCTAATTACTTTTAATTTGAAGTTTTAAAGACAAATTATAACAACCAACCGTTCAATATTACCTAATTAGTCGTAATTTGAAGTGTTAAAGACAAATTTTAACAACCAATCCTTTGATCTCGTCTAATTAGTCATAATGTGAAGTTTTAAAGACAAATTATAACAACCAACCGTTCGATATAACCTAATCAGTGGCAATTTGATGGTTTAAGGACAAATTGTAACAACCAACCATTCAATCTAATATAATTAGTCGTAATTTGAAGTTTTAAAGAACAATTATGACAATCAACCGTTCAATCTAATAAAATTATTGTACTACAAAGTTTTTAAGAAAAATTACTACAACCAACATTTGATCTAATCTAATTAGTCGTAATTTGAAGTTTTAAAGATAAATTATAACAACCAACCGTTCGATCTAATGTAATTAGTCGTCATTTAAAATTTTTAACACAAATCATAAAAACCAATTGTTCGATCTAATAAAATTAGTCGAACTACAAACTTTTAAAGACAAATTATAACAACCAACCATTCGATCTGATAAAATTAGTAGTACAATTAAGTTTTAAAAACAAATTATAACAACCAACTCTTTGATGTAATCTAATTAGTTGTTATTTGAAGTTTTAAAGACAAATTATGACATCCAACCGTTCGATTTAATAAAATTAGTCGTACTATGAACTATTAACGACAAATTATAACATCCAATAGTTCACTCTAATAAAATTAGTCGTACTACAAACCATTAAAGACATATTATAACAACCAACCGTTCAATCTAATAAAATTAGTAGTACTATGAAGTTTTAAAGAAAAATTATCACAACCAACCGTTCGGTTTAATAAAATTAGTCGTACTATGAAGTTTTAAAGACAAATTATAACAATCAACCGTTCAATCTAATCTAATTAGTTTAAATTTGAAGTTTTAAAGAAAAATTATAACAACCAACCGTTCGATATAACCTAATTAGTCGTAATTTGAAGTTTTAAAGATAAATTATAACAACCAACGGTCGATATAGCCTAATTAGTCGCAATTTGAAGTTTTAAGGACAAATTATAACAACCAACCTTTCAATCTAATCTAATTAGTCGTAATTTAAAATTTTAAAGACCAATTATAATAACCAATCGTTTAATTTAATCTAATGAGTCGTAATTTGAAATTTTAAAGACTAATTATAACAACCAACCGTTCGATCTAATAAAATTAGTAGTACTAAAAACTTTTAAAGATAAATTATAACAACCAACTGTTCGATCTAATAAAATTAGTAGTACTATGATGTTTTGAAGACAAATTATAAAAACCAACTCATTGAAATAATCTAATTAGTCGTTATTTGAAGTTTTAAAGACATTATAACAACAAACCGTTCGATTTAATAAAATTAGTCTTACTATGAACTTTTAAATACAAATTATAGCAATCAACCGTTCGATCTAATAAAATTATTAGTCGTTATTTGAAGTTTTAAAGACAAATTATAACAATCAACCGTTCGATTTAATAAAATTAGTCGTACTATGAACTTTTAAAGACAAATTTAACCACCAACCGTTCGATCTAATAAAATTAGTCGTACTACAAACATTTAAAGACAAATTATAACCACCAACCGTTTGATCTAATAAAATTAGTAGTACTATGAAGTTTT
Organism: Cicer yamashitae; assembly: GCA_037974755.1. Taxonomy (NCBI): domain Eukaryota; kingdom Viridiplantae; phylum Streptophyta; class Magnoliopsida; order Fabales; family Fabaceae; genus Cicer; species Cicer yamashitae. The sequence goes on along the minus strand of JBBPBQ010000002.1, from coordinate 39,373,947 downwards.
CAAGACAAATTATAACAACCAACTCTTAGATGTAATCTAATTAGTCGTTATTTGAAGTTTTAAAGACAAATAATAACAACAAACCGTTTGATTTAATAAAATTAATCATACTATGAACTTTTAAAGACAAATTATAACAATCAAATGTTCGATCTAATAAAATTAGTTGTACTATGAAGTATTAAAGACAAAAATTATAACAATCAACCGTTCAATATAACCTAATAAGTCATAATTTGAAGTTTTAAAGAAAAATTATAACAACCAACCTTTTCATATAGTCTAATTAGTCATAATTTGAAGTATTAAAGATAAATTATAACAACCAACCATCGATATAACCTAATTATTCGCAATTTGAAATTTTAAAGACTAATTATAACAACCAATTGTTTAATATAATCTAATGAGTCGTAATTTTTAAATTTTAAAGACAAATTATAACAATCAACCGTTCAATGTAATAACATTAGTCGTACTACAAAGTTTTGAAGTTTAGTCTTAATAACGTTTGAGCTAATCAGATTAGTCCTAATATGAAGGTTTATAGACTAATTATAACAACCAACTGTTCGATCTAATAAAATTAGTAGTACTTTGAAGTTTTGAAGTCAAATTTTAACAACCAACCCTTTGATTTAATAAAATTAGTCTTACTATGAACTTTTAAAGACAAATTATAAGAATCAACCGTTCGATCTAATAAAACTAGTCGTACTATGAAGTTTTAAAGACAAATTATAACAATCAACCGTTTGATTTAATCTAATTAGTTTTAATTTGAAGTTTTAAATACAAATTATAACAACCAACCGTTCAATATTACCTAATTAGTCGTAATTTGAAGTGTTTAAGACAAATTTTAACAACCAATCTTTTGATTATGTGTAATTAGTCATAATGTGAAGTTTTAAAGACAAATTATAACAACCAACCGTTCGATATAACCTACTTAGTCGCAATTTGAAGGTTTAAGGACAAATGTTAACAACTAACCTTTCAATCTCATTTAATTAGTCATAATTTAAATTTTTAAAAATAAATTATAACAACCAATTGTTGATATAATCTAATCAGTCGTAATTTGATGTTTTAAAGATCAATTATAACAATCAACTATTCAATCTAATAACATTAGTCGTACTACAAAGTTTTTTAGACAAATTATTACAAGCAACGTTTAATCTAATCTAATTAGTCGTAATTTGAAGTTTTAAAAACAAATTATAACAATCAACCGTTCAATCTAATAAAACTAGTCGTACTACAAAGTGTTTAAGAAAAATTATTACAACAAACATTTGATCTAATCTAATTAGTCGTAATTCGAAGTTTTAAAGACAGATTATAACAACCAACCGTTCGATTTAATGTAATTAGTCGTCATTTGAAAATGTTAACACAAATCATAAAAACCAATCGTTCGATCTAATAAAATTAGTCGTACTATGTAGTTATAAAGACAAATTTTAACAACCAACCGTTTGATCTAATCTAATTAGTCGTTTTTTGAAGTTTTAAAGACAAATTATAACAACCAACCTTTTGATCTAGTCTATTAAGTCATAATTTGAAGTTTTGAAGACAAATTATAACAACCAACCGTTTGATATAACCTAATTAGTCGCAATTTGAATGTTTAACGACAAATTATAATAACCAACCTTTCAATCTAATTTAATTAGTCGTAATTTAAAATTTTAAAGACAAATTATAACAATCTATCGTTGATATAATCTAATCAGTCGTAATTTGATGTTTTAAAGAAAAATTATAACAATCAACCGTTCAATCTAACAACATTAGTCGTACTAAAACGTTTTTTAGCCAAATTTTTACAACCAACATTTGATCTAATCTAATTAGTCGTAAGTTGAAGTTTTAAAGACAAATTATAACAACCAACCGTTTGATCTAATGTAATTAGTTGTCATTTAAATTTTTTAACACAAATCATAAAAACCAATCGTTCGATCTAATAAAATTAGTCGTACTAAAAACTTTTAAAAACAAATTATAACAACCAACCGTTCGATCTAATAAAATTAGTAGTACTATGAAGTTTTAAAGACAAATTATAACAACCAACCGTACGTTCTAATAAAATTAGTCGTACTACAAACTTTTAAAGACAAATTATAACAACCAACCGTTCGATCTAATAAAATTAGTAGTACTATGAAGTTTTATTGGAGTTTGTAACATATATGTGTGTAACGTATATATATATGTGTGTGTGTGTGTGTGTATTTTTATATATATTTTTAGATCCGATTAAAATTATTCGTCGAAGAATAATTTATTTACGTTGCGAAGAATTTAATACCGGACAGTTTTGTTAAAAATATCTCTGGTTGCTGAAAATTTTACCTGTCAATTGAGCTGCAACGGGGATAGATATTTTTATCAAAATAGTTTGAGAAGTGGGTAAAAGTTTTAGATATTTGTTGGTTTGGTTTATATATATATATATATATATATATATATATATATGTATGTATTAATTGGAAAATTAGTAATATATATATATATATATAGATAAATTTGGTGGGTTAGTAATATATATATATATAAGTAAGTTATATATATATATATGGGAGAGGAAGGATTGAAAGGAAAAGAAGGAAAAACATTTCCCTCATGCGCTCCTGAATTCGTTCCCTTTCTTCTTCTTTTCTGTTTCGAAAAAGAAAACCAAGTGTGGGTGGTTTTCAAAACCGTCAAACACAAACCTCCATTTTTCTTCGACTTTTGAGCTCCATCTCACGAAGTGACAGAAGGGAAAGTTGCTCGTCTCCATGGTACGGTGCTAGTGAGCCAACTTTGGAAGTGTCGTGCGAAGCAAAGCTTTACCAGAATTTAATCGCGGTGCTGTAATCGGCTGTTTAAACTGTCGTTGAGTTAAGGGATACTTCCAAATTTTTAGCTTGCATATAGGACCCTATATGTGTATTTTTGTAGTTTTGTGAGAAATGAATTTAATGCATTTTGTGGGTGAAATGGTGAAATTGAATTTTATGAGTTTTGAGGTGTGCGTGGTGGTGATTTTTGCTTGGTGTGACTGATGTGTTTATGGTTGATATTATGAATGTGGAGATTTGCTTTATGTTTGAAGATGTGGGGTTTTGAATAAATACAATTTATGTGTGGATTTTGGTTTGGTGTGAAATGAATTGATGAGATTGGTGTATATGGTGATTTGAATTCAATGTGAATTGTGAATTCAATTTCATGTGATTTGAGGATTATATGCGTTGAGTATGCTCTGTGTTAAATTTGGAAATCATTAGTGTTAAATGAGCATTAAAAATGGGGAATCTTTTAATAGCTGCATTTACTTAATGATTGTGGTGTCAAGAGTCAGAGTTGCTCATGCATTTCATAGTACATGGTGACCGCGATGGTGCCATGGTGATAGTGGTGACCGTATGGGCCACTAGATGATGCCATGTGAATTGTTGGTTCATCTTATCCTTGCGGGGATTATCGGGTCGTGCTGATCTGTGAAAGATTGCACTCTAATTGTTCTGATCTGTGAGCGATTGCACTCTAGAAAATAGTGTACAGCTTGTGAGCGGCTACACTTTAGTAGATCGTGCTGGTCTGTGAGCGACTGCACCTTGGTAATTAGTACATCGGCCTGTGAGAGGCGGTACAATTATGATCTACGCCCTTCGATGAGGGTTATGGTGATATTCCGGAATCATGTGCATTGGCATAAACGCATTGCATTAGGGTGCTTGGCACGCGAGTCATGTTTGATATACTGTGATGGTTGTATATACGTACTTGATTGTGGTGTGTGAAGTGTGCCATTTTTGGTGTTTGTGGTTGATTGAATTGGTGTTGAAAGTGTTTAAATGATGTTGGTGTGTTTTCAAAATTGAAAATCTGTCATTTTTACAACTGTATTCGAATACAACAGGTTTGTAGTCGAATACAGTTTAGTTGTTTTTGCCTCTGACTTGCATATTCGCAAGTGTATTCGACTACGAGGAGGGTGTAGTCGAATACATATCTCAAAGTTTTGCCATTGACTTCGCGACTGTATTCGAATACAAGGGGGTTGTATTCGAATACAAAATCTGCAGGATTTTTCACTGTTTTCGCATCTGTATTCGACTACATGGAGGCTGTAGTCGAATACAGTTGTGCTGTTTGTGCTGTTTTTTCTATTTTTCTACTGTTTTCGCATCTGTATTCGAATACAATAGTGCAATTTTGTCCGAAACTTCAATTTTCAACCTTGTTTATGCATGTTTAGCATATGCAAACCCTTTCTAGATGTATACTAAGTTGAAAGGTGATTTTGTGCATTTAAAATTTAAATGCTATGTGGTATTTGTTAATTTCGGTTGGTGACCCTTTACAATTTTGTGGAAATCTGGGCTTTGCCCTCAGATGAGAAACAGGGTCGATCTAAGGCGTGACACAGCGACGGGTTGGTTGTGTAACCGAAAGTAGTGGGGCTTGTTGCCGCTCGTGGATTCTTAGTACCCGATCACCCTCAGTTAGATTAATGATCAACTTAGGGTTCTATTTAAGAATTTATTTATATTCCCTTTCTTATTTCAAGGTTGTTGTTGTAAAAAGGGAAATTATGTATTTGAAACAAATAATTTTATCCGAGGTCTTGTATATTTGGATATTTTGGACTTTCGTTCCAAAAACTATTTCCATTGTTTGTAAGGATTGTTGACTTTGTCGTTGTGTTACGACTCAAATATTTTATCCCAAAGTATTTTCTTCATTTATGGATTTAACTTAGGATTTTTATCAATTTATTTTAAAAACAAAATACACTCGCGCTGTTAAAAATCGGGGTGTTACAATTGTGGTATCAGAGCTTTGGTTTAAATTTCTTTGGAGCTGTCATTTGGGTGTCCTAAGCTGATCAAGAGTCGAGGTTAGGGGTATCAAGTGATTGGAGTCCACGTGTACGTTGTGTTTTGTTGTCTTGGGTCAAGCATGATATGCTTAAGTAGTTTATTGTTTCTTATACGAAACAACGTGCCTTGTAGCATTTTAGTTGGAAGAGCAGTTAAAACGTAGAACATTAGTCGACTCTAGTCGACGAGTGTCTCTGAATTCCTGAAACGTATTGGTCTAGGAAGGACGAGGTTGAAGCCAATCATGACGGCATGGGATTTATGAAGTGATTCCAAGGATGCAAAGGCTATGTTATTGGCGATAACTCGAATATGTTATTGTTGTGAGACTGTCAGGGGATTTCAAGTAAGGATCTAAGTGGAGAATTTATTTTTAAGATAAGTTTTAGATGTTTTCCTGGTAGACTTCAGGACGAGACTGGATGAAGTTTGATAACTGTCAAAAAGATGTGAACACCATGGAATTGTTGAGAAGACGAGGCCTCTGTTTGGGATAGCATCTGGTGCCCAGGTGTCAACTAAGGAGGCTAGTATTGAAGATAAGGTGCGCTACACATTAGGGGTGAATACTTCCTTGGTTAGATAAAGGGCGCTTCGAGGAATAGTCGATACCTTGAGGGGTAAGGTTGAGCATTCGAGTTAAACTAGGTTCATGACTTAGATTGTTAAGTATGAACCTCATGACGATTATAGGAGTGAGACTATATATTTTGTTGGTAGGTGACAAATCTCTGTGTGGTTTACGAGATAATAAGTATGAATAGTGATTTTAGATGAAACTATTGACGCGTAAGTGTGAATTTTGAGTGATGTTCGGGTAAACAGAAGGAGTTAAGCCTTGATGTATTGAACCACATGTTGCTATTAAGTGGAATTAGAAGTACAGAGTACGAGAATACTTAGAAATTGTTGCAGTGTAAGCTTTGAGAGTCTATTAAAGGATGGTAAACACTAGGAGAGTGTGAGTATTTTGACAAGTTAGAGGGATTAATCAAGACTGGATTTGGGACCCTAAGATGGTTAATCTTTAAGTCAACGATTCAAAATCTGCAAGGTTGGGTGGAGGACCAAGTGACACCTTAAACTTGTATGATCAAGGGAGTTGAGGTAGGCAAGTGATAAATACTTCATGTTATGGATGGAAGTGTCGAAGAGTTACTAATAATGTTGTGTTATGATTAGAAGAGTTTTCATTAGTGAGATTACTAAGGCGGTTAGAGTTAATGATGAATAAGACCTTGTATTGGATCTTAAGAGGACATGGATGAATTTAGACAGTGTAATGAGTATTCAAAGATTTCAAGGATCAGAAAATTATAATTTTATTCAATGACATAGAGTGAATAGGAAGAAATGTAACGAATGATTTATAGATTAGTTGTTGTTCTAGGGAAGCTAAACATTAAAATTTGAAATGAGTGTTTCAGTTACTAGATGGACAAGGAAGGTATGTGGGTCTTGGAAATGTTTTACTGCTAAGTTATGAGGATGAGGTTTAAAGATATTCTTTAGGATATGCTTATTGGGAATGTATGAGAATGAGTTCTTTAGGACGTTCAATTGTTGGGACTCTTCCAATTTGTACCTCGGTGAAGATTGAGAATGAATAAGGAAAATCCAGTGAGTGAACCAAATTTTTGGAAAACGTGCCATGAAAACTTGTTGGAGCAGCACATGGGTATGTAGCTTATGTAAATTGAGGATTCATGAAATGAATTATCCCACCCGTAAATCAGACATTGTTATTAGAAGGGTATGCCAATGAAAACGTTATTGTGTCTATCAATCAAAGGAGTTAAATGTTTGTTTGGTAGGGAAGAATTGAGTATGGAATGAAAGAGTTTGGTGGGAACTAGTAAGGCTTAATTTATTGAAATTACTATAATGAAGCAAGACGAAGTATGATGGCAGATGAACTAAGCAAATAAAGAACTGTAGATGTTGACCACATGGACGGTTGAATGACTGTAGAGGTGAAAAGTGTTTGAGATATATTTCAGATGTAGAATATTCCATAGGAAGTGTGGAAATTTGGAGGAATTAAGATTTTGTTGAATGGTGAAGGAATTCTTAATCACCAGGATGACAAGCTTATCTGAAGGAAGAAAAGTTTAATCAAGTTAAGTTGGATGATATTTTGGAATATGACGCACAATGCCAATTGTGGTTGTCAAAGGAGAGAGCAACTTTTGGAAAAAGACATACAAGAGTAAGCTAAGTAATGATTTCGAAATAATGAAGATGTATCAAGGTTCGAGGTGGAAATTTAAGGTTTGTATTAATGAGAAAGTGATGGAGTGAATACAATGTGTTTGACCTGTCATTATGAAAAGATAATCATCAAGCTGCAAATAAAGGACGCGGCGAAATGGAGAAGTATCAGAATAATGTTGGCAGTAGATGTAGGAAAATTATTTTTGGGATTGTCCAGAATTGCGAAGTATGAAGAAAATCGACTAGTGAAACGTGAATTTGAGGTGTTAGGAATGAGATGAATGTAGGTTTTAACCAGTGAATGAAATTCAAGCTGGATTCTGTTGGAGATGTGACTCTTGAAAATGAAGTACTAAACTGGGAGGAAGTTTGCGTGTCGTAGGTGGTATAGTTCTGACATGTTGTCGAAAATATTTGACGAAACTTGGTGAGAGGTGATTATTAAGGTTATAATTAGACCAACATTCTGATAAGAACACTGTGGTTTGGTGTAGTGGTGCGACTAAAGAAAATCGAGGATTTGTGGTCAATGGGGAAATTAGGGAGTTCTTGGCGATAATGATTGTTTTATGCTCAGGGTGTTGGTGTAATACTTAGTGTTTCAGTTTGGTACCGAATGGATGTTTCGTACCATGTGGACATATATGAAGCTATGCGACATAGTTTTGGGCGATTGTACTTTGTCGATAGGAAAATAAGGGAAACTCGGTGGACCTTGAGAAGATTGTTAGACCGCTTGTGTCTCGGGATAGCTTTAAGACCAAGTCGAAGAGAGCATTATTACAGTTAGGTTAAGATGGTCTAATCCATCATCATGGTCGTTGGCTACTTATTGACAAATTGAGGAACTGATCATCCCCAATCTCTTGTTGATAGTAGACAAAATCATGTTGAATGGAACGGGAAAATCTTACCGGCTATGATAGTGCGTGAAGTTATTAAGTAACCTATGAGAAGGGATAGACGACGCTTTCTTCACGTTGGCATGACAAAACAAGTTCTAGCATGTATGTTGAGTTGGAGTGCAGACCTAGTGTGGTAATTACTCTTACTTTAAGTTTCGAGGACGAAACTTCTTTTTGGAGGGTAGTAATGTAAGACCCTTAATTTTAAACTCTAATTTATGCAATTTTAGTATATTTGGTGTTAAATTGCTGAGGCATTTAGCCCAATTTTAATTCATTTTGCGAATTAAATACTAAAAGCATATTTTATTGGAGTTTGTTATATGTTCATTATATATATAAATATATATATATATATGTATCTTTATATATATATATATATATATATATATATATATTTTTAAATCCGATTAAAATTATTCGTCGAAGAATAATTTATTTACGTTGTGAAGAATTTAATACCGGACAGTTTTGTTGAAAATATCTATGGTTGCTGAAAATTTTACCTGTCAATTGAGCTGCAACGGGGATAGATATTTTTATCAAAATAGTTTGAGATGTGGGTAAGAGTTTTAGATATTTGTTGGTTTGGTTAATATATATATGTGTATTAATTGGAAAATTAGTAATATATATATATATATATATATATTTTAGAGAAAACTTTGTTAACTATTTTAACTAATTTACAAATGATTACGAAAAATGTGTTGGAAAAGATCAACACATTAAATGAATTTCAACTATAGCATAATTAATTAATCCAAAATAATATTATAAATAAAATGTATCAAATCATAGCGACATATGTACATACATTAAACAACAATGATATTTATACATCTACAATCTTTCTATACACTCATTCAAGACTTCATTTTCTCTATATCTTTCACTTCTTATCACATCACCAACATATTACATCATTCTCTCTAACTATTTCTATCTCTTAAGATGTACAGGTGTACACCAATAATTTTTCTATATTAAACGATTCAACCTTATGGTGTCTACTTATCACACTAAAAGGATGACTTTATACCATGAACATCTCACCACATAGTACTATGAAAGATTAAAGACAAATTATAACAACCAACTCTTTGATGTAATCTAATTAGTCGTTATTTGAAGCTTTAAAGACAAATTATAACAACCAACCGTTCGATTTAATAAAATTAATCGTACTATGAACTTTTAAAGACAAATTATAACAGTCAACCGTTTGAACTAATAAAATTAGTCGTACTATGAAGTTTTAAAATCAAATTATAACAATCAAATTAAAGAAAAATTATAACAACCAACTCTTTGATGTAATCAAATTAGTCGTTATTTGGAGTTTTAAACACAAATTATAACAACCAACCCATCGATTTAGCAAAATTAGTCGTACTATGAACTTTTGAAGACAAATTATAACAATAACCGTTTAAACTAATAAAATTAGTCGTACTATGAAGTTTTAAAGACAAATTATCACAATCAAATTAAAGACAAATTATAACAATCAACCGTTCGATCTAACAAAATTAGTCGTTCTATGAAGTTTTAAAGACAAATTATAACAATCAACTATTCGATCTAATCTAATTAGTTTTAATTTGATGTTTTAAAGACAAATTATAACAACCAACCGTTCGATTTAATAAAATTAATCGTACTATGAACTTTTAAAGACAAATTATAACAATCAACCGTTTGAACTAATAAAATTAGTCGTATTATGAAGTTTTAAAGACAAATTATAACAATCAAATTAAAGAAAAATTATAACAACCAACTCTTTGATGTAATCAAATTAGTCGTTATTTGGAGTTTTAAACACAAATTATAACAACCAACCCATCGATTAAGCAAAATTAGTCGTACTATGAACTTTTAAAGACAAATTATAACAATCAACCGTTTAAACTAATAAAATTAGTCGTACTATGAAGTTTTAAAGACAAATTATCACAATCAAATTAAAGACAAATTATAACAATCAACTATTCGATCTAATCTAATTAGTTTTAATTTGAAGTTTTAAAGACAAATTATAACAACCAAACGTTCGATATAACCTAATTAGTATTAATTTGAAGTTTTAAAGACAAATTATAACAACCAAGCTTTTGAACTAGTCTAATTTGTCATAATGTAAAGTTTTAAAGACAAATTATAACAACCAACGTTTCAATCTAATGTAATTAGTCGTAATTTAAAATGTTAAAGACAAATTATAACAACCAATCCTTTGATATAATCTAATCAATCGTAATTTGAAGTTTTAAAGATAAATTATAACAATCAACCGTTCAATCTAATAACATTAGTCGTACTACAAAGTTTTTAACACAAATTATTACAACCAACACTTTATCTAATCTAATTAGTCGTAATTTGAAGTTTTCAAGACAAATTATAACAATCCACCGTTCAATCTAATAAAATTAGTTGTACTACAAAGTTTTTAAGATAAATTATTACAACCAACGTTTGATCTAATCTAATTAGTTGTAAAATGAAGTTTTAAACAAAATTATAACAATCAACCGTTCGATCTAATAAAATTAGCCATACTACAAACTTTTAAAGACAAATTATAAGAACCAACCGTTCGATCTAATAAAAATAGTAGTACTATGATGTTTTAAAGGGAAATTGTAACAACCAACTCATTGATTTAATCTAATTAGTCGTTATTTGAAGTTTTAAAGACAAATTATCACAACCAATCGTTCGATTTAATTAAAAAAGTCGTACTATGAGCTTTTCAAGACAAATTATAACAATCAACCGTTCGATCTAATAAAAATAGTCGTACTATGAAGTTTTAAAGACAATTTATAACAATCAACCGTTTGATCTAAAGTAATTAGTTTTAATTTGAAGTTTTAAAAACAAATTCTAACAACCAATTCAATATAACATAATTAGTTGTAATTTGAAGTTTTAAACACAAGTTATAACAACCAAGCTTTTGATCTAGTCTAATTAGTCATAATTTCATGTTTTAAAGACAAATTGTAACAACCAACCATTCGATATAACCTAATTAGTCGCAATTTGAAGTTTTAAAGACGAATTGTAACAACCAATCGTTTGATATAATCTAATAAGTTGGAATTTGAAGTTTTAAAGACAAATTATAACAATCAACCGTTCGATCTAATAAAATTAGTCGTACTACAAAGTTTTTAAGACAAATTATTAAAACCAACGTTTGATCTAATCTAATTAGTCGTAATTTGAAGTTTTAAAGACAAATTATAACAATCAACCGTTTGATCTAATAAATTTAGTCGTAATACAAACTTTTAAAGACGAATTATAACAACCAACCGTTCGAACTATTAAAATTAGTCGTACTACAAACTTTTAAAGACAAATTAGAACAATTAACCATTCGATCTAATAAAATTTGTAGTACTATGAATTTAAAGACAAATTATAACAATCAACCGTTCGATCTAATCTAATTAGTTTTAATTTGAATTTTTAAAGGCAAATTATAACAATCCACCATTCGATCTAATAATATTAGTCGTCCTACAAACTTTTAATGACAAATTATAACAACTAACCGTTCGATCTAATAAAATTAGTAGTACTATGAAGTTTAAAAGACAAATTATAACAACCAACTCTTTGATGTAATCTTATTAGTCGTTATTTAACGTTTTAAAGACAAATTATAACAACCAACACTTTGATGTAATCTAATTAGTCGTTATTTGAAGTTTTAAAGACAAATTATAACAACCAACCATTCGATTTATTGAAATTAGTTGTATTATGAACTTTCAAAGACAAATTATAACAATCTACCATTCGATCTAATAAAATTAGTCGTACTATGAAGTTTTAAAGACAAATTATAACAATCAACCGTTCGATCTAATCTAATTTGTTTTAATTTGAAGTTTTAAAGACAAATTATAACAACCAAGCTTTTAATCTAGTTTAATTAGTCATAATGTGAAGTTTTAAACACAAATTATAACAACCAACCATTGATATAACCTAATTATTCGCAATTTAAAGTTTTAAGGACTATTTATAACAACCAACCGTTCAATCTAATAACATTAGTTGTACTACAAAGTTTTAAAACAAATTATTACAACCAACGTTTGATATAACCTAATTAGTCGTAATTTGAAGTTTTAAAGACAAATTATAACAATCAACCGTTCGATCTAATAAAATTAGTAGTACTATGATGTTTTAGAGACAAATTATAACAACGAACTCTTTGATTGAATCTAATTAGTCGTTATGTGATGTTTTAAAGACAAATTATAACAACCAACCGTTCGATTTAAAAAAATTAGTCGTACTATGAAATTTTAAAGACAAATTCTAACAACCAAATTAAAGACAAATTATAACAACCAAATTAAAGACAAATTATAACAACCAACTCTTTGATGTAATCAAATTAGTCGTTATTTAAAGTTTTAAAGACAAATTATAACAATCAACCGTTTGAACTAATAAAATTAGTCGTTCTATGAATTTTTAAAGACAAATTATAACAATCAACTTTTTGATCTAATCTAATTACTTTTAATTTGAAGTTTTAAAGACAAATTATAACAACCAATCATTTGATATAATCTAATCAGTCGTAATTTGAAGTTTTAAAAACAAATTATAACAATAAATCGTTCAATCTAATAAAATTTGTGACACCCTAAACCCCAAAATAATATATAATAATTTATAATAGAATTTTTAACTTTAATTCGCAGTGGGTAAAGCAAATACGTTTTCAAGGGAATAAAAACTTTGATAATTAATTTAAAATATCACGTTTCTCAAAAATCAAAAGTAACACTTTAAACTTTTTCCTCCTATAAAATAGTGCAATCTCTATAAAATTTGATTTAAGTATAATTACTTGATTTAATTCTAAAAACTTACTAGTACTTATATGGTGTTCATACAAAAAGTCGTTTGAAATTAAATAAGTAAAATACAACTTGAACTTCAAGATTGATTAACCTGTAACAACTGCGATTTCGCAAACGCAGGGTCAAGCCAGTCAAACACAAACAACAAAGGAGGTGAGTTTTGAAATCATGTTAATAGTATAATATAAGTAAGGAGAACACGCAATTAATCATAAATAAACCGTATCATTAGACAAACATTCTTCTAGGAAAAACATAACATTATAAAGTCAAAACCAATGAAAATCAATACATTTCACAATAACATCAAATCATCTAAGAAGTTATCATCGCACATAATACATATTAATCACAACAAACAATCACATAAAATTGCAATGCTATGCATGAGCTTAGACTCTACTTCACAATGTGGTACCATTCTAACTCTGAAGTACTTGGTTAGGAGGCCATGATACTATGCCACCATCCCGGTGGACGGACAATTCAAATTGGCCCTGTCCTCATAGATCCCCTCAACTCAACCGGAGACACATATGCGCGACAGTCGAGGTAAACGTGTGTTGCATGGTAGCTCCCGACATTTGGAATGCTACCTCCAAGTCACCTAGGAATTCCCCACCCGAATACCTCCAAGGTCTAACAATCTTGCCTTAAGGCTCAACAGTAGACCGCCACGATCAGGCTCAATTCAGTTGTACTTCCCCGGAATCGCTAGGCTTGTCAGGCCCTACCTATATGATGACAAAATAATCTCCACTTCACAAATTCTCAATATTTAATTTCTCCCCTCGTTGGCCTATGATACTCCATTAAGACCGTCATCTTAAACACAAATTGGAATCACAATTATTTCATTAGGGGTTACTTCAATATTTTCATCACAAATTCATAACATCACTATTATAAATCACACATCATCATCATTACATAACTCATCACAAATTTAGAACATCACTATCATCAATCGTACTTCATCACATAAACTTATCACAAATTTATAAAATCACAATTATTATTCATACATCATCATCATCACATAAAATTATCACAACACATCTATGTTTTATCAGATCACATAAATTCATCTAATCAAACATATACATAAAATTAATTCGACACTCAATATCACAATAACATCAAATACCACACATTTAAAGAAATTAAATCAATCAACACCTTACAAATGTTTCTATTCTATATTTTAATCTCACAATTTGCATATTTGCACATTAATTAATTTATCCCTCAAAGGGCTACTGCCGTACATAGCAAGCCCCAGATGAATCGTTAGGAAATACGGTTTTCCCGTTCATCTCACAATATATTATACTCATGAATTCAAACGCTCTCTCACTCCCTTACCTTATTTCGACGCTTTTACACAAGAATAAGATTCCATGAGCAAACAGTCTTTGTTCTTTGACTCTTTGTCCTTCAATCGATCTAACTCGACAGTTTATGGGTAAACGTCAAAAATAAATTATGAGAAACTACTGTAAAAATTAAATTCGAAATTCGGTCAAGAAAAATTACCATAAATCAAAAAAACAATCAGTGGATAATATAGCCACTTTTCGCACGGTCGTTTTGGCGTTGGTTTCACTAAAATCGGAGTTACGGTGAAGAAGAACAATACAAAATAAGGAATTTTATAAACGGAGAAGTCGGGTATTTTAGAGAGAAATTGAGATGGATAAAAATCTGAGAAAGTATGTTTATTTGATTAGTTAAATGAATAAAACAACATACTGAAATTTGGACGAGAACGGAGAAAGTTTTCTGGAACAGTTATGGATCCCCGGTATCAATTTTCTTTCTTTTTTTTTTTTTTTCTTTTCCTCTAATGCGGCTGGTCTGCTCCCGCTCCTCTCTATTTCTCCTACCTTTCCTTCTTCTTAATTTCAATCCTTTTTTTTTTAATTAGGTTTTAGCCTTGTATATGGGCCTAACCCATTAAACAAATTTTACTTCGTTTTTTTTATATTTTTTTTTAATTAAAACAAACAATTACCAAAACTATTATTTTTAACACTTTTTTTTAACACAATTTAATTACTAAAATATTACTAATATTTCAAAACTAATCTTTTATAAAATAAAGTAATTAAAGTAATTAATCTTTAAAATACATTAATAACCAAAATTCTCATATTCCAAATAATCACTATAATAATACTTATTTTTCCAAATACTCAAATTAAAATATAACATCGTTAGAGAATAGTCAAAATTATAAAATAAATAAATATAACAACAATATTTTATGTTAATTACTAAATCATAATAAATATATATATAAAATCACAATTCCAAAATAAGAATATAAAAATAAAGAAAATCAAACATAATATTACTACTATCTCAAGATAATTATTTATAAAATAAATAATTAAAATAAGATATATTTAGAAATAATTAACTATAATAGAATATAACATTTATTATTCATATAACATATTTGGTCAAATATGTACAAGATTAGCACATCATAGAAAACACACCTATAAAGAAAATTAATCAAAAAACTAATCAACATATATTCTAAAATAATTTTAATACAAAATTTATTATCTAAAATTCTATTTAATTAATAAAATAGTTTATTATAAAATTTGGAGTGTTACAAAATTAGTCGTACTACAAAGTTTTTAAGACAAATTATTACAACCAACGTTTGATCTAATCTAATTAGTCTTAATTTGAAGTTTTAAAAGACAAATTATAACAATCAACCGTTCGATCTAATAAAATTAGTAGTACTATGAAGTTTTAATGACAAATTAAAACAACCAACTCTTTGATATAAACTTATTAGTCGTTATTTGAAGTTTTAAAGACAAATTATAACAACCACCTATTTGATTTAATAAAATTAGTCGCACTATGAACTTTTAAAGACAAATTATAACAATCAACCGTTTGAACTAATAAAATTAGTCATTCTATGAATTTTTAAAGACAAATTATAACAATCAACATTTCGATCTAATCTAATTACTTTTAATTTGAAGTTTTAAAGACAAATCATAACAACCAATCATTTGATATAATCTAATCAGTCGTAATTTGAAGTTTTAAAGACAAATTATAACAATAAACCGTTCAATCTAATAAAATTAGTCGTACTACAAAGTTTTGAAGACAAATTATTACAACCAACGTTTGATCTAATCTAATTAGTCTTAATTTGAAGTTTTAAAGACAAATTATAACAATCAATCATTCGATCTAATAAAATTAGTCGTACTACAAAGTTTTTAAGACAAATTATTACAACCAACGTTTGATCTAATCTAATTAGTCGTAATTGGAAGTTTTAAAGACAAATTATAAAAATCAACCGTTCGATCTAATAAAATTAGTCATACTACAATGTTTTTAACACAAATTATTACAACCAAAGTTTGATCTAAACTATTTGAAGTTTAAAAGACAAATTATAACAATCAACCGTTCGATCTAATAAAATTAGTCGTACTACAAACTTTTAAAGACAAATTAAAACAACCAACCGTCGATCTAATAAAATTAGTAGTACTATGAAGTTTTAATGACAAATTAAAACAACCAACTCTTTGATGTAATCTAATTACTTGTTATTTGAAGTTTTAAAGACAAATTATAACAACCAACTGTTTGATTTAATAAAATTTGTCATACTATGAACTCTTAAAGACAAATTATAACAATCAACCGTTAGATCTAATAAAATTAGTCGTACTATGAAGTTTTAAAGACAAATTATAACAATCAATCATTCGATCTAATCTAATTAGTTGTAATTTGAAGTTTTAAAGACAAATTATAACAACTAACCGTTCGATATAACCTAATTCGTTGTAATTTGAAGTTTTAAGGACAAATTATAACAACCTACCTTTCGATCTAATCTAATTATTCGTAATTTAATATTTAAAAGTCAAATTATAACAACCAATTGTTTGATATAATCTAATCAGTTGTAATTTGAAGTTTTAAAGACAAATTATAACAATAAACCGTTCAATCTAATAACATTAGTCGTACTACAAAGCTTTTCCGACAAATTATTACAACCAACCGTTCGATCTAATAAAATTATTCGTAATTTAATATTTAAAAGTCAAATTATAACAACCAATTGTTTGATATAATCTAATCAGTGGTAATTTGAACTTTTAAAGACAAATTATAACAATCAACCGTTCGATCTAATAAAATTAGTCGTACTATGAAGTTTTATAGACAAATTATAACAATCAATCGTTCAATCTAATCTAATTAGTTTTAATTTGAAGTTTTAAAAACAAATTATAACAACCAAGCTTTTGATCTATTCTAATTAGACATAATGTGAAGTTTTAATTTGAAGTTTTAAAGACACATTATAACAGTCAACCGTTCGGTATAACCTAATTAGTCGCAATTTGAAGTTTTATGGACAAATTATAACCACCAACCTTTCAATCTAATCTAATTAGTCGTAATTTAAAATTTTAAAGACAACTTATAACAACCAAGCTTTTGATCTAGTCTAATTAGTTGTAATTTGAAGTTTTAGAGACAAATTATAAAAATCAACCGTTCGATCTAATAAAATTAGTTGTACTACAAACTTTTAAAGACAAATTATAACAACCAACCGTTCGATCTAATAAAATTAGTAGTACTATGAAGTTTTAAAGACAAATTATAACAGGAAATTCTTTGATGTAATCTAATTAGTCGTTATTTGAAGTTTTAAAGACACATTATAACAACCAACCGTTCGATTTAATAAAATTAGTCGTACTATGAAATTTTAGAGACAAATTATAACAATCAACCATTCGATCTAATAAAAATTTTCGTTCTATGAAGTTTTAAAGACAAATTATAACAATCAATCGTCCGATCTAATCTAGTTAGTTTTAATTTGAAGTTTTAAAGACAAATTATAACAACCAACTCTTTGATGTAATCTAATTAGTCATTATTGAAAGTTTTAAAGACACATTATAACAACAAATACTTTGATGTAATCTAATTTGTCGTTATTTGATGTTTTAAAGACAAATTATAACAACCAACCGTTCGATTTAATTAAATTAGTCGTACTATGAGCTTTTAAAGACAAATTATAACAATCAACCGTTCGATCTAATAAAATTAGTAATTCTATGAAGTTTTAAAGACAAATTATAACAATCAACCGTTCGATCTAATCTAATTGTTTTGAATTTGAAGTTTTAAAGACAAATTATAACAACCAACCATTAGATATAACCTAATTAGTTTTAATTTGAAGTTTTAAAAAAAAATTATAAAAATCATGCTTTTGATCTAGTCTAATTAGTCATAATGTGAAGTTTTAAAGACACATTTAACAATCAACCGTTCGGTATAACCTAATTAGTCGCAATTTGAAGTTTTATAGACAAATTATAACAACCAACCTTTCAATCAAATCTAATTAGTCGTAATTTAAAATTTTAAAGACAACTTATAACAACCATGCTTTTGATCTAGTCTAATTAGTTGTAATTTGAAGTTTAAAAGACAAATTATAACAATCAACCGTTCAATCTAATAAAATTATTCGTACTACAAACTTTTAAAGACAAATTCTAACAACCAACTCTTTGATGTAATCTAATTAGTCGTTATTTGAAGTTTTAAAGACAAATTATAACAACCAACTGTTCGATTTAATAAAATTAGTCCTACTATGAAATTTTAAAGACAAATTATAACAATCAACCATTCGATCTAATAAAAATTTTCGTTCTATGAAGTTTTAAAGACAAATTATCACAATCAATCGTCCGATCTAATCTAATTAGTTTTAATTTGAAGTTTTAAAGACAAATTATAACAATCAATCATTCGATCTAATAAAATTAGTCGTACTACAATGTTTTTAAGACAAGTTATTACAACAAACGTTTGATCTAATAAAATTAGTCGTAGTATGAACTTTAAAAGACAAACTATAAAAATCAACCGTTGGATCTAATAAAATTAGTCGTACTACAATGTTTTTAAGACAAATTATTACAACCAACGTTTGATCTAATCTAATTTGTTGTAATTTGAAGTTTTAAATATAAATTATAACAACTAACCCTTCGATCAAATAAAATTAGTCGTATTACAAAGTTTTTCAGACATATTATTACAACAAACGTTTGATCTAATATAATTAGTCGTAATTTGAAGTTTTCAACACAAGTTATAACAATCAACCGTTCAATATAACCTAGTTAGTTTTAATTTGAAGTTTTAAAAACAAATTATAACAACCAAGCTTTTGATCTAGTCTAATTAGTTATAATGTGAAGTTTAAAAGACAAATTGTAACAATTAACCGTTCGGTATAACCTAATTCGTCGCAATTTGAAGTTTTAAGGACAAATTATAACAAGCAACCTTTCAATCAAATCTAATTAGTCGGAATTTAAAATTTTAAAGACAAATTATAACAACCAATCGTTTGATAAAATCTAATAAGTCATAATTTGAAGTTAAGACAAATTTTTACAACCAACGTTGGATCTACTCTAATTAGTTGTAATTGGAAATTTTAAAGACAAAATATAACAATAAACCGTTTAATCTAATAACATTAGTCGTACTACAAAGTGTTTAAGACAAATTATTACAACCAACGTTTGATCTAATCTAATTAGTCTTAATTTGAAGTTTTAAAGACAAATTATAACAATCAATCATTCGATCTAATAAAATTAGTCGTACTACAATGTTTTTAAGACAAGTTATTACAACCAATGTTTGATCTAATCTAATTAGTTGTAATTGGAAGTTTTAAAGACAAATTATAAAAATCAATCGTTTGATCTAATAAAATTAGTCGTACTACAAAGTTTTTAAGACAAATTATTACAACCAATGTTTGATCTAATATAATTTGTCGTAATTTGAAGTTTTAAATGTAAATTATAACAATCAACCGTTCAATCTAATAAAATTAGTCTTATTACAAAGTTTTTCAGACATATTATTACAACCAACGTTTGATCTCATATAATTAGTCGTAATTTGATGTTTTAAACACAAATTATAACAATCAACCGTTCGATCTAATAAAATGAGTCGTACGACAACCTTTTTAAGACAAATTAAAACAACTAACCGTTCGATCTAATAAAATTAGTAGTACTATGAAGTTTTAAAGACAAATTATAACAACCAACTCTTTTATGTAATCTAATTAGTCGTTATTTGATGTTTTAAAGCCAAGTTATAACAAACAACTGTTCGATTTAATAAAACTCTGAACTTTTAAAGACAAATAATAACAATCAACCATTCGATCTAATAAAATTATTCGTACTATGAACTTTTAAAGACAAATTATAACAATCAACTGTTCGATCTAATAAAATTAGTCGTACTATGAAATTTTAAAGACAAATTGTAACAATCAACTGTTCGATCTAATCTAATTAGTTTTAATTTGAAGTTTTAAAGACAAATTATAACAATCAACCATTCGATATAATAAAATTAGTCGTACTACAAACTTTTAAAGAAAAATTATAACAACAAACCGTTCGATCTAATAGAATTAGTAGTGCTATGAAGTTTTAAAGACAAATTATAACAACCAACTCTTTGATGTAATCTAATGAGTCATTATTTAAAGTTTTAAAGACAAATTATAACAACAAACACTTTGATGTAATATAATTTGTCGTTATTTGATGTTTTAAAGACAAATTATAACAACCAACCGTTCGATTTAATTAAATTAGTCGTACTATGAGCTTTTAAAGACAAATTATAACAATCAACCGTTCGATCTAATAAAATTAGTCGTACTATGAAATTTTAAAGACAAATTATAACAATCAACCATTCGATCTAATAAAAATTTTCGTTCTATGAAGTTTTAAAGACAAATTATAACAATCAATCGTCCGATCTAATCTAGTTAGTTTTAATTTGAAGTTTTAAAGACAAATTATAACAACCAACCGTTCAATATAACCTAATTAGTTTTAATTTGAAGTTTTAAAAACAAATTTATAACAACCAACTGCTTGATTTAATAAAATTAGTCGTACTATGAACTTTTAAAGACATATTATAACAATCAACCGTTCGATCTAATAAAATTAGTCGTACTATGAAGTTTTAAAGACAAATTATAATAATCAATCGTTCGATCTAATCTAATTAGTTTTAATTTGAAGTTTTAAAGACAAATTATAACAACTAACCGTTCGATATAACCTAATTAGTTGTAATTTGAAGTTTTAAGGACAAATTATAAAAACCTACCTTTCAATCTAATCTAATTATTCGTAATTTAATATTTAAAAGTCAAATTATAACAACCAGTCGTTTGATATAATCATATCAGTCGTAATTTGAAGTTTTAAAGACAAATTATAACAATAAACCATTCAATCTAATAACATTAGTCGTACTACAAAGTTTTTAAGACAAATTATTACAACCAACGTTTGATCTAATAAAATTAGTCGTAGTATGAACTTTAAAAGACAAATTATAAAAATCAACCGTTCGATCTAATAAAATTAGTCGTACTACAAAGTTTTTAAGACAAATTATTACAACCAACGTTTAATCTAATCTAATTTGTCGTAATTTGAAGTTTTAAATATAAATTATAACAACTAACCCTTCGATCTAATAAAATTAGTCGTATTACAAAGTTTTTCAGACATATTATTACAACCAACGTTTGATCTAATATAATTAGTCGTAATTTGAAGTTTTCAACACAAATTATAACAATCAACCGTTCGATATAACCTAGTTAGTTTTAATTTGAAGTTTTAAAAACAAATTATAACAACCAAGCTTTTGATCTAGTCTAATTTGTTATAATGTGAAGTTTAAAAGACAAATTGTAACAAATAACCGTTCGGTATAACCTAATTAGTCGCAATTTGAAGTTTGAAGGAAAAATTATAACAAGCAACCTTTCAATCAAATATAATTAGTCGGAATTTAAAATTTGAAAGACAAATTATAACAACCAATCATTTGATATAAGCTAATAAGTCGTAATTTGAAGTTTTAAGACAAATTTTTACAACCAACATTGGATCTACTCTAATTAGTTGTAATTGGAAGTTTTAAAGACAAAATATAACAATAAACCGTTTAATCTAATAACATTAGTCGTACTACAAAGTTTTTAAGACAAATTATTACAACCAACGTTTGATCTAATCTAATTAGTCATAATTTAAAGTTTTAAAGACAAATTATAACAATCAATCATTCGATCTAATAAAATTAGTCGTACTACAATGTTTTTAAGACAAGTTATTACAACCAACGTTTGATCTAATCTAATTAGTCGTAATTGGAAGTTTTAAAGACAAATTATAAAAATCAACCGTTCGATCTAACAAAATTAGTCGTACTACAAAGTTTTTAAGACAAATTATTACAACCAATGTTTGATCTAATCTAATTTGTCATAATTTGGTGTTTTAAATATAAATTATAACAATCAACCATCTGATCTAATAAAATTAGTCGTATTACAAAGTTTTTCAGACATATTATTACAACCAACGTGTGATCTAATATAATTTGTCGTAATTTGAAGTTTTAAACACAAATTATAACAATCAACCATTCGATCTAATAAAATTAGTCGTACTACAAACTTTTAAAGACAAATTATAACAACTAACCGTTCGATCTAATAAAATTAGTAGTACTATGAAGTTTTAAAGACAAATTATAACAACCAACTCTTTTATGTAATCTAATTAGTCGCTATTTGATGTTTTAAAGACAAGTTATAACAAACAACTGTTCGATTTAATAAAATTCTGAACTTTTAAAGATAAATAATAACAATCAACCGTTCGATCTAATAAAATTAGTCGTACTATGAACTTTTAAAGACAAATTATAAAAATCAACTGTTCGATCTAATAAAATTATTCGTACTATGAAATTTTAAAGACAAATTATAACAATCAACTGTTCGATCTAATCTAATTAGTTTTAATTTGAAGTTTTAAAGACAAATTATAACAATCAACCATTCGATCTAATAAAATTAGTCGTATTACAAACTGTTAAAGACAAATTATAATAACAAACCGTTCGATCTAATAGAATTAGTAGTACTATGAAGTTTTAAAGACATATTGTGACACCCTAACCTCCAAAATAATATATAATAATTTATAATAGAATTTTTTACTTTAATTCCAAAAATTTACTAGTTATAAGGTTTCATACAAAAAGTTGTTTCTAATTAAACAAATAAAAATACAACTTATGACTCTCATTCCCGGTATCACCTATCAGAGCGGGGCTTCTCCCAAACTTGAACTTCGAGACTCATTAACCTGTAATAACTGCGATTTCGCAAACGCAGAGCCAAGCCAGTCAAACACAAACAACGAAGGAGGTGAGTTTTCAAATCATGTTAATAGTATAATATAAGTAAGGAGAACACGCAATTAATCATAAATAAACCGTATCATTAGACAAACATTCTTCAAGAAAAACATAACATTATAAAGTCAAAACCACTCAAGGAAAATCAATACATTTCACTATAACATCAAATCATCTAAGAAGAATTATTATCGCACACGACACATATTAATCACAACAAAATAATCACAAGAAAATGCAATGCTATGCATGAGCTTAAACTCTACTTCATAATGTGGTACCATTCTAACTCTGAAGTACTTGGTTAGGAGGCCATGATACTATGCCACCATCCCGGTGGACGGACAATTCAAATTTGCCCTGTCCTCATAGATCCGCTCAACTCAACCCGAGACACATATACGCGAGAGTCGAGGTAAACGTGTGTTGCATGGTAGCTCCCGACATTTGGAATGCTACCTCCAAGTCACCTAGGAATTCCCCACCCGAATACCTCCAAGGTCTAACAATCTTGCCTTAAGGCTCAATAGCAGACCGCCACGATCAGGCTCAATTCAGTTGTACTTCCCCGGAATCACTAGGCTTGTCAGACCCTACCTATATGATGACAAAATAATCTCCACTTCACAAATTCACAATATTTATTTTCTCCCCTCGTTGGCCTATGATACTCCATTAAGACCGTCATCTCAAACACAAATTGGAATCACAATTATTTCATCAGGGGTTAGTTCAATATTTTCATCACAAATTCATAACATCACTGTTATAAATCACACATAATCATCACTACATAACTCATCACAAATTTAGAGCATCACTATCATCAATTGTACCTCATCACATAAACTTATCACAAATTTATAAAATCACAATTATTATTCATACATCATCATGATCACATAAAATTATCACAACACATCCATTTTTATTATCAGATCACATAAACTCATCTAATCAAAGATATACATAAAATTAATTCGACACTCAGTATAACAATAACATCAAATACCACACATTTAAAGAAATTAAATCAATCAACACCTTACAAATATTTTCTATTCTATATTTTAATCTCACAATTTCCATATTTGCATATTAATTAATTTATCCCTCAAAGGGCTACTGCCGTACGTAGCAAGCCCCGGATGAATCGTTGGGAAATACGGTTTTCCCGTTCATCTCACAATATATTATACTTATGAATTCAAACGATCTCTCACCCCTTACCTTATTTAGACGCTTTCTCAAATATAGAAATCAATGGAAATTTTCAACAGCAACTGCAGAACGACAAAGCGAGCGAATTCGAATAACGACGAGTTCACAAAATCGTTGAGACGTGACTGATAAATTATAATGAGCATAAAAATAAATTTTAAATAATTAATAATAATTTTAGGAACAAAAATGGAGTCAAAACGACGAGAAAAACTACAAAAAAGGTCTCACCGACTCGTCGGAGCGCCGGAAGGGTCTGACGTCAACTTCACCGAAAAATGCAAATGAGTAGTGCTTCTTATAGGTTTCGACGAGAGGAATCCAAAAACGATGCCAGTTTTTTGAAACGACAAACGTGGTGATCGGAATCAGCCAAAAACAGCTCGCCCAAGGAAAGAAACGGAGCACTTTCTGAAGAAACGGAGCAACGATTGATAAAACTGATGCCAAAAATGGATTCAGTGGCCGATTTTGTATGGGATAAAGGTTGGGATCGATTCAAAAGGCTAGGATTTGGTGGCAATGAATTTTAGAGAAGAGGATGAATGGATGCGCTGCGTTCTTTCAAGAAAAAGAGGAAGTCTATCACAATTTTTTGTTAACAATTAGGGTTCACACATGGGTCAAACCCATTGGTCTCTTTATTTACTTTTTTGTTTTATTACTATTATTATTTTTATTTTGCTAAGACAAAATTAATAGTTACTTAATCTCATTTTTCTCATTTTTAATCCTCCTCCAAACATCATTTAATTTTCAAAACATTACTAATATTTCATAACTAATATATGATAAATTAGAGTAATTAAAATAATTAACCTTTAAAAGAAAAATACATATTACTAAGAATTGAAACTCTCATATTCAAAATAGTCACTATAATTATACTTATTTTTCAAAATACTCATATTAAAATACTACCATCATTAGAGAATAGTCAAAATCACAAAATAAATAAATATAACATTGCTACTTTATGCTAATTACTAAATCATAATAAATATATAAAATCGCAATGCCACAGCAAGTATATAAAAATAAAGGAAATCAAACACAATATTATTACTATCCCAAATATAAATAACTAAAATATGAGATACTTAGAATTAATTAAAATATAAACATGTGCATATTTAACATTAGTCAAACATACAAGGAAATATCACATTAATTACGAACGTACATATACACGCAAAATCACATAAAATCTTATTCTTAAAAATATGTACACTAAAATACTATTATTTTTAGCGAAATATATAAGATAATAAAATATAGTATTTATTATTTATATCACTCATTTAGTTAAATGTGTACAAGATTAGCACGTCATAGAAAATACACATATAAAGAAAATTAATCAATATATATTCTAAAATAACCTTAACGCCAAATTAATTATTTAAAATTCTATTTTATTAATAAAATAATTTTTTATGAAATTTGGAGTGTTACAATTCTCCCCTCGTTAAAGAAATTTCGTCCTCGAAATTTTTGGTGAATAATAAGTAAACTAATATATTACTAACTACCCTCAACATTCAAACTTAGTCACAAATGATATAATAAACATATTTACGGCATTTACTACTCACTTAAACATAACATGTCAAGGATCCTAGCATGATAAGGTAATATGACACAACAAATCAATTAACACATATCACATTCAACAACTCAAATATGAAGAAAATATTATGATTAATCATTATCGTTTATAGATAAAACTAAGCATGTGCATTTAGTCAACAACAACTTACCACATTCAGTTGAATTAAATAACACATGTGAAATACGCTATTAAGTTCAACTAACAACTTAAACAATATTCTACTAGTTTTGGTCTCTTTAAAGAATGTCTAAATCCTAACAACAATTACTCTACGGGTTTCGAAAAATTAGCCATATAGAGAAACTTTTAAAATAATTCACACCTTCAAGAATAACAAACAAAAACGCATATAATAACTCAATAACATGCAGTCACTTAAGCGTATAATCATAGTGAAATAGGACAAATATTTTCACATATGGTTTCAAACACACTCAAAGTATAACTTAATTTCAAAGTCTTATACATAAGATTCATTTATAGAACTCATACCATAGTTCTAGATCCTTACCAAAGGAGACAATATAGAAAAAATAAGATACTAACACAATCTCCTTATTCATTTTAAGCAAATTACTTAGAAGATAAAAAATACTTAATTGAATGTTTAATTTAAGTACACACCACCAACGTAATATTTGTGTCACATAATCAGTAATTTAAGTACTCATGTAGTAAACTACTTAAGGTAACTATAACTACATTCATTCAAATTCAAACATGGGTAATTAAAAGTATCTTTAACGTGGTTCAGGAGTGCGAAGGCGGCGCCACAACTCCTACTCCTTACTTCAAGTTAAAAACTTACTTAATTACACGTTCACAATAATTTATTTGTAATTTACAACTAGTTACAACAACAAAAGAAATGACACTTACATCAACATATAATCAATAATCCGATTGTAGAAATATAGAACTATTTCACTTTTAAAGACAATTTATCACAACAAACACTTTGATGTAATCTAATTTGTCGTTATTTGATGTTTTAAAGACAAATTATAACAACCAACCGTTCGATTTAATTAAATTAGTCGTCCTATGAGCTTTTAAAGACAAATTATAACAATCAACCGTTCGATCTAATAAAATTAGTAATCCTATCAAGTTTTAAAGACAAATTATAACAATCAACCGTTCGATCTAATCTAATTAATTTTAATTTGAAGTTTTAAAGACAAATTATAACAACCAACCATTCGATATAACCTAATTAGTTTTAATTTGAAGTTTCAAAAACAAATTATAACAACCAAGCTTTTGATCTAGTCTAATTAGTCATAATGTGATGTTTTAAAGACACATTATAACAATCAACCGTTCGGTATAACCTAATTAGTCGCAATTTGAAGTTTTATGGACAAATTATAACAACCAACCTTTCAATCTAATCTAATTAGTCGTAATTTAAAATTTTAAAGACAACTTATAACAACCAAGCTTTTGATCTAGTCTAATTAGTTGTAATTTGAAGTTTTAAAGACAAATTATAACAATCAGCCGTTCTATCTAATAAAATTAGTCGTACTACAAACTTTTAAAGACAAATTATAACAACAAACCGTTCGATCTAATAAAATTAGTAGTACTATGAAGTTTTAAAGACAAATTATAACAGCCAACTCTTTGATGTAATCTAATTAGTCGTTATTTGAAGTTTTAAAGACAAATTATAACAACCAACCGTTCGACTTAATAAAATTAGTCGTACTATGAAATTTTAAAGACAAATTATAACAATCAACCATTCGATCTAATAAAAAATTTCGTTCTATGAAATTGTAAAGACAAATTATAACAATATATCGTCCGATCTAATGTAGTTAGTTTTAATTTGAAGTTTTAAAGACAAATTATAACAACCAACTCTTTGATGTAATCTAATTAGTCATTATTTAAAGTTTTAAAGACAAATTATAACAACAAACACTTTGATGTAATCTAATGTGTCGTTATTTGATGTTTTAAAGACAAATTATAACAACCAACCGTTCGATTTAATTAAATTAGTCGTACTATGAGCTTTTAAAGACAAATTATAACAATCAACCGTTCGATCTAATAAAATTAGTAATTCTATGAAGTTTTAAAGACAAATTATAACAATCAACCGTTCGATCTAATCTAATTGGTTTGAATTTGAAGTTTTAAAGGCAAATTATAACAACCAACCATTCGATATAACCTAATTAGTTTTAATTTGAAGTTTTAAAAACAAATTATAAAAGCCAAGCTTTTATTCTAGTCTAATTAGTCATAATGTGAAGTTTTAAAGACACATTATAACAATCAACCGTTCGGTATAACCTAATTAGTCGCAATTTGAAGTTTTATGGACAAATTATAACAACCAACCTTTCAATCTAATCTAATTAGTCGTAATTTAAAATTTTAAAGACAACTTATAACAACCAAGCTTTTGATCTAGTCTAATTAGTTGTAATTTGAAGTTTTAAAGACAAATTATAACAATTAGCCGTTCGATCTAATAAAATTAGTCGTACTACAAACTTTTAAAGACAAATTATAACAACCAACCGTTCGATCTAATAAAATTAATAGTACTATGAAGTTTTAAAGAGAAATTATAACAGCCAACTCTTTGATGTAATCTAATTAGTTGTTATTTGAAGTTTTAAAGACAAATTATAACAACCAACCGTTCGATTTAATAAAATTAGTCCTACTATGAAATTTTAAAGACAAATTATAACAATCAACCATTTGATCTAATAAAATTTTTCGTTCTATGAAGTTTTAAAGACAAATTATCACAATCAATCGTCCGATCTAATCTAATTAGTTTTAATTTGAAGTTTTAAAGACAAATTATAACAACCAACCGTTCAATATAACCTAGTTAGTTTTAATTTGAAGTTTTAAAAACAAATTATAACAACCAAGCTTTTGATCTAGTCTAATTAGTTATAATGTGAAGTTTAAAAGACAAATTGTAACAATTAACCGTTCGGAATAACTTAATTAGTCGCAATTTGAAGTTTTAAGGACAAATTATAACAAGCAACCTTTCAATCAAATCTAATTAGTCGGAATTTAAAATTTTAAAGACAAATTATAACAACCAATCGTTTGATATAATCTAATAAGTCGTAATTTGAACTTAAGACAAATTTTTACAACCAACGTTGGATCTACTCTAATTAGTTGTAATTGGAAATTTTAAAGACAAAATATAACAATAAACCGTTTAATCTAATAACATTAGTCGTACTACAAAGTGTTTAAGACAAATTATTACAACCAACGTTTGATCTAATCTAATTAGTCTTAATTTGAAGTTTTAAAGACAAATTATAACAATCAATCATTCGATCTGTAACACCCTAAATTTTAAAATAAATTATTTTCTTAACTAAATAAGATTCTAAACAATTAATTTGATATTAAAAATATTTTAAAGTAAATGTTGATAAATTTTATTACTAATTTTCATTATATGGATAATTTCTATGATGTGCTAGTTTGATACATATTATATTAAATGAGTGATATAAATAATAAATATTTTATTACATTATTTTATATATATATTTTTTAAAAATAATAGTATTTTAGTGTAATATTTTAAAGAAAAAGATTTTATGCGATTTTACGTGTATATACGCGTACCCAATTAATGTAATACTTTCTGCGTGTTTGACGAATGTTAAGTATGCACGTAGTTATATTTCCATTATTTATAACTATTTTCTGTTTTTAGTTATTTATTTTATAAATAATTATCTCGGAATAGTAGTGATATTGTGTTTGATTTCTTTTATTTTTATATATACCTGTTATGACATTGCGATTTTATATATATTTATTATGAATTAGTAATTAATATAAAATGTTGATATTATAATTATTTTTTTAATATTCTTTGGTGGTAGTATTTTAATGTGAGTACTCAAAAAAAAAGTATAATTATAGTGATTATTTTGAGTATGAGGGTCTTGATTGTTGACGTATTTTAAAAGATTAATTACTTTAATTACTCCACTTTATAAAATATTAGTAATATTTTAGTAATTAAATTGTGTTTAAAAATAAATAACTAAAAGAAAAGAGTAAAATGTGTTTTATGAGTTAAACCCATATGTAAGAGTAAAATCTAATAATAATAATAATAATAAAATTGGGTTAAATGAGTTAGATTAATAAAATAAAAAGGAGTCAAATATAACCTAAAACAAAGTAGCGCTACAGGAGAAAGCAGGAAGAGGTGTCGCATTTGGAGAGAAAAAGGAACCGCACATGGAGAGAAAAAGGGAAAAAAATTGATACCGGTAATCGATCACTGTCCAGAAAAGTTTCTCCGTTTTCGTTCAAATTTCAGTATGTTGTTTCATACATTTAGTTAGTCAATTAAACACATTTTCCCAGATTTTTAACCATCCCAATTTCTCTCTAAAATATCCGACTTCTCCGTCTATGGCATTCCTTATTTTGCACTGTTATTCTTCACCGTAAGTCCGATTTGAATGAAACCAACGCCAAAACGATCGTGTGAAAATTGGCTATATTATCCACTAATTGGTTTTCTGATTTATGGTAAGTTTCCTTAACCGAATTTCGAAATTGGTTTTTAGAGTGTCTTCGCATAAATTATTTTTGACGTTTACCCATAAAACTGCCGAGTAGATCAATTGAAGGACAAAGACTCAAAGAACAAAGGCTGTTTGCTTATGGAATAATATTCATGTGTGAAAGCGTCGAAATAAGGTAAGGGGTGAGAGAGCGTTTGAATTCATGAGTATAATATATTGTGAGATGAACGGGAAAACCGTATTTCCCAATGATTCATCCGGGGCTTGCTACGTACGGCAGTAGCCCTTTGAGTGATAAATCAATTAATGCAAAAATATGGAACTTGTGAGATTAAAATATAGAATAGAAATATTTGTAAGGTGTTGATTGATTTAATTTCTATAAATGTGTGGTATTTGATATTATTGTGATATTGGATGTCGAATTAATTTTATATATATGTTTGATTAGATGAGTTTATGTGATCTGATAATAAAAGATGAATGTGTTGTGATAATTTTATGTGATGATGATGATGTATGAATAACAATTGCGATTTTATAAATTTGTGATGAGTTATGTAATGATGATGATGTGTGATTTATAATAGTGATGTTATGAATTTGTGATGAAAATATTGAAGTAACCCATGATGAAATAATTGTGATTCCAATTTGTGTTTGAGATGACGGTCTTAATGGAGTATCATAGGCCAACGAGGGGAGAAAATAAATATTGTGAATTTGTGAAGTGGAGATTATTTTGTCATCATATAGGTAGGGCCTGACAAGCCTAGCGATTCCGGGGAAGTACAATTGAATTGAGCCTGATCGTGGCGGTCTACTGTTGAGCCTTAAGGCAAGATTGTTAGACCTTGGAGGTATTCGGGTGGGGAATTCCTAGGTGACTTGGAGGTAGCACTCCAAATGTCGGGAGCTACCATGCAACACACGTTTACCTCGACTGTTGCGTATATGTGTCTCGGGTTGAGTTGAGGGGATCTATGAGGACAGGGCCAATTTGAATTGTCCGTCCACCGGGATGGTGGCATAGTATCATGGCCTCCTAACCAAGTACTTCAGAGTTAGAATGGTACCACATTGTGAAGTAGGGTCTAAGCTCATGCATAGCATTGCATTTTTGTGTGATTGTTTGTTGTGAGTAATATGTATTGTGTGCGATGATAATTTCTTAGATGATTTGATGTTATAGTGAAATGTATTGATTTTCTTTGATTTTGACTATATAATGTGGTGTTTTTCCTTGAAGAATGTTTGTGTAATGATACGATTTATTTATGATTAATTGCGTGTTCTTCTTACTTATATATACTATTAACATGATTTCAAAACTCACCTCCTTCGTTGTTTGTGTTTGACTGGCTTGGCCCTGCGTTTGCGAAATCGCAGTTATTACAGGTTAATGAGTCTTGAAGTTCAAGTTTGGGAGAAGCCCCGCTCTGATAGGTGATACCGGGAATAAGAGTCATAAGTTGTATTTTTATTTGTTTAGGTAGAAACAACTTTTTGTATGAAACCTTATAACTAGTAAATTTTTGGAATTAAAGTTAAAAATTCTATTATAAATTATTATATATTATTTTGGGGTTTAGGGTGTCACATTAGTGGTATCAGAGCAGGTCTGTCCAATCAAACCGAGTGGGTTATGTGTCAGTTTTCTTAGTCAATTGTCAATCTTGAGTCAACTGTGTTTCCTTGTGTTCCCTATTAAATGTTGAAAAGTTTAGTCGTACTAATAAAATTAGTCGTACTATGAAATTTTAAAGACAAATTATAAAAATCAATTGTTCGATCTAATAAAATTAGTCGTACTATAAAATTTTAAAGACAAATTATAACAATCAACTGTTCGATCTAATCTAATTAGTTTTAATTTGAAGTTTTAAAGACAAATTATAACAATCAACCATTCGATCTAATAAAATTAGTCGTACTACAAACTTTTAAAGACAAATTATAACAACAAACCGTTCGATCTAATAGAATTAGTAGTACTATGAAGTTTTAAAGACATAATATAACAACCAACTCTTTGATCTAATCTAATTAGTCATTATTTAAAGTTTTAAAGACAAATTATAACAACCAACCGTTCGATTTAATAAAATTAGTCCTACAATGAAATTTTAAAGACAAATTATAACAATCAACCATTCGATCTAATAAAATTTTTTGTTCTATGAAGTTTTAAAGACAAATTATCACAATCAATCGTCCGATCTAATCTAATTAGTTTTAATTTGAAGTTTTAAAGACAAATTATAACAATCAACCGTTCGATATAACCAAGTTAGTTTTAATTTGAAGTTTTAAAAACAAATTATAACAACCAAGCTTTTGATCTAGTCTAATTAGTTATAATGTGAAGTTTAAAAGACAAATTGTAACAATTAACCGTTCGGTATAACCTAATTAGTCGCAATTTGAAGTTTTAAGGACAAATTATAACAAGCAACCTTTCAATCAAGTCGGAATTTAAAATTTTAAACACAAATTATAACAACCAATCGTTTGATATAATCTAATAAGTCGTAATTTGAAGTTTTAAGACAAATTTTTACAACCAACGTTGGATCTACTCTAATTAGTTGTAATTGGAAATTTTAAAGACAAAATATAACAATAAACCGTTTAATCTAATAACATTAGTCGTACTACAAAGTGTTTAAGACAAATTATTATAACCAACGTTTGATCTAATCCAATTAGTCTTAATTTGAAGTTTTAAAGACAAATTATAACAATCAATCATTCGATCTAATAAAATTAGTCGTACTACAATGTTTTTAAGACAAGTTATTACAACCAACGTTTGATCTAATCTAATTAGTCGTAATTGGAAGTTTTAAAGACAAATTATAAAAATCAACCGTTCGATCTAATAAAATTAGTCGTACTACAAAGTTTTTAAGACAAATTATTACAACCAATGTTTGATCTAGTCTAATTTGTCGTAATTTAAAGTTTGAAATATAAATTATAACAATCAACCATTCGATCTAATAAAATTAGTCGTACTATGAACTTTTAAAGACAAATTATAACAATCAACTGTTCGATCTATTAAAATTAGTCGTACTATGAAATTTTAAAGACAAATTATAATAATCAACTGTTCGATCTAATCTAATTAGTTTTAATTTGAAGTTTTAAAGACAAATTATAACAATCAACCATTCGATCTAATAAAATTAGTCGTACTACAAACTTTTAAAGACAAATTATAACAACAAACCGTTCGATCTAATAGAATTAGTAGTACTATGAAGTTTTAAAGACATAATATAACAACCAACTCTTTGATCTAATCTAATTAGTCATTATTTAAAGTTTTAAAGACAAATTATAACAACCAACCGTTCGATTTAATAAAATTAGTCCTACAATAAAATTTTAAAGACAAATTATAACAATCAACCATTTGATCTAATAAAATTTTTTGTTCTATGAAGTTTTAAAGACAAATTATCACAATCAATCATCCGATCTAATCTAATTAGTTTTAATTTGAAGTTTTAAAGACAAATTATAACAATCAACCGTTCGATATAACCAAGTTAGTTTTAATTTGAAGTTTTAAAAACAAATTATAACAACCAAGCTTTTGATCTAGACTAATTAGTTATAATGTGAAGTTTAAAAGACAAATTGTAACAATTAACCATTCGGTATAACCTAATTAGTCGCAATTTGAAGTTTTAAGGACAAATTATAACAAGCAACCTTTCAATCAAATCTAATTAGTCGGAATTTAAAATTTTAAACACAAATTATAACAACCAATCGTTTGATATAATCTAATAAGTCGTAATTTGAAGTTTTAAGACAAATTTTTACAACCAACGTTGGATCTACTCTAATTAGTTGTAATTGGAAATTTTATAGACAAAATATAACAATAAACCGTTTAATCTAATAACATTAGTCGTACTACAAAGTGTTTAAGACAAATTATTATAACCAACGTTTGATCTAATCTAATTAGTCTTAATTTGAAGTTTTAAAGACAAATTATAACAATCAATCATTCGATCTAATAAAATTAGTCGTACTACAATGTTTTTAAGACAAGTTATTACAACCAACGTTTGATCTAATCTAATTAGTCGTAATTGGAAGTTTTAAAGACAAATTATAAAAATCAACCGTTCGATCTAATAAAATTAGTCGTACTACAAAGTTTTTAAGACAAATTATTACAACCAATGTTTGATCTAATCTAATTTGTCGTAATTTAAAGTTTGAAATATAAATTATAACAATCAACCATTCGATCTAATAAAATTATTCGTACTATGAACTTTTAAAGACAAATTATAACAATCAACTGTTCGATCTATTAAAATTAGTCGTACTATGAAATTTTAAAGACAAATTATAACAATCAACTGTTCGATCTAATCTAATTAGTTTTAATTTGAAGTTTTAAAGACAAATTATAACAATCAATCATTCGATCTAATAAAATTAGTCGTACTACAAACTTTTAAAGACAAATTATAACAAGAAACCGTTCGATCTAATAGTATTAGTAGTACTATGAAGTTTTAAAGACAAATTATAACAACCAACTCTTTGATGTAATCTAATTAGTCATTATTTAAAGTTTTAAAGACAAATTATAACAACAAACACTTTGATGTAATCTAATTTGTCGTTATTTGATGTTTTAAAGACAAATTATAACAACCAACCGTTCGATTTAATTAAATTAGTCGTACTATGAGCTTTTAAAGACAAATTATAACAATCAATCGTTCGATATAATAAAACTAGTCGTACTATGAACTTTTAAAGACAAATTATATAAATCAACTGTTCGATCTAATAAAATTAGTCGAACTATGAAATTTTATAGACAAATTATAACAATCAACTGTTCGATCTAATCTAATTAGTTTTAATTTGAAGTTTTAAAGACAAATTATAACAATCAACCATTCGATCTTATAAAATTAGTCGTACTACAAACTTTTAAAGACAAATTATAACAACAAACCGTTCAATCTAATAGAATTAGTAGTAC
This sequence comes from Cicer yamashitae, assembly GCA_037974755.1. Classification (NCBI taxonomy): domain Eukaryota; kingdom Viridiplantae; phylum Streptophyta; class Magnoliopsida; order Fabales; family Fabaceae; genus Cicer; species Cicer yamashitae. Next base: position 39,338,246 of record JBBPBQ010000002.1, on the reverse strand, counting down.
TATGAAGTTTTAAAGACAAATTATAACAACCAACTCTTTGGTGTAATCTAATTAGTCATTATTTAAAGTTTTAAAGACAAATTATAACAACAAACACTTTGATTAATCTAATTTGTCGTTATTTGATGTTTTAAAGACAAATTACAACGAAACCGTTCGATTTAATTAAATTAGTCGTACTATGAGCTTTTAAAGACAAATTATAACAATCAACCGTTCGATCTAATAAAATTAGTCGTACTATGAAATTTTAAAGACAAATTATAACAATCAACCATTTGATCTAATAAAATTTTTCATTCTATGAAGTTTTAAAGACAAATTATAACAATCAATCGTCCGATCTAATCTAGTTAGTTTTAATTTGAAGTTTTAAAGACAAATTATAACAACCAACCGTTCGATATAACCTAATTAGTTTTAATTTGAAGTTTTAAAAACAAATTATAACAACCAAGCTTTTGATCTAGTCTAATTAGTCATCATGTGAAGTTTAAAAGACAAATTGTAACAATTAACCGTTCGGTATAACCTAATTAGTCGCAATTTGAAGTTTTAAGGACAAATTATAACAAGCAACCTTTCGATATAACCTAATAAGTCGTAATTTGATGTTTTAAAGACAGATTATAACAACCAACGGTCGATATAGCCTAATTAGTCGCAATTTGAAGTTTTAAGGACAAATTATAACAAGCAACCTTTCAATCAAATCTAATTAGTCGGAATTTAAAATTTAAAAGACAAATTATAACAACCAATCGTTTGATATAATCTAATAAGTCGTAATTTGAAGTTTTAAGACAAATTTTTACAACCAACGTTGGATCTACTCTAATTAGTTGTAATTGGAAATTTTAAAGACAAAATATAACAATAAACCGTTTAATCTAATAACATTAGTCGTACTACAAAGTGTTTAAGACAAATTATAACAACCAACGTTTGATCTAATCTAATTTAAAGACAAATTATAACAACTAGCCGTTTGATCTAATAAAATTAGTAGTACTATGAAGTTTTAAAGACAAATTACAACAACCAACTCTTGGATGTAATCTAATTAGGCGTTATTTGAAGTTTTAAAGACAAATTATAACAACCAACTGTTCGATTTAATAAAATTATGTACTTTTAAAGACAAATAATAACAATCAACCGTTCGATCTAATAAAAATAGTCGTACTGTGTAGTTTTAAAGACAAATTATAACAATCAACCCTTTGATCTAATAAAATTAGTCGTACTACAATCTTTTAAAGACAAATTATAACAACCAACTATTCGATCTAATCAAAATAATAGTACTATGAAGTTTTAAAGACAAATAATTACAACCAACTATTTGATGTAATGTAATTAGTCGTTATTTTAAGTTTTAAAGATAAATTATAACAATCAACCGTTCGATTTAATTAAATTAGTCGTACTATGAACTTTAAAAGACAAATTATAACAATCAATCGTTCAATCGAATAACATTAGTCGCACTACAAAATTTTTAAGACAAATTATTACAACCAATGTTTGATCTAATCTAATTAGTCGTAATTTGAAGTTTTAAAGTTAAATTATATCAATCAACCGTTCGATCTAATAAAATTTGTTGTACTACAAACTTTTAAAGACAAACTATAACAACAAACCGTTCGATCTAATAAAATTATTCGTTATTTGAAGTTTTAAAGACAAATTATAACAACCAACCGTTCGATTTAATAAAATTAGTCGTACTATGAACTTTTAAAGACAAATTATACAATCAACCTTTCCATCTAATAAAATTAGTCGTAGTGTGAAGTTTTAAAGACAAATTATAACAATCAACCGTTCGATCTAATCTAATTAGTCGTATTACAAAGTTTTTAAGTAAAATTATTACAACCAACGTTTGTTCTAATATAATTATTCGTAATTTGAAGTTTTGAACACAAATTATAACAATCAACCGTTCGATCGAATAAAATCAATCGTACTACAAACTTTTAAAGACAAATTATAACAACTAACCGTTCGATCTAATAAAATTAGTAGTACTATGAAGTTTTAAAGAAAAATTATAACAACCAACTATTTGATGTAATCTAATTAGTCGTTATTTGAAGTTTTAAAGACAAATTATAACAACCAACCGTTCGATTTAATAAAATTAGTCGTACTATGAACTTTTAAAGACAAATTATACAATCAACCGTTCGATCTAATAAAATTAGTCTTAGTGTGAAGTTTTAAAGACAAATTATAACAATCAACCGTTCGATCTAATCTAATTAGTTTTAATTTGAAGTTTTAAAGACAAATTATAACAACCAACCATTCAATATAACCTAATTAGTCGTAATTTGAAGTTTTAAAGACAAATTATAACAACCAAGCTTTTGATCTGGTCTAATTAGTCATAATGTGAAGTTTTAAAGACAAATTAAAACAACCAACCGTTCGATATAACCTAATTAGTCCCAATTTGAAGTTTAAAGGACAACTTATAACAACCAACATTTCAATCTAATCTAATTAGTCGTAATTTAAAAATTTAAAGACAAATTATACCAACCGATCGTTTGATATAATCGAATAAGTCGTAATTTAAAGTTTTAGAAGACAAATTATAACAACCAACTGTTCGATTTAATAAAATTAGTCGTACTATGAAGTTTGAAAGACAAATTATATAAATCAACTGTTCGATCTAATAAAATTAGTTGAACTATGAAATTTTATAGACAAATTATAACAATCAACTGTTCGATCTAATCTAATTAGTTTTAATTTGAAGTTTTAAAGACAAATTATAACAATCAACCATTCGATCTTATAAAATTAGTCGTACTACAAACTTTTAAAGACAAATTATAACAACAAACCGTTCAATCTAATAGAATTAGTAGTACTATGAAGTTTTAAAGACAAATTATAACAACCAACTCTTTGGTGTAATCTAATTAGTCATTATTTAAAGTTTTAAAGACAAATTATAACAACAAACACTTTGATTAATCTAATTTGTCGTTATTTGATGTTTTAAAGACAAATTACAACAACCAACCGTTCGATTTAATTAAATTAGTCGTACTATGAGCTTTTAAAGACAAATTATAACAATCAACCGTTCGATCTAATAAAATTAGTCGTACTATGAAATTTTAAAGACAAATTATAACAATCAACCATTTGATCTAATAAAATTTTTCATTCTATGAAGTTTTAAAGACAAATTATAACAATCAATCGTCCGATCTAATCTAGTTAGTTTTAATTTGAAGTTTTAAAGACAAATTATAACAACCAACCATTCGATATAACCTAATTAGTTTTAATTTGAAGTTTTAAAAAATAATTATAACAACCAAGCTTTTGATCTAGTCTAATTAGTCATCATGTGAAGTTTAAAAGACAAATTGTAACAATTAACCGTTCGGTATAACCTAATTAGTCGCAATTTGAAGTTTTAAGGACAAATTATAACAAGCAACCTTTCGATATAACCTAATAAGTCGTAATTTGATGTTTTAAAGACAGATTATAACAACCAACGGTCGATATAGCCTAATTAGTCGCAATTTGAAGTTTTAAGGACAAATTATATCAAGCAACCTTTCAATCAAATCTAATTAGTCGGAATTTAAAATTTAAAAGACAAATTATAACAACCAATCGTTTGATATAATCTAATAAGTCGTAATTTGAAGTTTTAAGACAAATTTTTACAACCAACGTTGGATCTACTCTAATTAGTTGTAATTGTAAATTTTAAAGACAAAATATAACAATAAACCGTTTAATCTAATAACATTAGTCGTACTACAAAGTGTTTAAGACAAATTATAACAACCAACGTTTGATCTAATCTAATTTAAAGACAAATTATAACAACTAGCCGTTTGATCTAATAAAATTAGTAGTACTATGAAGTTTTAAAGACAAATTACAACAACCAACTCTTGGATGTAATCTAATTAGGCGTTATTTGAAGTTTTAAAGACAAATTATAACAACCAACTGTTCGATTTAATAAAATTATGTACTTTTAAAGACAAATAATAACAATCAACCGTTCGATCTAATAAAAATAGTCATACTGTGTAGTTTTAAAGACAAATTATAACAATCAACCCTTTGATCTAATAAAATTAGTCGTACTACAATCTTTTAAAGACAAATTATAACAACCAACTATTCGATCTAATCAAAATAATAGTACTATGAAGTTTTAAAGACAAATAATTACAACCAACTATTTGATGTAATGTAATTAGTCGTTATTTTAAGTTTTAAAGATAAATTATAACAATCAACCGTTCGATTTAATTAAATTAGTCGTACTATGAACTTTAAAAGACAATTTATAACAATCAATCGTTCAATCGAATAACATTAGTCGCACTACAAAATTTTTAAGACAAATTATTACAAAAAATGTTTGATCTAATCTAATTAGTCGTAATTTGAAGTTTTAAAGTTAAATTATATCAATCAACCGTACGATCTAATAAAATTTGTTGTACTACAAACTTTTAAAGACAAACTATAACAACAAACCGTTCGATCTAATAAAATTATTCGTTATTTGAAGTTTTAAAGACAAATTATAACAACCAACCGTTCGATTTAATAAAATTAGTCGTACTATGAACTTTTAAAGACAAATTATACAATCAACCTTTCCATCTAATAAAATTAGTCGTAGTGTGAAGTTTTAAAGACAAATTATAACAATCAACCGTTCGATCTAATCTAATTAGTCGTATTACAAAGTTTTTAAGTAAAATTATTACAACCAACGTTTGTTCTAATATAATTATTCGTAATTTGAAGTTTTGAACACAAATTATAACAATCAACCGTTCGATCGAATAAAATCAATCGTACTACAAACTTTTAAAGACAAATTATAACAACTAACCGTTCGATCTAATAAAATTAGTAGTACTATGAAGTTTTAAAGAAAAATTATAACAACCAACTATTTGATGTAATCTAATTAGTCGTTATTTGAAGTTTTAAAGACAAATTATAACAACCAACCGTTCGATTTAATAAAATTAGTCGTACTATGAACTTTTAAAGACAAATTATACAATCAACCGTTCGATCTAATAAAATTAGTCGTAGTGTGAAGTTTTAAAGACAAATTATAACAATCAACCGTTCGATCTAATCCAATTAGTTTTAATTTGAAGTTTTAAAGACAAATTATAACAACCAACCATTCAATATAACCTAATTAGTCGTAATTTGAAGTTTTAAAGACAAATTATAACAACCAAGCTTTTGATCTGGTCTAATTAGTCATAATGTGAAGTTTTAAAGACAAATTAAAACAACCAACCGTTCGATATAACCTAATTAGTCCCAATTTGAAGTTTAAAGGACAACTTATAACAACCAACATTTCAATCTAATCTAATTAGTCGTAATTTAAAAATTTAAAGACAAATTATACCAACCGATCGTTTGATATAATCGAATAAGTCGTAATTTAAAGTTTTAGAAGACAAATTATAACAACCAACTGTTCGATTTAATAAAATTAGTCGTACTATGAAGTTTGAAAGACAAATTATAATAATCAATCGTTCGGTCTAATCTAATTAGTTTTAATTTGAAGTTTTAATGACAAATTATAACAACTAACCGTTTGATATAACCTAATTAGATGTAATTTGAAGTTTTAAGGACAAATTATAACATCCAACCTTTCAATCTAATCTAATTAGTCGTAATTTAAAAAACAAATTATAACAATCAATTGTTTGATATAATCTAATCAATCGTAATTTGAAGTTTTAAAGACAAATTATAACAATAAAACGTTCAATCTAATAACATTAGTCGTACTACAAAGTTTTTAAGACAAATTATTACAATCAACGTTTGATCTAATCTAATTAGTCGTAATTTGAAGATTTAAATATAAATTATAACAATCAACCGTTCGATCTAATAAAATTAGTCGTATTACAAAGTTTTTAAGAAAAATTATTACAACCAACGTTTGTTCTAATATAATTATTCGTAATTTGAAGTTTTAAACACAAATTATAACAATCAGCCGTTCAATCGAATAAAATTAGTCGTACTACAAAATTTTAAAGACAAATTATAATAACTAACCGTTCGATCTAATAAAATTAGTAGTACTATGAAGTTTTAAAGACAAATTATAAGAACCAACTCTTTGATGTAATCTAATTAGTCGTTATTTAAAGTTTTGAAGACAAATTATAACAACCAACCGTTCGATTAAATAAAATTAGTCGTACTATGAACTTTTAAAGACAAATTATAACAGTCAACCGTTCGATCTAATAAAATTAGTCGTACTATGATGTTTTAAAGACAAATTATAACAATCAACCGTTCGATCTAATCTAATTAGTTTTAATTTGAAGTTTTAAAGACAAATTATAAAAACTAATCGTTCGATATAACCTAATTAGTTGTAATTTCAAAATTTTAAGACAAATTATAACAACCAAACCTTTGATCTAGTCTAATTAGTCATAAAATGAAGTTTTAAAGACAAATTGTAACAACCAACCGTTCAATATAACCTAATTACTCACAAGTTGAAGTTTTAACGACAAGTTATGACAACCTAACCTTTCAATCTAACCTAATTAGTCGTAATTTAAAATCTTAAAGGCAAATTATAACAACCAATCGTTCGATATAATCTAATCAGTCGTAATTCGATGTTTAAAGACAAATTATAACAATCAACCGTTCAATCTAATAACATTAGTCGTACTACAAAGTTTTTAAGACAAATTATTATAACCAGCGTTTGATCTAATCTAATTAGTCGTAATTTCAAGTTTTAAAGACAAATTATAACAATCAACCGTTCAATCTAATAAAATTAGTCGCAATACAATGTTTTTAAGACAAATTATTACAACCAACGTTTGATATAATCTTATTAGTCGTAATTTGAAGTTTTATAGACAAATTATAACAACCAACCGTTCAATATAATCTAATCGGTCGTCGTTTGAAAATTTTAACACAAATCATAAAAACAAATTGTTCGATGTAATAAAATTAGTCGTACTATGAAGTTTTAAAGATGAATTATAACAACCAACCGTTTGATCTAATATAATTAGTCGTTATTTGAAGTTTTAATAACAAATTATAACAACCAACCATTCGATCTAATAAAATTAGTCATACTTCAAACTTTTAAAGACAAATTATAACAACCAACCATTCGATCTAATAAAATTAGTCGTACTATGAAGTTTTAAAGACAAATTATAACAATCAACCGTACGATCAAATCTAATTAGTTCTAATTTGAAGTTTTAAAGACAAATTATAACAACCAACCGTTCGATATAACCTAATTAGTCGTACTACATACTTTTAAAGACAAATTATAACAACCAACCGTTTAATCTAATAAAAGTAGTAGTACTATGAAGTTTTAAAGACAAATTATAACAACCAACTGTTTGATGTAATCTAGTTAGTCGTTATTTGAAGTTTTAAAGACAAATTATAACACTCAACCGTTCGATTTAATAACATTAGTCGTACTATGAAATTTTAAAGACAAATTATAATAATCAACCGTTCGATCTTATGTAATTAGTTTAAATTTGAAGTTTTAAAGATAAATTATAACAACCAGCCGTTCGATATAACCTAACTAGTTGTAATTTGAAGTTTTAAAGACAAATTATAACAACCAACCAATCGATATATCCTACTTAGTCACAATTTGAAGTTTTAAGCACAAATTATAACAACCATCCTTTCAATCTAATCTAATTAGTCATAATTTAAAATTTTAAAGACAAATTATAACAACCAATTGTTTGATATAATCTAATCAGTCGTAATTTGAAGTTTTAAAGACAAATTATAACAATCAAGTGTTGAATCTAATAACATTAGTTGTACTACAAAATATTTAAGACAAATTATTACAACCAATGTTTGATCTAATCTAATTAGTCGTAATTTGATGTTTTAAAGACAAATTATAACAATAACTGTTCAATCTAATAAAATTAGTCGTAATTTAAAGTTTTAAAGATAAATGATAACAATCAACCGGTTATCTAATCTAATTAGTCGTAATTTTAAAGACAAATTATAACAACCCATTGTTTGATCTAATATAATCAGTTGTCATTTGATGTTTTAAAAATCATAAAAATCAATCGTTCGATTTAAGAAAATGAGTCGTACTACAAAGTTTTAAAGACAAATTATAAAAACCACACGTTCGATCTAATTTAACTAGTCGTACTACGAAGTTTTAAAGAGAAATTGTAACATACTACCTTTTGATTTAATCTTATCAAATCTAATTATACAATCGGAAATTACAATAGAATTTCCAACAAATTATACGATTCAACCATTATATTTATTTTAAATTAACAATTAAAATTATACAATTGGAAATAACAACCTAATGTTGTTCTAATGAAGAAACAAGGGTAATTATACAATTGGTAATAACAAGTTACATTTTGCTACCGTGGAAAAAGGACATATGACAGTTCATAAAAACAAAAAAATCGACGTATTGACATTAACCCAACTCCCACAAGTTAGATTTCACATTGCTTCTCTTTTGACAAGAATGAATACAATAAAAAAAACATTCCAAATCAATGAAATGGGCAACGATGGAGGAACATGAACAACGTCATTCAGATATGTTGAACATTTTCGATTAATAACTATAAATTACAATATGATTTCACTAGAAGATGCTTCCACTTCAACCCCAAATCCCTTGAAATTTTCAAATCACACTAAAGAGATACAAATATGTTCCAAAGATTTGAGAATTAAATCATAGCTTTATAATGAAATGAATGTTTTGAATTCATTTTAAATATATATATATATATAAATAAACTTTGTAATTTTTTTTTGATGTTGGAATGAATAATATAGCATACACACATTGGTAGTAAATAGAATTAAATACCCATTTAACAAAAATCGAGTATATAGCATAAAAATAAAATATAAATGACTACTCTATCCTTTCATAGCCGTGCGATTGCAATTTAAAGGTTCACATCCAATCTCCTTCTCTTTGTAGTCCAATTATCGATAACATCACAACCGTTTGATGAATCACAACGGTCGACAATTGCTTCAACAGTCGACAATAGCTTCAGTCACTCACCATGACCATCGATGACAACTCATCACTGTCTGGCCTGCAAGACTACAACATGGTCTCTAAGCTGCTACAACTACAACAGCCGCATGCAACACGCCTTTTCTTTATCTATTCCCGTTAAAGCTGAATTGTCAAATCAAAACCATCATCAACATAAAAAATATTTAATCAACCATGAATCCTAATAAAGATTTGATTGTATAATTATAATTAAATGTCAAATTAGTCAAGACCAACAAAAACATTAAACTTATTATAATTATAATTAATATTGTTAAATTAAAACTTATTATAATTATAATTAATGTTATTAACAAATCAAATTTTTTATTTAACGCCTATTTAAGACTTATTATTATTATTATTATTATTATTATTATTATTATTATAATTCATATTATTAACAAATCAAACTTTTCCATTAACACCTATTTCAAAATTATTATAATTATAATTAATATTATTAACAAATCAAACTTTTTATTTAACATCTATTTAAGACTTATTATTTCTTCATGTGCATCAACACATAAACAACCTCCAACCATAATTTATCTCTCTTCTACCATATAAAATAATAAACAGTTAGTAAAATTTCAATCATATTTTGAAAATAAAAAACTAAAAAATCTTAACCCACCGAACAACTATGGCATCTTCAAGCAGCAGTATAACTAGGACTAACTATTTGAGATACACCAATGCAAGATGTAGATGTAATCGAATTTGTGACATTAAGGTTGTTATGACCACAAATATGTTTGTTCTATTGATGTAGGACTTGTCCTTCCGGTTTCTACGACTGGTGCAATCCTATTGATGATGATAAACAACTTTCTCAAGTTCAAGACAACATTAACTCCCAAGACGATCTCCGCCTACTTTCTTGTGAACAACAGTTGGCACATGCAGATGCCACATTCAAATTCTTGAAGAAAATGTTATTCATTTATGGAATTACTACAATGTTTTGTGTTTTCATCTTGTTATTTCAGTAAGTCAATGTTTAAATTAGTTCATGTTCATCTTTAACAATTCATGTATTTCATCATAAATTATTGTTTCTCTTTATCTAATTTAATTTTCGTAATTACTATTTTTAATTTAAAACAATATATGCATTTAAATAATTTCAACGAAATGATATATTTCAATCCTTCAAACGTCAATAATTATTTCACCATTAATGTCAATGGAGGGTCACTTCAGTGGAGTGTTGTCAATCAAACTTCATTTTCGATTTTTGATTAATAATCACAATTGAGAATAATCAATATTGCTTATTTACATCAAACTTTCCAAAATAATTTTAACTATAAATTCAACCTTTTGCCACAATATAAACACACAAACTTAACAACAACAAAAATACCATCATAACCAACAACAATGGCAGAATATCAAAAAGTAATTCAAAGAGAAGTGTTGGGAGGTTTTTGAGACTATCCATGTCCCTAATGAGGTATGTTTTTATTTAGTTTCTCTTTTTTTTTCTTCAATTAATCAAAACTTTACTTATAATTTACACACCATTACATAGTTACATTATTTATTGATGTTTCTACAAAAGAATTATAGAGAATTACCAATAGAATTTGTAAGAAATTTTGAAGATGTCTTAGGAGATGTATGGAACTTCATTGACAGCTTTGGCAACTCACACAATGTAACATTCAACAAAGACTTTAGCCATCCACTATTAACACAAGAGTTGAAGACTACTCAGGCGATTTTATAAATGGCATGGTCATCAACAATTATATCTCAACGGTAGGTTTCACTTAATAATTGGAACCACAATCATGAACTCCTATCTCATTCCATCAAATCATAGTCGGAGCATATAAATACGCCACACAATCTACTTTGAGGTTACTCTTTCTGATTTTCAAATGGCTACAAATATCGAATTGGTTAAGTATTACATATTACAATCATAAATACATAGACCTTACGTTAATAAATTTTAATTCTTTGTTATTTGCGTATATACAGACACTGAATAGCAATTTTGCACAATATGTTACAGAAAAAAATTTCGACAACCTTGTTCTCTCAGGACACAATGGTGAGAAAATTATTTGTTCAGTCATCACCATCAACTGGCCATCAAGATGCACCAAAATTGGATTGGGTTGGCAACAATTTTGTTATCTGAGTCAGTTCAATTCTGGAGATAAAATTCGTTTCAAGTTTGCCAAAAAATATACAAGTCAAATGTGTCGTGTCTTTAAAGTTGAACTTTAGATATTTTGAATGTTATATTCCAATTTTTTTTTTGTGTTAGTTAATTTCTGTGTATCAATTATCATGAATTTATATTTTTGTTCTCTCTTATGAAATCAAGTTTATCATTATTTTCTAATTGCGCGCTATCTGATTCTAATTATTAAAATTTTGTTTCAGTATATTTTACTTTCAAATATTAAAAACGTTTTTTTTTAAACAAATTTTAAAGTCAAAATAATCTAATAGTTACAACAATGTTGTTAAAACTATAAAATATTTGATGATCAACAAAATACCAATACTAACAAAAAAACCAACTTAACAATTAAAAACATAAATTAGACATAACAGGTACTTGAAAGATCAACAAATCGTTTAATAGTTAAAAATTTATATAAAACTTAACAATTATTTGGAAGACGGACAAAAAACTAACTTAATTCTTAAAAGATTAAACAAGACTTAACAAAAACATAGAAGACAAACGAAAAATCAACTTAACAGTTAAAAGGTAAAATAATACCTAATAAGTTATTCTAAGACCAATGAAACACCAATTTAATATATCAAATTTCTTTGATCCAAATTTACTTATATTTAAAATTACAGTGAACACTTCAAAAACTAACAAAATATGGAGTTAACACTTAATTTTATATTTTCATTAGCCAGCATAAATTAATTCATATTTATCCAACGTAATGGGAGTGTTATTTTTAATTTGGTAGTTTGATACATGTTTGTAATTTGGGAGACTTATTTATAATTAATTCATATTTATAAATTCATATTTTTAATCTGGGAGAGTTATTCAAAGCCCATATTGCATACTAGTATAAACACATAAGCCCATAAGCCCACTATACCAAATATAAAAAAACAAACATCAAAATAATACAAAGTGGATTTTTTTTTTTTCAAACATTACTCCAAAAAGTCACTTCCAAGTTTCCCTTCTCTCCTCTCAAACCATCCATTTATTTTATTATTAAATCAATGGCTCTAAGAACTACTTGACCATCATGGACAACTCTTTTACTTGTCCATACTAAATGCCACCTAAAACGCATATAAAGCTATAAAAAAAA
>JBBPBQ010000002.1:39291549-39321197 GCA_037974755.1 Cicer yamashitae | reverse complement strand
ATAAAGACAAAAATTTTACTAATAATGATCACATTAATCACAATTTACTACTAACCATATAAAATTTGAACCATATTCCATAAAATTATAATAGGTTTAATATATTTTTGGTCCTTGCAAATATGTTTTGTTTTCATTTTAGTCCCTGTAAATTTATTTATTTTATTTATACCCTTGCAAATTCTAACGAGTTTTAAAAAAGTCATTTACGAATCTTTTTTAGTAAAAAAATGGTGACATGGCTAATTTTGGATGAAGTGGCACATGGTGACCGTGTAATTGTTGTTGACTAGGCAATATTTAATATTTAAAATTAATTTTATTAACTCATTTAATCATCTAATTAAAAACTTAAAACTAATTAATTAATTAATAAACTAATTAAATAATAAAAACTCAATAATCTTTATCTTCAACCCCAAATTTTTTAATAAAAACTTAACAACCTTCATCTTCAACCCTAATTTCTTCATCTTCAAATTACAAATTCTCATATCAGGATCTAAACCCTAAAAATTCTAATCTCTCTTTGTTGTACCATTGCATGCATATCATAACATAAATGTTATATACGGACTATGGTGCAAATTGAAAAAGGAAATCTAATTGGGAATTAAGCATATATAATGTATATGATAACACACCAATCAAAGGTTTAGAATTTAACTTTGTTTAGTGCAAGAAAAATGAGATATTAGAATTTTTAGGATTTTGATTTAGATTTCAGAATTTACGATTTGAAGATGAAGAAATTAGGGTTAAAGATGAATATTGTTAAGTTTTTATTAAAAAAGTTGGAGTTAAAAATGAAGATTATTGAGTTTTTATTATTTAATTGGTTTATTAAATAATTAATTAGTTTTAAGTTTTTAATTAAATGATTAAATGAGTTAATAAAATGAATTTGAATTTTAAATATTAAATATTGCCTAGTCAACAACAATTACACGGTTACCATGTGTCACTTCATCCTAAATTAGCCATGTCACTATTTTTTTTTTAAAAACTTGTTAGAATTTACAAAAGTATAAATAAATAAAAAAATTACAAATATTAAAATCAAAACGAAATATATATTTAAAAAAAAACAGAAACATATTTAAACTATTATAATATCACGAAAACTTCAACCAAAAAAACAAGAATTGGAAATGCAAATAGTATAGTAAGCATTTATAAGTCTGAGCTATGTAATGAAGAAAGTCATCCAGGCTTTCTGCAAACACTAACACTTGCTTTGCATGCAAAGTACCCGCATCAACATTTATAACTCTTGCAATAAAAGAACGTTACATCATAACACAGAAACCTCCGCGTGTATATTTATGAGAATGAGATTTAATTTTTACATATTTAGGTCATAACAAATACTTATGGACACTTGAATCAAAATAGATGGTTGAGATTAAAAATATCATTTTCAACAACATATGTGTCTCTCCCTAAATAATCAATTCCCATTTCTATTCATCCTCTTATCTTCTTCAATCTACCCTCATCTATCATACATGCACCATTTCTTCTCACGGCGGATAACCACTTTGTCATGTCCACTTCAATGACATTAAATACTCTTTTTTTTTTTAATCATTACAAAAATTATTATTGTAAATCAACTAGAATTGAAATATTATTACTCTAAAAGGAAAAAAAATTAAATATATTTTGGTCCTATAAAATTGAGACTTTTTAATTTTAGTCCTTATTTCTCTATAGTTTGCACTGTTTTGTAGGAATAGTCTCTACTGTTAAATTTTTGGTGACTAGATAACATAAATGACACATGTGCTGCCATATGTTCCGTCATGCCACTTATTTAATCCATGTTGGCATCTTTGGGGCATTCAAATTATTTTAAAATATTTACATAAATTAAAAGAAAAATATAATCTGATTTTTTTTTTACAGAAAGATATACTATCTGAGTTGGAGTATTTTTAAGTAGTATAATAATTAATAAAATTTCAACTATTGAACTAACTAATCATTTAATAACAAGAACTAACTAGATCCATTAAAATCCTAACTCTTCCCCTAAAACAATTATCAACCGCCACCCTATCTCCCTTCTCCGCATCCTTCTACATCCGTTTTCTTCTATGCCCTTCTTTGAACTTTCATCTCGTACAGTGATGACGAAGTTTTCATATAGACAGTAAATCCATCTTGTTGACTATAGTTCGCAGATGTAACGAATTCAAGATTTCTAAACATTTCACCATTTAGGTTGAGTAGTTTATGTTTTAAGAAAATTCTAAAGCCTTTTCGAGAGTACAATGTAAGAAGAGGATTACTTAGGAAGATGAAGACTTAATAAAGAAAATGTTATAGATATGGTTTTTCCTATAGGGTTTCAGGTTAGAAATGTTTTGGAATAAAATGGTTGGGAGAGAAAGACTTATATCGAAAATGATGATTTTGAAAAACGCTGGAGGGGAGAGAGGTTTAAATAAGCATAGAAGAGGGATTAAAAACATAGATTTTAACGAGAGTGAACAAGGAACAAATTTCAAACATATCACAAGCGATAAGAATGAGGATAGGAAAACACGAACCCAAACTAAAGAGACAATCGAGACATGTGATAGGACATATAGGAAAGCACAGGCACGCAAAACAAAAACATATAAGGTAGGACAAACAAGTACACATAAAATAATGAAATAAAGAGTTCTTTAGCAATTGTTCTTTCACATGTCTTACCAAAGTTGGTTGGAATTTTCTATCAGATGATCTTTTAACCAGAGGTAGAGTTTTCTTGATTTTGATCTTCCTTCTGAATTAGCAAATGCAGTCATTTGTTCTAGTGCTTTGATTTCTTATATATGATTCTTAGATGATGAGTCAAACACGCAATACACCAAAGGAGAAAACCTTGTCCTTGAGCATACACAAGGAAGGCTTTAGACCTTGTAGCCAAAGGATTGCCAAGGTGGCTCATTATGAAGTACAAGCTTCTTTGAGGATAACCTGGTTTCATAATTATTTCAAGTGCATCATTTTTGTTTTGATGAGGATCTTCAATTTTTTTCCATTCAACGTTCCAAAAATAATTGATTGAGAGGTTGCATTACTCGTTATTTCTTCTAAAGGGTTACCTGCACATTTGAACATACATTTAGATCATACAAGTTTTAGAAAGTTTTTCCCTAACTGGTTAGAAACATTGTTGAAATGCACTATAATGTTTCCATTATTTTGCACTAATATTTCTTCCTATCAGAAGATAAATATCATTATCTCTTACAGAAGTATGCGAGAACATATAAAGACAAATCTCAAAAGAGGAAATACACAACGAGTATTAATCTGCTACCCAAAAGAGAGTTGATCAAACGAAGAGGTATTTTCTTAGACAATTAATCTAAAAAAGTATCTGTCATATAGATATGACTTTGAGATGATTACTCTATATCAAGGGGCATAGTAAAAATTCTTATTCATGTATATTCTTCTATTTGAGTATTCACTTGTCTCAATATAGAGATTATATTTTACTACTCAAAATGTAATTGAAGAGTGATTTGTATAAGGACAACTTTCATACGAAAAACCTTTTCCTAAAACAGATAAAATACCAGGAAAAAAAAAGAAGAAAACTTCGGAAAGGAGATGAATTTGACATTTGAGAAAATAGATGTTCTACAAAAGCTCTTTATCTATTTTCAGATGGCAATTATAGTCCTTGCGATCAAACTTTTTCAAACCATGTTTTGAAAAAGATGAACAAATATAGGTAAAGGATTTAAAAGCAAACACTATTTCAGACCATTTTCCTAGTAATTCTAGCATATAGGGATCTTTGCTCTTACACGGTAAAGTGCTCAATGAAGAGACTGAGCTTTGATACCAATTGAAGGTGCTGAAAAACACAAGAAATAGGGGTTTGAATTATGTTTGCCGTTTCTCAAAGCCACTTCCATTTTCTTACAAAAACTATTTTTTATCAAAACATTCAACATACTTTTAAAAGAGGTTTAAACAGAGTAAGGTTGAGTCACAAAGAACTAAGATGCAAGAAATAGAAGAGGATAAATGAGACATAGATATGTTATAATAGTTCACAACAAACTGTTGCTATACCTAGTCCTCCCCTTACATACAATTTTGCCTCAATATAGTCGATGGCTTAATCCGTTATTTCCATAAATAGCATACAAGTATTCTTTAATCTGCCTATTCAGGCTTTGAGTATCTTTTTAGCCTCTTTAGGTTGTCGTCCTTAGAACCTTCAACTTCCTGGCATGCTGTCATTGAGGTTCATGAGAGTTGTTGTACCTTTTCAGGTACCTCTTAAGGATGAGAGGGTTGTTGCCACTATCGGGCTGATTTACATAAGTTCTAGTTTGTGTCTGATTTGACATAGTTCTTTTTTTATGATTCTAACTCTCATTGAGAGGATGTTACAAATTAAGTCCTATATCAGTACAAGTATGTGAAGACACTTTGACTGATTTACATCAACTCTAATCACTCTCTATGAGAGGATAATTCACTCATTCTTTTAGTTTGATATGTTCTTGGCTTTTTCATATTTTCTTCTTTACATATAGTCTTTTTTTTCATATTTCC
The DNA here is from genome assembly GCA_037974755.1 of Cicer yamashitae. Taxonomy (NCBI): domain Eukaryota; kingdom Viridiplantae; phylum Streptophyta; class Magnoliopsida; order Fabales; family Fabaceae; genus Cicer; species Cicer yamashitae. The sequence goes on along the minus strand of JBBPBQ010000002.1, from coordinate 39,316,625 downwards.
TCTCACATTCTCTCATGCTGATTCGTAAAGGACTGTGTGAGTTCTTCTTAAATACATAGATGGAGTGTCTTCTTTAAGGACTGAGTGAGTTCTTCTTGTTACCGTTGGAAATCTTCAATCACCATTTAAGGCAGATAAGTCTTTAATAAGTGTCCATATATATCTCTGTGAATGATTAGAGGATACTATGATCAAACCAAATCTTAAAGGGTTTAAGACAGGTAGCAGATATAGAACAATTAGAAGATGTGCATTTGCTTTGTCTACTTTGGAGCGTTGACTTTTTTAGATCATTGACTTTCTCAGAGGATACATAATAACTCAGAGTTAGACAATCATACGTTTGATGTGATTATCAAAGGCAGAGACAGTTACTTGTTTGTCATGCATATCAGATGCAGAGGCGGTTACTTGCTTGTCATGCTTATCAAAGGCAAAAGCAGATTTTTGCTTGTCACTCTTATTAGAGGCAGATGCAGATTCTTGGTTGTCACGTTTATCAGAGGCAGATGAATAGTTTCTTTTTTCAGAGGTAACTGAACTACGTCATTGCTTGTGTTTCTAGAGGTAACTGAGACAGAACGTTGCTCGCATCCCAGAGTCAACCGAAGCTTGATTGATTTTTCCATAGTCAAACGAAGCTTGTAATAACAAAGGCTCGTGTCACAAGTTTTGGACTGTAGAGAAAAAGTGAAGTCTTGGTTTCTTTTGTCTTTGTCCAATCATCAAATGATATATCTTATATTGAGACATAGTCTTTGTTGTGCTTGTTTTTGCAGTATTTCTTTTGCTATATTATAACTTGCTCCATTAGTAGATCTCTAATGTACTTCTAATATATGCTACTTTAGAATGGATTAGAGACAACTTGGAGTATGGAAACCATCGAGCACTAAGAATAATGTTGATTTTCCACATACTACAAAGATCCTTAACTCCGGGTTCTACACCTGAAAAAAGCATAGGAAACACAAAATACTAGACTGCTAACTGCATCTGTTAAAGGTTCATCTAGTGAGATTGCATATATTGTTTTTGTCCAACCCTAGCCCATATAATTTCCCTCTTTTGCTTTTGTATCTTCTAAGCTATGTTTTTTCTTAAATAAAGTTATTTTTTGGCACACTTTTTATTATTCTTTTTAAATTCTTAGGTTTGATGTTATCTTTGACAATGATATAATGTTTTATTTCGTAACCTTTTTTTCTGATGATAAAAGAGGAGAAAAATGATTGAAAACAATTTTAATTAGAAATAAAATACTAAGTGATTGTTTGTTTTCACGATAGAAGGGTGTCAAACATGCAGCAACCGAACAATAATGTGTAGCTTCAAGGGAAGTATGACTTGCAGACGTGAAAATGAACCGACTATAAGAGAAATTTTCTCTTCAAAATGCCAATGTTAACATGGGTTAATAGTTTGCATCTGTTTATTTTGGACATTTTGTTGGCATCATATTTTTTACTATAACTTAATGTTCTCAAAATATTCATGCATCAATTCAGGGGGAGTCTCTAAAACTATCTTTGGTATTTTTAAGGAAAAAATTTCATCAACATGGAGGTTTGTCAACATCAAAAAGAAAGAGATTGTTAGAACCATGTTGATTTGAAGAACAATAACTTAATTTTAGTGTTGATGATAACTATGTATATGTGAGAACAATTTATACTTTATCGTGTTGTTTAAGTTTGCAAATAAACGTATATACTGATGAGTAATTCAGTCATCCTCTGGTCAACGCTCTTTCCTCTATCATCTTTTGAAGGGCATCATATGATTAATATGTCATATACTTAAGCATATCAACAAGATTCTCTGATAAAATTCAAATCCTCTAATATGAGTTCATCGTCTGATTGTGTATCCTCTTGACAAATGTCAATTCTCTTATTGTCTATCCTCAAGAAGAAGCATTGTTAGCATATGATGTAGATCCTATGATGTCTCATTCCTCCCATCGTTTCAAATCTCTTCATTTGATGTCATTCGTCTTGAACAACATACATCATCATTCATCTTGAACAAGAATATTCTTTCAAGGAAATTTTAAGGCATGAAAAAGAACAAGGATTAATTTCGAAATTCGCACTAGTTGTCCTAATAATACAAAACTATACAAGTTGTGTGCGACATTTCCTGCATAGGTCAAAAAAATAACAGCATAATTATGTGTACTATAAAAGTACTCATGCATCAATTTCAAAATAATGAAGCAAGAAAAACATTTAACAATCACTTTGCCAAAAATCAAGAATCAATTTTGAAAATCTCAAGTGATCTTATTTTCAAAACACTTTCATCTAAAAGATGTTCACTTGTATTTTGAGCTTAATATCTTTATCTTTTATTGAGATTAATCTTGTAATTTACAAATTCTTACATCCTTGGCTCCTCCAACTAGTGGTACTCAACATGGCTCTACAAAGTCTTCATGCAACAAGTAGTGCTACTCAACATGGCTCCTCCAACTAATCAAGATGACATTTCACAAAAATCACAAGGCAAGAGATCCTCCTCTAGTGATCAGTTATAAAACCTATCGAAAATTTCTTCTCCTAGCCTAATATGTTCTCCAATCTCTACTCGTTCATCTAGTGCACACTCTCGTGGAGGCTAAACTCAAGTATCTGTTTCATACTTATTTTGACATTGTGATGACCAACCTAAAAGTATGTGGATGAAATTATCCAACTCATCCAAGACCTCAATGAATTGAAAGACATCTCACTGCCATCAACATCGGTTTCTTTGTTGTGGCTCATGACATTACTAAAAAACATGTGTGTCGAAATTCCTATCATTAACTTTGCTCTAGCATAGTATCGGATGTTCGAAACAGTAAGCAGTGACACGTTCAGCATCTTCAAAGGTCTTGATGTCAAGAAGAAGGCTAAAAAGGTTTCTGACCAACCAAAAGTGTATGAAAATAATTACCACGAGGCCATCCACAAGAAAGTTGTGTTGGATGATTCTTGGACCAATCTCCAACCTTTACTTAGTTGATTATTTCTTCTTGTAATCTCGTATATGCTTTGCAACAAGTATCTGAACCTATGGTCTAAGGCAACGAATGATCCTCTAATCACGAAGATACAAAAACCGCGACAATAATCATATGTTTATGACAAAGTCAACTACCATTCAAGACTTTTGTTGATTTTGTAATTCAAATATCAAAGAAAAATCTAAATAGAGCATCGGTTAAAGTCAATGCTCTGGTAAAAGACAAATTCTCTCATGAAGGAAATGACATTTATAACACCGCAATATTTTGATATATATTATATATGTGTTTTTTCTAGTAATTTTCTTGATTTGTTATTTAATTAATAATTTATACTATGTTTAAGAAATTTAATCAAATTGTAACCTCCTCTATTTTTAAAATTTGGACTATTATTTTTATATAAGATTTATTCTAGCATGATTAGTTGTTATATGATTTATTGTCTATATTATTTATTTAAATAATTTAGAAAAATTCTAAAATATATTGACTGTTAGATATTGTTTTCTTTATTTAATTATTTTTATCTTTGACCTATGGTGATAATTAACTTTCTTACTGGATTTATTTTAATGATAAAATTCTAAGCTTAAATTATTTAATAAAGTTAGAATTTATAGAAATTATATGGTTTATTATATTTAGTAAAAAAAATACAATAGTGTCTTGGTTCATCCTCTTGCCATTTCACACTCCATGACAATAATTTTATGACTATTTATTGTGTTGTCTTGGCTTAATGGTATTTTTGATGGTCTTGTCTCTACCACAGTTAAAATAAGAAATAATGAATCTCCCTATCTTTTTAATGCATATTTATTTATCTCTCTCTCGTTAATAACTTATTTTCAAATTGAACTTTTGTGCTTAAATACCATTAAGAGTGAATCATGTTTCAGGCCGCTCCTCCCACTCTCTTAGACCAAGACTTTAATTTTCTCTTAATACTATACAAAAGTATTATTGACATCAATATTTTTGTTTGATGCTAATTAACCACACAAATATAATCCTTCTTCCTCTTATATGGGTCACCCCCCCTTTTCCTCTCTCTTAATCATGAGATGGTTTTATTTTTGTTGAAAAAAATAATCATAGCAAGACAATATTTTTGGTTTACTGTTAACATACGAAAAATAAAAATGTTAGTCTACATATTAGTGTCAGATATTATGGTGGAAGAGATATATTTTTGATTAAATGTAAAATGAATTCATAAATTGGCATTCTTCCAATGTCCCCTTCCCAAGAAAAAAAAATGTTTTTTGTCTTTTTTAAAGCATACGAGGCACTATCAAATTATCAGTAAAATATTTATATATATATATAGGATTGTAACATAAGAAAACAAGAGACATGGGTATAAAAACACAAAAAAAGAAAAGATTTATTAATTTTTTTTTTCGTATATGCAAATTGTTGTATTTTTAAAATTGTAATTTGTTGTGTTTTAAATTTTGGCTGTGTCTTAAAATTTGTTGTTGTTTTCCGTTTTTTATGTGATGCTGTTTTCGAAATTAATTGTTGTATTTTTTTTAAAAAAAAAGTTATTTTCTTAATCTATTTGTTGTTTTTATGTTGCTGTTATTTTATAAAAATAATTGTTGATTTACTTTTAATTTAGTTGCTATTTTTCTCAAAATTTTTAGCTATTTTATTGTGACTCTTGTATTAATTTTATGCATATTAAATTTTCCTCGTCATAAATTGAATGTGGTTAAAATGTGAAAAATTGTGATGTTGATGTTGATTTAATCAAATGAGCATAACATGATGATTCTTGTGGGAATGTATGAAAATTTGAAATTGGTTCATTATTATTACTTGCCTCATATAGAATGCATGTTATGGCTTCGTGCGAATTTTCCGACTGACATAGGGATCATGTTATGGCTTCGTGTAACTTTTCCTGTTAGTATCGGTGACTTATATCCTAAGCATGCATAGAGTCTTGCATTGGTATGTATACTAAATATATGTCCATTTTTGGTGTTAAATAATATACGTGAAAAGTGTTGCCTTGTTTTTTTTTTGCTTATGTATATGTGATTATTTTCTTAAAATGATAATATTTTTCTTGATGAATAATTGACTTGATTTTTCTTATTTTTATTTTTTGCATTTCATAAAAAGGTAAATGGTGCTACTTGTGTTGAGATATTTATTTGATTATTTAAGCATGTTGAAATATATATATATATATATATATATATATATATATATATATATATACTTTTTAAAAATTGAGATTTTATGTCTATGTGTTTGATTATAATAATATTAATCACTTTGTGTGAATTCCATTTTGTGGGGCTTTAATGTATGTCTACTATCTTTTGTGTAATTCCATTTTGATTCATATTGTTTTTAATTGACCCTTACATAATATTTTAGGTACCGTTAACTTGGATGAAATTCAAGAAAAATCTTATAGTTGTGCTGCTTGTTTTTGTGACATTAGGGGGAATAATACCATGAGAGTGTAATTGCTCTGAGTATTTTCTTATGTCTCGTGACCTTCTAATTATTTTATTTTCGACTTACAACTATACTTTCATTTTAAGCAGATACGGGATTTTCTGTGAAATAAAAATTAAGCATCACAAATTTCATTATTTTATTTTCGTGAAATCTTAATTGAAGTTATTTAACTTGACGCATTGATAAATATTTTCTACAGTAACTAGAGATTAAAGGTTATAATTTAATAATTAATGTTTTGGCTATTATAAAACAAATATCTACATTTTTTTAAGAAGAATTGATGTTGTTTAGTTAACACCTTGGATCAAGATTTGTGGTGATAAAATTTTGTAATTCCTTTTAAGCAATGGTTCCTCTGGTAGAGATATAACCAGGAAAAGTCAATGCCTCTAGTAAAACAGATTAACATTAAAGATTGACTTAAAATAAAATTCTAAGAGAGAATTTTGTTCCTATGAGGGCGTAGCACCAGAAAATGAAAATAATTAGTACAATATAGTTGTCCATATAGTACAACAATAGTATGGAATAGTACTATGAATAGTACAAATCTTTTAACCGCTCGATGTACTATTGATACATGTCAAGATCTTCAATGATACTTTCCAATGGATATATTCTTCAATATTTAATCAAATATATCCAAAGAAAAGAATGAATATAAAATTATCTCAGTAGAGAGTTATTAAAAATTGACGTAAATTAGTCAAGTTGTTTTATACAATTGAATTGATATATGATTGAATTGATTTTTCCTCTCGATGAGAGTTAAAAATATGAAAAAAGATTATGTGTCAATTTAGACATATACTTGAATCAATGTACTTAAGCCCAATAGCGGCAACAAATTTGTCATTCATAAAAGGTACACAAAGAGGTAAAAAAATACTTGAAGTTTGTTGTGCACTAGTATAAAAATACATGTGGCTCTTTTCTGTCTCAACTCTATTATTTTGAATTCTTTTTGACCCTACTTAATTTAGGCTGGTGAACAAATTGAATGAGTATATACCTACCTTCAAATGGGTTCACAACTATAAATACCTACCTTTATTTAGCTCAAATCGCACCACTACATACTTTCTTTCTTTCTCATTATTTTTTTGTTCAATCATGCTCCCACGCTTTGTTGCAAACCTTGGGAGACATGGATCTTGTTCAATACACCTTATACTACATTTTTTTATAGGGATATTCCTCTCAAGGCTTCAACTAACATATTATATGACCTCCCACTTTAGCAAACATGGTGTTAGGGCCATTTTTAGAGGAATATAGGGATTTTGATGGAGATTTTGATTTCATATTACCATTTCTTCTAACATGTAAACTTTCTTTGCAGAATCCCTAGATGACAATGATCATCTTTCTTTGCAATCTGTCAATCAAAATAACTTCTCCAGTTCTTTCCATTGTTGTAGTCACATGAGGAAATATGGATGCCATTTGGATTCGATAAAGAAGACTGGTAAGGCCCCTTCTCCAATACATTGACACACTTTTCCATCGACAACTCCCTATCTTTGGAGGAGTGTTTCATATAGGTTCGACCCCTATCTCTCACATTTAGATTCTCTATTAGATGTATTTTCACTTTAATGTAACCTTATGCAACTTTGTACTTTCACTTTTATGTAATGTTCCAACATATTTTAATCTATCAATACATTATTAAAAGTTCTCTTTTTTATTACCTGACTCATTTTATTATTACTTTACACATAGTGTGTTTACACGGTTTTAAATACTTTTCATTAACAACTCTATTGGGTAAACTAGAATTAACATCCACTAATGCATAAGTATTTCCTTAAAATACATTTGTCTCTCTAAATGAACATTCCTATTTTGGGGACCATTTACCATATTCAAACTAGAATTATCCATGAGCAAAATGACTTAAATTTAACATGGTTATCATTAACAATTTCACACGTTCTATTCTTTATGTCAAATAATGTTTTCCTAGGTCGCTAATCTTTTGTCATCCAATTCTTCAAGCATAAGTTTCCAATAATCCTCAACTAGCAAGTCATTTGTCTTTGGATACACATACACTCTAGATTAACTTCGAAAGGAAATATTGCATCATGACCAACCCCCAATTGGTAAGGTGATGTGCATGTTGAATCCCTTTGAGAATTTCTGTAAGCCCATAAAATTTGATTAACAATATTATGCCAATTTCTAGGCCTTTTATTGATATATTTCTTAATCAAACTTATGATAATTTTGTTCATGGCCTCCACCTACAATTGCTTGTGCGCAATAAGGAGTAGAAGTTAAGATTTTATCTTCCTTGATTTAGTATACTCAACCATTTTCCTACCTACAAAGATTGATCCTTGGTCAATGGTAATTGTTTTGGGTAAACCAAATCTACACATAGTGTGATTTTCTATAAATTCAATTACATCTTCTTGAGCTACCTCTTTCAGAGGAATAGCCTCCAACCATTTGAGTGAAGTAAACCACTCCTACTCAAATGTATTTACGCCCTTTCGACGAGTTGGAGGTGTATTTTTCCTATCAAATAAAGGGCCCATCCTCTATGATGGTGAAAGAACACAAGAAAGGGGAGGGGGTTGAATTATTATTTTTTATCTAAAAATCTTTTAAATGAAAACAAGTTTTGGTTAGAAACATAAAACAATATTAACAAAAGTAAGGAGATAAGAAAGAGAGATCACAAAATCAATTTATCCAAGTTCACCACAAACACTGTAGCTATGGCAAATCCACTAAATCAAACAGATTTCCACAAGCATAAAACATCTACTAGTCTTCTAACTATGGTATAATCTTCTCAAACTTCTAGCTTAGTACAATCAAGCTTTTGAGGCTGTAGCCACTATTGGGCTGAGTTACAAATATGAGGGGTTGAAGTGTTTCTAGGAAACTCTTACAAGTGGATTTTGTAGTATAAACACTCACTAAAAATACTATGATAATTTTAGAAACTTTTTCAATTCTCTGTACACAAGAAATTTGTGCTCAGAAGTTTCAAGCGTCATCGTGTATCTTTGTTTTTCTGCTCACACTTCTTTATATAGAGAAACTTGATGCTATTAGGGTTTCTGACCGTTACACGAATTATAGAACAATTCTCGTACGAAATGTAAGAATTGTATAATTAGTAAGATGTATTGAATCTTCACATTTATTCTTGTTTTTTCTTAGCTTTGTGATGATTCAACATATCTTGATCATTAAGACAGAAAAATTAGAGGATGTGTATATCAGAGGATGACATCACGTTTGTTGCTAGATGTTTAAATTAGAGGATACCTTCCATTAGAGGATGATAAATAAATTACTTGGGTCAAGTTGAACGTTGACTAATTCTTTAGCTTGACTTAGAGGATTGACTTTCCTTGGAGCATTGGCCAGGGGATCAAAAGAACCTTTAAAATGCGTTCACCAGATGTAGATGAATCAAGGTAGAAGTTGGAATTGGAGATTAGAAAACACCAGAAAGAACGGGGGGTTGGAATTGTGTATTGTTTAAAAAAAAATCTTTCAAAATAGAAGTTACCAATGTAAGGTAAAGCAATCGAAAATAAATAGATAAAGAAGAGACATACAAAGCCGATTTTTCCTGGTTTACCACCAATCGTTGTTTCACACATCCACTAAACTCCTACTAGTCAGACTGACGTTGTTCAAGTCTTCTCAATCTTCTAGCTAAGTATAATCAAGCTGTTGAGGACACCAACCACTACTAGGCTAGGTTACAAGAAAGTTGTTAAGCATTTGTCTGATTAACTCTAAAAAGAGAATGTTACAAAGTATGCTCACAGAATATAAGTAACTTTTCAACACTAAATTATTAGTACAAGGTTTCTCAAGTTGCTGTTTATTTTTGTAGTTGGTTTTCTTGTACTTTATGCAATGAAGATCATTAGTCTTTAAATTGAAAAACTTAAAACTAATTAGGGTTTCTAACCGTTGATGTGATTACATGATATCCGTAAGTAAAATGAATCGTATCAATCTTTGAAGATCTTGAATCAATAATAAAACTTATCTATAGATGTTTTCATAATTGATTCAGCGTATCTTGATTTAAAACAACATGTTTAATAAATGATAAATTTTTTAGAGGATGTCGTTGCATTTCTTCACTCAGAGGATAATTCCAAGTTTGATGAGTAGAGCATGTTGAGCAATTGACTTCATCAAAGTTCGAGGCTTAGAAGATTCACTTGAGATAGTTGACTTTTAACAGAGCGTTGACTTGAAGTGTTGACCAAACAATCAAATGGGTTGCCATAAAAATCATGTGCAAAATTATCAAAGTGAACTTCATTAGTTCGATTCACTAGAGGCATGTTGAGAGCACGTTGATCAGACTCACCTTTCATTTTTGTTGATTTGTTAATTCTCTTTCTTTTGTCATCATAGGATGCAATGCCAAGCCTTTAAACTATTATAAGAGACTCTGCGCAAGTGGAAGAATGGGTGAGGTTTGAGAGTTGGTTTAGGTAGGTGTTTGAGGAGGGTTATTTTGAGAAGTTGATGTTGTGGAGGTTGTGTTTGGTTGAGGTAGCTTGGAAATTCAACGTTTAGAGGACATGAGTTTCTTTTGTAGCGAGAGATTTCTATGTAAAAGGAGTTACCTTTTGTTTCTTCCTCGGAGTGAGGCTAGCTTAATCCTCATTTGCGTTTTCTTCTTCTTCAACCACTGTAGTAACAACCCTAACTTGCCTCTTCCTCTTCTTATCATATTCCTATACAACCCTAGAAAAAGGAAAACAGATTGGAGGTAGTTCGTGGTTGTTCTAGTGCATCCTGATAAAAGCTTTGATCATATGAACCTCCAAATAAGAGAGAAGTGTCTTGGGACCCACTTGACCGCCCAATGAGTCTCTTAATTTTTATTTTTGGCTTTATGTTGTCCTTGGCAGCAATAATCCTCATCTTGATGATGTTTTTGATATTAAACATAGAGGTAGAGGAAAGGACCATATATTCATCCTTTATTGGCCCCTTAACTTCCTCTAAAGCCCTAATGAGTGGAGTCCTCATCAGCACAACAATAATCAACCTTGAGTAAGGGATGGTGTTAATCTTCCCAGGCTTGGAGTTGATGACACATGACCTCATATGTTCCAGAACAATATTGGGGTGGTTGGTCTTTATCTTCTAAAAGATGTTCTACATCAATCCCTTATGGTATTTGCTCACACGGTTAACAAAACCTCATTTGGGCACCAGACACCCAATCAGAATCTTGAAAAGAACATGTATCTAGGATGCAAATGAGCATATTTGGTGTTAGCTTCAAAAAGGTGTTTTGCTTTTGATTTAACATGATTATAAGTTCATTATAAGAAAGGTCATATAATACCTCAATTTCCTCATCAATAGATTTACTGTCAGAGTCAAAATGATTGTCTGTCATAAGAACCATGTTTGCTTGTTATTCATCTTTATCAGAGGATTCATCATAATCATTCTAGGTAGCCATCATAATTTTCTTCGTTCCTCTGAAATTTTCCTCTTAGAGCTTCCCTTTTCAAGCTTAGGACATTCTAATTTGAAGTGTCGTGGTTCTTTGCATTCATAAAAGATAATATGTTTCTTCTTTAATTTTTATTTTCTTTCTTTGCTATCATTGGATTGTGTGAAACCTTTTTTGGGAAATGATTTCTTCCTGGTGTTCCACATGCACAAGAAGTTCTTTGAGATATATGATAGTTCTTCATCGTATGAGTCTTCACTTTAATCATGAAGCTCACTTTCCTATGAGTCTTCCTTAGCTTGCAAAGCCTTATAATTTGATTTCTTCCGTTTTTAACTTGAGAGAAAGAGACTTTGACTTCTTCTTTGGTTTATCTTTAGCTAATTCAATCACATGGGATCTCATGGGTTCCTCTTTAGTTCATATTTGCAGAGCCTTAGAATTTGATTTCTTCCCTTTTGTTATGATCTTTAGCCTCTTGAATAATTATTACTTTTGGTTTCCACCTGATGGGTAGACTTCTAAGGATTTTCTTGACATGATGAGTTGTACAGTAACTCTTTTGGAGATCCTTTAGCGAAGAGACTAAAGTTTGGAATTTGGAGAACATTTTCTCAATGTCCTCATCTTCTTCCATCATGAAAAGTTCATAATTTCTGATGAGCAAGCTTGCCTTGGCTTCCTACACCTGTTTGCTTCCTTCATAGTTGAGGCATAAAGCATCGAAGAGGCTCTTTGTTGTTTTTTTGTTATTGCTGCTGTCAAACTCCTTGAAGGTGATTGTGTTCATCATAAATTTTATGGCTTTATGATGCCTCTTGCAATGTTTATTTTGTTCAACGTTGAGCTCTTTTTAGGTATTGCAACACTAACATCATTCTTGGGTGCCACATATATAGCCGTCTTTGACCATGTCCCAGACTTTACGATCATGTGAGATGTTGAAACTTCTTAGCTTGTCCTTCCAGTATTTGAATCTCTCTCCATCAAATAAAGGAGGTGTGCTAACATTACCATATGTAGCTTTATCACTAGAGTTAGTCATAATAATAATAATAATAATAATAATAATAATAATAATAATAATAATAATAATAATAATAATAATAATAATAATAATAATAATAATAATAATAATAATAATAATAATAATAATAATAATAATAATAATAATAATAATAATAATAATAATAATAATAATAATAATAATAATAATAATAATAATAATAATAATAATAATAATAATAATAATAATAATAATGATGATGATAATGATGATGATGATGATGATGATGATAATAATATGATTATATTCAAGTCTTCTCAACCTTCTAGCTTAGTACAGTCAAACAACCACTACTAGGCTAGGTTACAAGAAACTGTTTAAGGATTTTTTTTTTTGAATAACTCTCACAAGAAGATGTTACAGCATTAAAGTGATAGTACAAGGTTTCTCAAATTGTTGTGTATTTTTGCTGTTGGTTTTCTTGTGTTTTTTTTTTGTAGTGAAGATTATTAGTCTTTATATAGAGAAACTCAAAAGTAATTAAGGTTTCTAACTATTGAGTTGATTGTATGAAATCCACACGTAAAATGAATCGTATCAATCTTCAGAGATCTTGAATCAGCAATTAAAACTTGTTCATATACATCTTCATAACTGAATCGACGTATCGTGATTTAAAAGGACAAGTTTAACAGAGGATGTCATTGCATTTCTTCAATTAAAGGATAAGTCCAACTTTAATGAGTAAAGGATGTTGAGAAGTTCACTACATCAAAATATTGAGCTCATAGAATTGACTTAAGATAGTTAACTTTTAATAGAGCATTGAATTGAAATGATGACCAGACGATCAACTGGATTACCATAATTATCAAAATGAGCTTGCATTAGTCAAATTCACTAGAGGCGCGTTAGGATTGCGTTGATTAGAGTCATAATGCATTTGCCTTGATTAGTTAATTATCTTTCTTGGTTCATCAGAGGATGTGGCGCCTAGCCTTAAAACTATTATAAGAGAGTTTGCCAACTTAAACACATTCCTTAAAACATAAATTTCTCCATAAAATAATTTTGCTATCATCAAAATAAGTAAGGCTCATTGTTCTTCAAACAAACATGGTTTTAGCAGCATTGATCTGAGCTTTGACTTGGTTATATAGAGGAAGAGTGAAAAAGCTCTATATATTCAAGTGATCACTATCAGAGCTTGTGTTAGTGAATCTGCACATCTAAAAAAATTACATTAAAACATAAATTGCTCCTATATATATTTTGTTAACATCAAAATAAGAAGTAAGGGTCATTGTTCTTCAAACAAACATGGTTTTAATACTCAAAATGGACAAGGTTACACAATTGCATGCAATTCACTTGTTGATACATTTTGTATATAACCATGTTCTTGAAACTATTAACAAGATTTACCAAACGTGATACAATCTTTGATCATAGTTGGCCAAAACACTTCCTATTGACATAAAACCAATTTCATTTTAATATTTGGCTATGTCACTATCAACAGTGTGTTTGTAAAAAAGAGTAAGTTACATGAAAATAAGCAACAAAAAAAAAAAGAAAATAAATGCATGAAAGTAAGCAAAGAAAAGGAAAAATTGCAAGGAAATAAATGGTGTTCCTAAGAATTTTGATAGTGAATTAGTAATCGTTCAATACATGTGATTTCAGAAAATATATAAGCATGCTATAGAATAAAGCCCTTTGTTGCTTGTTGTAGATAAATTGGCCTAACGCCTGGTGGTGTCAACATGACCCACGCCTAAGCTATGTCGACAACACCTACGCTATGTCGAATTCGGCTAGTGGTGTTGACATGGTCCACGGCTTTTCCACTTTTGACTAGACTATCTTTTTAAAGGATAATATTTCTTCAAAATTCACTAAGTCCTTAAATTTTGATTTTTTCCCTTGCGTTCTTTGACTTCTGATGTTATTAAATTTGTCGATCATAAGGGGAAACCTTGATACCATGTAAGAAATATGATATCCATGAAAGGAGATGAGAGAAAATCTATAAGAGTATTATATTGATCAAAGTAAAATTATTCAAATTGTAAAAGGTGATACAAAGTGATTACATCAAGCCAATTTATAGTCATTTCTAAACAAGAAACAAACCTTTAATTTCTAATTAACATGTTTATTTACAAAAGTGGTGCAATGAGATGTGAAAGGCCACTTGTGGATCTAAAACTTGGTGATGCTTAAGGCCGAAGTGGATGGGGATCGAGTGATCCTTGATGCACGAGGCACATTCAATGAGAGATTTCTAGAATGCTTATAGGAAAAAAGACACATGAATAAAACATATCATTTTTGAATGAGAGGTATCATGAAGTTGTGTAGCTATGTTACTATTTAGTTGAATGATGTCTTATAAGGATTGATTGGTACCATCTATACCAACAAGATGCATATTCATTTCGGGAGCCTAGAACATAATTCAATAGTTAAGCGTGCATGACTTGGAGCACTCTTTGGATGGGTGACCTTTTGAAAGTTTCTCAAAAAATATATGAGTTAGGACAAAAATCCTTAAAGCGGATCGAGATATTAAAAATGGTATCAAAGATGACCTCTCCCAATACAATGTGCTTCAGGGACGAACCAAACAGAAGTTGATGGGCATATGACGTGTGAGACCAATGTGGGTGGGGAGTGCTTGCTGCTGCACAAAGCACATTCTATGAATGACTCTTGGATCCTTGAATGAAATGAGAGAGATCATGAGTCCATGTAGGTATGAGACTATATTGTTGAAGTAACGCTTATAATATTTGATAGATATTACTTATACAAATAAGAGGCAACTCCTTTTCAGTAGCCCAAAACATAAGAACTTCATTATTAAGTGTGCTTGACTATGAGCACTCTTTGGATGAGTGACCTTGTGAGAATTTTCCCATAAAATATATATGTGAGGATAAAACATGCTAAAAAGACTCGTGTTGGTTTATGAGAATGGTCAGAAGTTCTTAAAGCAATATGGGATGTTGGCGTATTTTTTTTCTTTCTAAAGTGTTTCCATTATCAGAAAAAGTTTAATGAGTGACCAAATTTGCTCGTGGTTAAATTTCTTAAGAAAATTAAAGGGAGATATCGTATTTTTCTTGTGTAAATTTTAAAAGCTAACTCTTTTTAATAGTGTCTAAATCACTCCATCATGTACCTCATTATTTTCATTTCTATTTTTTTTATTAATCACAATTCTTAAAAATAAATTGTTCAAATGCTACTCTAAGTTCGCCTTGTAAATGGAATAGGATTCTCTACCTTTGTACTTTCAAAGGTAGAGAGAGTAACTTTAGACAATTTTTGTCGTAAAATAAGAGATAGTGAGAGGGATTTAAAATGGTGGGAGAATCATGTGAGAAAATAAATGTAGAGAGAGATAAAGAGAAAAGTAGAGAGGGAAAGATAGACAATTCTTGTCCACGAAAATGATACTTAGTTTCAAGGAAGGGTGGGTCCACATAAACATGAGTCACATTGTGTGAAACATTTTTATTTTTTAAATTTATTTTATTTTTTCTTACAACATAGAACACGCAACTCTTAAATATTGTTTGTCTTTTTTTTTCTCTCACTTCTTTATGTGTTTCTGTTCTTTTTATTTTTTATTGTAATTTTTTTTGGAAGAAAGTTTTTTAAAAAGAAACAAATTTAATAAAATATAAAAAGACGGAAACACATAAAAAAGTGAGAAATATATATTTTTGTTTTTATCGGAAATTGTTTCTGTTCTCTCTCTATATTACATCATTTTGGTTTCTGCGCCTTCATTCAGAACCATTGATTGAGGACAAAGAGAAAGATGGATGGTGCAAGCGACGGCGTGTATGGATCAACATCTGGTAATAGTCATTTTTTTTTAAATAGGAGTCAAACTCGATCTTTCGAGATCCCGAACACTCACACACTTCATATCCACTACTTGTAATTGTACTCCAGTGATTGTAAATTCATTTTCATTTTTTTGTTTTGAATATATTGTCTCATGTTTTCTTCTTTTTATTTTTCACCATTAAGTTCATCTTTTAATTTTATTTTATTTTGGATTTTATTGTCATAGGTTTGAAAGATAATCTGTATATTCAACTTTGGCATGCATGTGCCGGATCCATTTATATCCCCAAAATTGGGGACAAGGTTTTCTACTTCCCTCAAGGACACTTAGAGCAGGTTTTATCTTCATTCCTATATTTTATTTTTTGAACTTTTGCATGTTTATTCGTTGAGAGGATCTTTTATGTTCATATAGTAAAGAAATGTGTTAATTCTACCAAAGTTTTTATATCATTTTTATTGAAAAGATATGGGCTTGAAATACATAAGATTTTTCTTTATTAATCATAAATAACCCCAACCTGTGTATTTATATTTTTCATAATTGTTAAAGGATTTTAATCGGAAACACTTCTTGTCAATTCTTTTTTCTTGTCCTGAGTTAGATCTATGCTCCCAGTTTTATTTATGCTTTTTTTTTAATAAATTTTCAGTTTAAAGAAAAAAAATCGAAAACATAGTTCAAAAAAATGTATTTAATTATTTTACATTAACATATGGATGTTAAATTTTAAATTGATTCACTGTTTTATAAAAAAAAAAAACAAAAACTGATTCACTGTAAATTAGTCGCGACGAAACGGAATGGTGATTTGAGATAAATTTTAGGCAACTTTGGATGACAAAATTGTTCAATGTATTTATTTTTCTATTTTTAATAGTTTTTATTATAATTCTCTTTTTATATTTATTTCTTTAAAAAAAGTAATACTCTTTCTTTAATAAAAAATAATAATACTTTATTTATTATATTGTGTCGGTAATTGATTAATTGGTTTGGTAGAGACGTTTAATTCTCAAACACTCATTTTTTAGTTAAATATATTTTTGAAAAGAATCTATAAATTTTCGAGAGCCAGAATATTTATTCTATTGAGTTTTAATATTATTTCTACTAATGTTAATTTTATATATTATTAAGAGAATTATTAAAATAGTTTTACGAGTTTGCATTTATTTTCTGATATAATAAGTATATTTTTAAAAAGGGTTCATAGTACTGAATAATATTTATTTATTTTTATATTAAAGCTACTATTTTTAGGATTAATTATAAAATGTATATTTATTTTACTTTTTTAATGCTTACTAAATTCCCTTTAAAAACATTTATTAAAATAATATTATAGTTGTGTACCAAAATAATAATAATAATATAGGTTGGAAATTTTGCCTCTGTCAGCAAAAAAGTGTTTATTTTAGCAAAAAATAAAAAAATGTTAAAGCGTTGGTATATGACCAAAAATATTTTGATTTGTTGACTTTGACTTTGAATACGCCGAATAAAACTTGTTAGTAATTTGTCCATAATGTCACATTAAACTTGTAATATAGATATTGTTAAGTTGAATATTCTTTTTAAGGGTTTGGATTTTAAATCGGATTCTCTATTTTACATGTGTGAATTTATTAGTGGTACTTACCACTCCATCTAAAAAATAAACAAATTTAGTTGTGGAGACCGTTATATATAGAGCGATAACTTTTTGTTTTTTAAATTTAAATGTCTTTGTCGTTGTTCCACTATACAAATGCAATAGAAGACCTAAATAGTTGATCTATACTGTCTTGATATATGAGCTTTGTTGACAATTTCTCAAATTATGTACGTGGACCTTTATGTTTGATCAATATTTCGAATTGGTCTTTTAATATTTTTCCGTGAATTAGTCTTTATTTTACTTATACGGTCATTTAACTTTGACTATTTTCTTAAATTATTGTAATGAAATATTAAAATCTAATTTAAACATGGCATTGAATTGATTGTACAATCTACTTTAATAGTTGTTTTCTAAATAATTATTGGGAGAACTGAGGAACACTGTGTTATAGAATTTGATAAAATTTCTAATAACTAGATACTTTTGTTTGCACTAGTCACTATTGAAAGGAAAACAAAAGAGTAGTAGTCCAACAAAATGTTACATAAAAGACAATTTCAAAATAAAAACACTTAAAGGGCAAATATGAAAAATGAGGCAAACTTTATTTTGCCTTTAAAATTCAGTTTTGTATGCTTAATTAACAATGTTTTTTATGCTTAATTATTCTATTTTGTTCTTGAAGGAAAAATATTTTTTCTTTTTTTGAAAAATAAACTATTATTTCCATGTTACATTGTGGGGATCTATGTATAATTGTATTAATATGTTACGCCTAACATTATTGTTTTTAAAAAATTATTTTAGAGACCTAAATTGTGTTAAATTAATAATCAGTTTTGAAAAATGACTATTTAGAGGGGGAAAATGGTTATTTGTTTGCTTTTCATGGTTATGTATATAAAACCTATCTCTTGGTCTATTCTATTTGCCTTTCATGGGACTAATGATGAAAATTTGGAATAGGCTGCTATACTTACTCAACATCAACAAGATGGTCACTACAAGGAAATTCCTATACGTATCATGCCTTCTAAGATCTTGTGCGTAGCTATGGGTGTTCAATTAAAGGTAATGTTGTTATCTTTTTACAAGATTTATTATTTTTTTCCTTTCCAAAAAAATCTAACGGCGATCAAATTTACGTTCCAGCATATCAAATATATTTACGGTCTTTTATCAGTTAAGGTGTACTTACGAAATAATTGTATTATTTTTATTAAGTCATAAATGTTTAACGCGTGTCAAAAATAATATATTTATTTGATACTGTAGGTGGAGGATAACACAGATGAGGTTGTTGCACTAATTACTTTATTTCCATTGGATGAGGTTAGTTATGTTCTAATATCAACATTCATTCATCTATTGTGTGAGTGGAAATGATTAATATGATAATAAAATTCTTGTTATTCCTTTGGATGTTGGCAGCCACAAGAACTTGTTTTAGAGGATAATCAAGCTGATCAAAATCCTAGCAAATTATACTCTTTTAGCAAGATACTCACTTCAATGGAAACAAGTACGCATGGTGGATTTTCTATTCCAATGCAACATGCTGAGAAGTGCTTCCGCCCACTGGTTTGTTTTGGTCGATGCTTGTATTTGTTTGATTTTTTTTTTTTTTTTTTTATAATAAAAACTGAATTATTAGAAATACAAGGTGAACTCCAAATCAAAACAAACAATAATCAGAACAAAAACAAACTAAAACCAGCAGAGTTTAGGCATATAAGCGGTTAAGTGTACCAATTTAAATATAAGATATGAGACTTCCGTCCCTCACTACTTATAAACCAACCCCACGCTAAAATTTGTATATGAGCAAATATCCCTACGAAATCAGTTATTCCATTATCAAATAATATTTTGTTTCGCAATAGCCAGAGACACCAAACCACACTCAACCAATAAAATATCTAAATTTTTTCTCACGCTTCCCTGCACCACACAAATCATGCTTGCTCAAAATGGATAACTTTGTCACCATGAGAAGGCCCAATAAAACCCAACTAACCATATAATTTCAACCGGATAGAACACAAAAATTAGCAATTAAAATACACATGAGAGACTAACTCATTCTTCTAGAAACATAATGGACAACCAAGATCCTGAGGCAACAATAACACACCCTTATGTCGCAGAGCATCCCTAGTTGGCAATTTATTAATAAGGAACCCCTAAGAAAATATAAGTACCTTAGACAGAGTCGACATAAGCTACAATTAGTGATAAATCTGTTGAGAAGATTCGACTGTCAGAATATGCAAATATGAAAAAAGAGCAGAATCGTAAGATCAAACTAAAATGCCACCACAAATCTGCAACATCAAAAGCAGAAAAACCAACTAAGCAATCTTCTAGTTGTTGCAACACTTTCAACACCCACAAATATAAACCACACCTCCAACTCCAATTCCTCACCCAAGAACCACCCACCAACTGACCAATATCACCGACCAAAGAATCGCGTTGTGTTGCTACATGGAAAAGTTGAGGATAGGGAATCGACAATGACTGATCACCCAACAAAAGATCAATCTAAGAACATTACTTCAAACCATTTCCTAATTAGCAAGAAATCAAGTTATGTCAATCCACATCTTCAAATCCTTCCAATAAAGGGAAGCATTTATTAATGAACTACCATTACCAGGACCAACGTAAACACGAGCCAAATCACCATATCTAAAAGATAGAAAAGCATACCACTACACATTTATATCCATCAAATAATGCCACTTCCATTTACACAATAGAGAAATATTAAAGTACTTTAGGTCTTCCACCCCTAAACAATCTTCCTCATTTGGTAAACAAACTTTGTCCCAACTTACCCAAGCAATCATATCAAGTATATGCCTCCATGTTACAAAAATCGTCGCTTTATTCTTTTAACCTCCAAAATAATCGTGTTTTTTGGAGCTTTTAAAAGAGAGAAATAATAAAGTGGTAAAGATGATAAAATCGAATTACCAAGACCACTCTACTTCAAATTGAAACATGATGCCCCTTCCAACAAGACGACTTTCACTTCATAGATTCAATTGAAGGAGACTAACACACCATATAAGATTTGAACCAACCAAAATGCCCAAAAATTGGAAAGGAATAACACTCTAACGCAAGATAGGAAATATGATGCATTAGGCATGAACATAACAATATTCAAACAAAAAATATCACTCTTCCCAAAACTAATCTTTAATCTAACGTCAACTCAAAACCACAAAAAATACATGATGTCAAAGGACCATATGCACACCAAAATATTGGCATCTTGAAAGTGCAAAATTGGAAAAGAAATGAACTTAATTGCTCACACGTTGTCATTGAATCCACTCAAAATATTGAGTTTAAAAAATTTCTAGACAAAAGATGCTTACCCCTCTATAATAGTAAAGAACAAAAATAGTGGCAAAGATTCCCTTGGCTCAGTCCTTTCTCATCTCCAAATTCATACGTCAGATTCATATTAATTAAGAGTGATATTGAGGCAGAACAAGCACAAGCCTTCATCCACTCCCTCCGAACCCAACAAAAATTGACCCTTCCTAACATGTTATTCAGATACTCAAAATTGAATGTTGCATAGGCACATTTAAAATACACCTTCGTAAGGAAATAATTGTTCTTTCTTCGCTTAGCCTGATCAAACAACTCATTAAACACTAATACCCCATCAAAATTTTCGTTTTAGGCAATAAAACATTATCTCAAAATACCTTTTAGCCTCCCACTTAACAACAATAATATCATTAACCATTAGGGCATCTAGATGATTTACCATGTGAAAGTCATTCAAGCAACCATGAAAGAAGTGTGAATTAGTATCACCCTCCTACATCAATATATCCCTAGACTTTTGAAGCAATAGACTTTCCTCAACTCATAGCTTCTTCCAATATAGATTAGACATTAGAAGTCTCCTACTATCAATAACGTATCGCCCCTTAATTGCTAAATCACTCAAAACATTCTACTTTATATACTTTCAAATCCACCATCCTAAAAATTACTAAGTTCCCTTTATATAGACTACCCTTCAAAAGTTTTATTTTTTCCTTCACCATAAGAGTAACCCACCATTGCACATAAAAAACAAAAACCATTCTTGAGGCACAAACTCCAAAAATATGTCATGGTCCACCCAATAATTATTAAACTTGAACGGTTTTGGACCTCAATTCTTGTCAGAACATCTCAACTTAACCGAAAATTGACTACAACTATCCCTATCACCAACCTAGTGAGTAGAAATATTCCAAGACAATTTTGTCCCTTTAGACAATAAGAACCTACCCAACCTACTCATTGCATTACTTGTTGCACCAAACCAGGTAAACTTTTTTCTTAACACAAGCACATCCTTAAAGAGGATAACATCAATGAAAATTTTAAATATATTTGTTTCTACTATAGAATTTGATCAGGAGACCCTTATCAAAAGAAGACTTAAATAACCAATCAACGCACCCCCAACCCTTATGCCAAAAATCACATCTGATCCATATCAACACACTTAATTTCTTTCAAAAAACCACATCAAACTTACCCAATACAAGCAAAGATCTAAGCCTCCGCCTCTTAGCTTTGTCTCCTGCCCCACGTAGGTTGTAAAAAAGAATATTCATGGACACCCATCTTAGCCTCCTTCTCCTCCTTCAACGAACAACCAATCACTTCCATCTTAGGAATCTTTGTGTCATATACCTTATCCACCTTTGAAACTTATATCCCCACGATTCTTCCAATGTATTCATTGAATACTCTATATTCTAGAGTCACCCACTAAAGCACCACAAAATACAAACCCTCTAGATAACTTTGCATTATCCATCATAGAAATTCTAAAACTTGCAACACTAAAAATAATTTTTTTTTTCAAATAAAATTGAGAGGTTGTGTTACCCACTAAAGAAAAACACATGAGGTTTGGCTTGGTTGTGGGTCGAACTGGTTATTTCAATATTAAAAATTTAATGCTACATTTTGCATCCCCTCTCGTTCATCGAAATTCACTAATACAAGTTGGAGGCTCGCATCACTGAGACCCATCAGACTCACCAATCACACATTTTTGATAAGATTTGCTAACAAAATTTAACCCTCAAATGCCGTTATTCTCTTTTGTCAAGTGAAGATTCCCCACCCACTTCCTTTGCCTAATCAATGCACTTGTTGCCAAATAAAACCAAACAATCATTTCCAATAAAACCAATCATAGCATTCCTTTATGGCTGCAAAAAAAAATTAACAAGACCAATGATTTCAAATTTTTGACATTCTACTTTTCATCATGCATATTTATATTATTTCTCTACATCTGAGTTTAGATTTTCATAAAGAATTTATCGTTTTTCTTTTTGTAAGAATTTTGTTTCTTCATTCCTTTGTAATAGGATATGACTCTTCAACCACCAACACAAGATTTAGTGGCAAAGGATATGCATGGAATTGAGTGGAATTTTCGACATATATTTCAATGTAAGTTGAAGTTATTTTATGTCAAACCTTCCTAGTCTTGTTCCACTGATATAACCTCTATTGTAATCGTAATTGAATCTATTATTCTCTTAATTTTGATCCATCCATGACATTTCAATTTGAAATTGTATATTGGATTCTCAATAACTACTAGTCATCTAGGTTTGCAACTCTAAGTTTTAGTCTCTCTTTCGATAACGAAATCATTTTAGTTTCACATAGATACATATATAGAGTTATGTGTCACATGTATCCTCTTTCCATGGTAAAGATGGAAATGGATAATAGTCAATGAGTACCCACATATATAGCAAATTATTGAGTCCTTTACATAAGAGATAAGAAGGTAATATATATTGATCCAAAAGTAATCACGTGAAAATAAAAAATTGTAAAACTCCATGTTAAGAAAATAAATTCATTCATTTCAAACTAATGAATAGACTTTCATCAGATCACTACTCAACTAGATCCTCAAGTTTAAAAGTTTTGTGTTTATATTTTGATATTTTTTTAGATAACAAGTTTAGGATAGGCTATTTAAACACATAACCAGACATGTCCATCCAAAATATTATAATCAACTATTGACCTTCCCTCAGAACAAAATAGCTTCATGAGATATGTTTAATATGCTCCACAACACCATCACAGTCCCAAACCTTGCCATTGAAAATAACACCATTTCTATGTAGTCAAATATACCACACTATAGCCAACCTAATGAGATACCTCTTTTCCTATTAGGTTTGATATTAAACCAACCCCCAAACTGATAAAAGTGGGACACTCAATGTTAATGAAATGTCTCCTCAAAACCCAACTAACAACAAATAGAAGACCATAACTTTAGACAACATTGTTACGATTTTAGCAATCACTAAATGCTAACCCGCGCGTTGCGCGGTTATATTTTTATTTATTTAATTTAAGTGAATTTAAAAAAACAATGAAGTTTTATATCCCAATTTAGTATTTATATCAATAATATATATATAAATGTACCAATATAATTCATAGAAGAGAAGTACCAATATTAGACGAATGACTTGAATAAATAAAGTAACATATTAATATTGAGATCGATGGATATGCCAAATGTTGAAGTAATGTATTTCGATGGATATGTCAAATGTTGAAGTAATGTATTCGATAATTGAAATTAAGAGATAGACTCAATTGATATACAATTGAGTTACAAAATGTATTACTTTATTGCTGAAACTAAAAATGATTAAAGTGAAATAGTTGGAATCATCGATCTTTGTGGTAATTGTGATTTTTTTTTTTTTTTTATTTTAAATCGGATATATTAGAATTTTAATTTACAAACATTCAAACTATTATTAATATTAATAGAGTAATCATAATCATTAACATTTTGGTTTCAAAACCCAAATCCAAAATTTATAACAATTCGGTTACAAAATATTAATTGTCAAATAGTTATAAGTATACATCAAATACAAATAATTGCAAATGAATTATTTTAATTTCATGTCAATTAACACTATAAAACAATAAATTTAATTTAAATAATTTCAGTAAAATAAAACTGAACAAAATTAAAAAAGACATGACTTTGTCCATGACTTTGCCCATCATGACTTTGTCCATCATTTCTAAACAAATATTCAAAATATTATTAAGATTAATAGAGTAGTCATAATCATTAACATTTTGGTTTCAAAACCAAAATTCAAAATTTATAACAATTCGGTTACAAAATATTAATTGTCAAACAATTATAAGTATCTACGTTAATTTCATGTCAATTAACAGTATAAAACAATAAATTTAATTTAAATAATTTCAGTAAAATAAAACTAATCAAAATTCAAAAAGACATGACTTTGTCCATCATTTCTAAATATTTATATACTATATATATTTACCAATATTCAAAGTAGAAAATCAAATATAAATATTTTTGTTCTCTCACTCGATTATTTTAATCATTGATCTGTGTAGTAATTGTGAATTTTTTTATTTTAAATCGGATATATTAGAAGTTTAATTTACAAACATTCAAACTATTATTAATATTAATAGAGTAATCATAATGATTAACATTTTGGTTTAAAAATCGAAATTGAAAATTTATAACAATTCAGTTACAAAATATTAACTCTCAAACAATTATAAGTATCC
>JBBPBQ010000002.1:39187738-39291198 GCA_037974755.1 Cicer yamashitae | reverse complement strand
AATTCAAAGAGACATGACTTTGTCCATAATTTCTAAATATTTATATACTATATATATTTACCAATATTCAAAGTACAAAATCAAATACAAATATTTTTTGTTCTCTCACTCGATCATTTTAATCACGATCTTTGTGGTAATTGTGAAATTTTTTTTATTTTAAATCGGATATATTAGAATTTTAATTTACAAACATTCAAACTATTATTAATATTAATAGAGTAATCATAATCATTAACATTTTGGTTTCAAAACCGAAATTCAAAATTTATAACAATTCGATTACAAAATATTAATTGTCAAACAATTATAAGTATACATCAAATACAAATAATTGCAAATGAATTACTTTAATTTCATGTCAATTAACATTATAAAACAACAAATTAAATTTAATTAATTTCAGTAAAATAAAACTGACCAAGATTCAAAGAGACATGACTTTGTCCATCATTTCTAAATATTTATATACTATATATATTTACCAATATTCAAAGTAAAAAGTCAAATACAAATATTTTTTGTTCTCTCACCCGATCATTTTAATCATCGATCTTTGTGGTAATTGTGATTTTTTTTTTTAATTTTAAATCGAATATATTAGAATTTTAATTTACAAACCTTCAAACTATTATTAATATTAATTGAGTAATCATAATCATTAACATTTTGGTTTCAAAACCGAAATCTAAAATTTATAACAATTCGGTTACAAAATATTAATTGTCAAACAATTACAAGTATTTATCAAATACATATCATTGCAAATAAATTACTTTAATTTCATGTCAATTAACACTATAAAACAACAAATTTAATTTAATTATTTTCAATAAAATAAAATTGACAAAAATTCAAAGAGACATGACTTTGTCCATCATTTCTAAATATTTATATACTATATATATTTACCAATATTCAAAGTAGAAAATCAAATACAAATATTTAAATATATATAATAGATGAAATTAAAGTAATTCATTGGCAATTATTTGCATTTGATGTATACTTATAATTGTTTGACAATTAATATTTTGTAACCAAAATGTTAATGATTCTGATTATTCTGTTAATATTAATAATAGTTTGAATGTTTGTAAATTAAAATTCTAATATATCACAAAGATTGATGATTAAAATTCACAATTACCACAAAAATTGATGATTAAAATAATCGAAGTCATTAACTTTAACATTTGAAATTTGAAAAATTTCCACAATACATGCAGATTTGTCTTCTGAAATTTAAAATGATCGAATTTACTTGATCCAATTCAATGACACATATCTTTTAAACATGATTAAAATTTACTTGAGTCAAACTTTTTCAACTGCAATTTGTAAGCTACTCAACATATACTACATTGAAGTAAAACTAAGAATATGAGACACACAAAGCAAAGTGACACTTAAAAACAACTACAGAAGGAAAATAGTTTAGAAGGGTGAGGGAAAAAATATTGATGTATAAATATACCTTGTCATAGCATTGGAAAGCACCAATTCCTGGTAATTTCCATGTGCCATTTTGCTCTGGGTATGATGGGTAGCGAAGTTCGCCGGCTGGTCCCATCCCAACTTGGACTTCCTAGATAGTGGCAGTGATAGAATTTCATGTAAGAAATTATATATAGCATTAAGTCATTATGGCAGCAAAATCAGAAATGGACAAAGAGAAGGAAATTTTTTGTTGCAACGAACAAACCTATACCTCTTTCAGGATATCTTTGGAGTAGAGTCGGCGATTTCGAAGAATTACCGTAGATGAACAAATGATTTTGTAGAAGATGATTTTGCGAGGATGGTGAAGAAGAAGCGTTATACACAAGGGTAGAAGAAATTGTTGGAGGAAGTCATTAAAAAAATTAGGGATTAGAGGGATTAAAAGAGGAAAACATTATTTAGAAACTAAGTAGAAAAAAATGAGGTGAAACATAAAAACACAAGAGAACTTTCTAAGATGTACATATCAGCTTTTTTGCTGAGGTGGCAAATGTTTGCACATATGGAAGAAATTAATATGAAGTGGCAGAGGAGTTTGTTTTAAATATATATAATAGATTCTCCGAATAGTCGTCATGCAAAAACATGAACCTTCAACGACATTGCACACTGCCGTGAATGTCGAAAAGCCAACAATAATCCATCATTAGAAGTTACAAAAAAAATGTTTCTTTAACATAACATTATACCCATTTTTAACAAAATAATCACTTATTTTGTCGTATATCCAAACTCAGGCATCAGCTTCACTTCGCTGAGACATAACATACACAAAATATTCATCAATTCAACCACTAACTCCTCCTCCCATGAAAATACAATCTTGTGCCAACTGCAAGACAAGGCCCACACTTTACACTCAAAGTAATCCATCTTTGCTACACCACATAATTTATTCATGGCAGTTGTTTCCACTCAAAAAATATGAAGTTGCTTCCACTAAATCTTGCATCACAATAAATGCAAAGATGTTGTTCTTATGGAAGTTGTTTCGCAAGCCGTAGATCAATTCAAATATTTGCAATACAATTTTGATACCTGAAAGATCTAATTGTGATCTTTTTCCCCTTAAAAAGGTATCATCCGCAAATTAAAGTTTATAAAAGGCGATATCCCTTCCAATTGTGAGTCCACCAAATACACATATCTCCACAACCTTCTCCACTAGCCTTGTCAACCCTTCTACAACAATAATAAATAAAAAAGAAGTCGATGGATCACCCTGTCTTAGTACATATTTTACACCAAAATCATTACTGAACCACCATTCATAAGAAACACTTCTTCTCTTTCTCATTAACGGCGAGGACACAATCCAACCACTAGCGACTGAGGACAAAATTTGATTTATTAACAAATATAATCGTATTGGTTTAAATACCTCATTAGTCCTTTGACTTAATTTAAAAGTTCAGTTTGGTACCCTAACTTTAAAACTAGACAAGTTGGTCCATTAATTTATGTCTGTTAATGATGTTGTTCATTTCCGTCAATATGACACTAACATTGTTAATTATCATTTTGTTCCTCTAAAAAGTCCTAACAACCACCCGTTTTTTAGAAGCTTTAGATGTTAATAATCTCTTGCTCTGATCAATTGATTCAAACAAACTAAATACATACAGAGAATCAACATATACAAAAACCCACAACTCAACCACCTCAAGAACATTAAAAACCCAGATCTAATATTTCTTGAATGCACAAATTTGTTGGTGTCTATCTTGTATTTTATAGTTGATGATGAAGACAGTTATGTTTTGATAAGAAAATGACAAAGTTACTAGGTAAAGGAAATCAACTTCAAAGCATTAATTTTTACAAGTAAGACAGAAAAAGGCCAACATGGTATTATGGAATATAAGCTTCGGTTTTCATATTGAATATTTAAGTGTTTTGGAATAAGGCTCTTTAATGATTGAAAGGTGTTTATGAATTTTTCTGTGTTTGAAGTTGAATTTTTAATATGAAATGCAGGCCATCCGAGAAGACATTTGCTTACTAGTGGTTGGAGCATGTTTGTGAATTCCAAAAAGCTTCTTCCTGGAGATTCATGCATTTTTGTCAGGTTGTCTCTTCATTACTCAATGTTCTGTTTATTGGTATTCCATAGGAATTGTTGTTCTATCAAGAATATCAACATAATTTTTTTTTTTTATAATTTGATGCCTCTCAATCTATAAATGCTCTTGTGATTGTCAATTGTTGTATCTAAAAATAACATTACTCATTTTCTGTTAAGTAATTTTACATCATAGAAATTAGTTAATGCAATGTAGCACTTGTAAAAAACACTATTAGGAAAAATATTTTTAATTTCCAAATTTGGTAAGTTATAAAAAATGTTTGTAAAGACTAAAAAACATTAATGTACTACTCCATGTGATATGGATTAAGTGATTCATGACAATGACAATGAAAGTGTCACTAACTTAGACAAATATATGTACTCAATTCATTGTAGTGGAGAGAATGGTGAAATTGGTATTGGAATTCGTCGAGGGATGAATCAACAGAGCAATATCTCCACAACATTGTCTCAACTACCAACTCAAAACATGCAATTTCACTCATTGCTTGCTGCTTATCATGCTATTACTACAAAAACTATGTTCCTTGTCAAGTACCATCCTTGGTGAGATATTAATGATTTCACAATTTGATAGTTAAAATAAACAAATTTATACATGCCTTTTGAGAATACGTTTTGAAATAGATGTTAACACTAACACTCATTTTTTTGTAGGACTAGTCCTTTCGAATTTATGATTCCTCTAAAAACTTATATCGAGTCAATTGAAAAGGACTACTCAATTGGAACGAGGGTACACATGATCGCTGATGCTGAAGGAAGTGCAAG
This sequence comes from Cicer yamashitae, assembly GCA_037974755.1. NCBI lineage: Eukaryota > Viridiplantae > Streptophyta > Magnoliopsida > Fabales > Fabaceae > Cicer > Cicer yamashitae. The sequence continues at coordinate 39,286,835 of JBBPBQ010000002.1, read as the reverse complement.
AAGGTGATGAAAATTCCAAATTCATTCGGTTTGAAAACACTTTCTAAAACATTTTCTCTTATTGATTAAAATTTAAATTGGATCTACTAAATTAAATGGTCTCGTATAAAATTTTTTTGTGGGCCATAGTATTGTCAATATTTTTCTTGTTTTAAGAACTTGTAGTTTATAAGGAAAGTATTTGTAACTATTTTTTTGCTCTTTGGTTTGAGTGACTAGGTATGGTACAATAGTTGGTAATGAAGATATTGATCCCATTATGTGGCCTGGTTCAGAATGGAGATGTATCAAGGTAAAATGAAATACTTTAATATCCTTATAGTTGTGATTAATATATCTTTTTGTTTTATCTTGATGGATTTAAATGAATTTAATTACATCTCCTTTTAGGTGCAATGGGATTCCATGCTAAATACTTGTCCTTATCCTGAAAGAGTTTGTCCTTGGTGGATTGAACCACTGGGATCTTCAAAGATAAAGGGCTATTCTAATCTCCCTTTACAAAACAAGGAACATGTGCAAAACCCACTTGGGTTAAATGGCTTTGCTAATGATGGTCAGTTATTATCCACTCATTTTTCAAATCTCAGATGTTGATAACATGGTTTTAAATTGTAGTTGTGGTTATATTGGGAATCTTTATCTTGTGGAGAAATGAACTCTAAATCGTAGTTCCTGAACTGTTGTATTTGTTAAAATTTGTAATATTGCGGCAACAATTGAGATTGCGAACTGCAATTTAAAATAATAGTTATGTAATATGTTTTCTTTACTATAAGTATTGAATTTAAAATAATAGTTATGTAATATGTTTTCTTTACTATAAGTATTGAATTAGTTGAATTCTCTTATTGTCATCAGATATGGCTGGGAGTTCATTCAAACGTGAATATCACAAAGTGGATATGGACTTACAAGGTCATCATTACAAAACTGGAAATGATAAAAAATCAAAAATATTTATTTTTGCATTTTTTATCTTTCTTTGCCTTTTTATATTTTTTATTTTTATCTTTCGTCCCGTTATGTAATTCTATATTTTAAAAGACAACCCCAAATACTTTGTCAACTATTTTTAGTTGTTTTTCTACAATAAACAAATAAACTAATGAATAAGTAGAAAAAAAGGAGTGATGAAAGCTTTTCCCATATTTTACTAGAAAATGTGATTAAAAATAGTTTACATATATGATCGTTGTAAAGATAAGAACTTTACATCTTTTTCCTTTAGAACACAAGTAAATGAGGCAGAGTGAAATATAGGACAGAGAAACGGGTAAAGATTGAAATCTTCGCTCCAAAAAGATGCAAGTCAAGTTTTTGAATTTCGTTAGAAGAAAAAAAATGTGGATCATATGTCCCTCTTTTTGAATAGATATGAAAAGGTGTGAGTCAACTTTTTAAAAATAAAAATATGAGGATTAGATTCCTAATTTTGAACGAAACTGAAGATTCTTGTGATATTTTTGATCTAATCAATTTTCTAACTTGAAAAAACTAGACTTCTGACATGGAGACAAACTCAAAGATTAGAGTGAGGTTCCTGACATGAAAAGAAAAATGTAGGGATTAGATGGTAACCTTAAAGAAAATGGAAAGACGAAGTTAGAATTCCAACTTTTGTAGAAAATAAGAAGTTACATTTTAGTTGGTTCTAAATTTTACGGTAAGATAAAGGATGTGTGGGTCAAACTCTCTACTTTGGATAGAGAGCGATATAAATGGCTTATGTATAGGATAGTTTGGTGATACATAAACATACTCCTGAAACTTTCATAACTCAGAGTTTGATCTGGAGGTGTTTCACTAAGAACACGCTTAGGGTCAGTCTATTCTAGTACATAAGTAGTATAAGTGATTATTGTGTTTATACGGACTATACAACAAGTATTAAACTAATTAAGATTGTTTATTATTTAGTCGAACAAATGATTGAGTTGTTTACCATAACTAATATCAAAGTTATAAATCAATGTTGAGAAATTTATGGTCATAGTATCACTTGTAATTTTGATTATCCTCTATATTGGGTAGCAAATTTATATTTGTAGAGCGAAGAAAAATAGAAGAGAATCAAAATGCAGAATACTATAAGCCAAAGTTTGTGGACTTCGAAAATTTTAAAAGTTTAGAGAAAGACATTCTTTTGATCAAATCCTGAATTGGATAGACACATGCATGCAGTTCATGGTAGAATGTCGAAATAGGTAAATTTGTGTTTAAACCAATCAATTCTTTCTTTATCAATAGTTGTCGAAGGCTTTGTAATCGAGGTTTCTTGTCTTTTAAAAATCTGAGTCTACACATAACGAGAAACTATTCTGTAAATTTTAAGTATGCCTTTACTTTCCTATCAATTAAGGATTTTGTCATCTTCATTCAAAGTTATTTCAATTCAGTTATTTACAATTTCGTCAATGTACGGTCCTTACATCTTACTTTTCATTGCTTTTATAAGTATGCCCTTTTTTTTTTTTATCAATTTTAAGATTATGTTAATTTTATTCAAAGTTCTTTCAATCAAGTCATTTATAACTAGGTTTAAATATGTTTTGATTCTTGCAAATATTCTTCGTTTTGATTTTAATCTCTGTAATTTTTTTTGTTTGATTTATACCCTCGCAAATTTTAACAAATTTTAAAAAAGTTCTTCTATGAATCTCTTCTAGTAAAAAAATGGTGACATGGCTAACTTTAGATGAAGTAGCACTTGGTGACCGTGTAAATGTAATTGTTGTTGACTAAGCAACATTTAATATTTAAAATTAAAATTCATTTTATTAACTCATTTAATTATTTAATTAAAAACTTAAAACTAATTAATTAATAAACCAAGTAAATAATAAAAATTCAATAATCTTCATCTTCAACCCCAATTTTTTTAATAAAAACTCAACAACCTTCATCTTCAACCCTAATTTCTTCTTCTTCAAATCACAAATTCTCATATCTGATCCAAACCCTAAAAATTATAATCTTTCATTTTTCTTACACCACAATAGAAAAAGAATAAGAGAGACTAAGACCATAATAGGAGACCATAGCCAAAACACAAGAAGACGAACATGTCCATAATAGGTGTGGTGTAAGAAAAATGAGAGATTAGAATTTTTAGGGTTTGGATCATATATGGGAATTTGTGATTTGAAGATGAAGAAATTAGGGTTGAAGATGAAGGTTGTTGAATTTTTATTAAAAATTTGGGGTTGAAGATGAAGATTATTGAGTTTTTATTATTTAATTAGTTTATTAATTAATTAATTAGTTTTAAGTTTTTAATTAATTAAATGATTAAATGAGTTAATAAAATAAATTTTAATTTTAAATATTGCTTGGTCAACAACAATTACACGGTCATGATGTGCCACTTCATCCAAAATTAGTCATGTCACTATTTTTTTTACTAAAAAAGATTCATAAAAGACTTTTTTAAAACTTGTTACAATTTGCAATAGTATAAATTAAAAAAATAAAATTAGAAGGACTAAAATCAAAACGAACCATATTTATAAGAACCAAAAATATATTTAAACTTTTATAACTATGTCAATTTATGATTCTTATATCTTACATTAATTGAGTTTACATTTCATACATCTTTATTTTCCGTCAAACCCTACGATTCTCCACTTTATGACTATGTATTTTGTTATATGTCTTTACATTTATGTCAAATTTAAATTTTATTATTTTATTGCATTAAATATGTTTTGTCATTCATCATCAACATTATTTTCTCATTAAAATCCATAGTTTTTTTACATGTAATTACATTCATTCCTCGTTCATTTTATTCATACATTCTTTGAAAAAAATATTTTCTTCATGAAAATGATATTAAACTTGCTCCATATTTGAATGTTTAATACATATTGAAGTGTACTTTCTAACTTGTTCAAGACCCCACATTAAACATTCATTTGTTGATGTTTTTGATAGATTGACCGTTAAAACTAAAATCAATGTTAACTCTATTATTCTAGTTCTATTTGAATTATTTTCTTTTAATTCAATTAGCAATCATTTTCTAAAGCTATTAACCCATTTTTTCATTCGTGATTAGTATTATTTTTCCTAAATTCGTATCTTGTTTGGTCATGAAAAGAGTTTAAATCTACAAAAAGCATAAAGCGCAAAAATGTTGAATGATTTGAAGACTAAAATTAGATTGATCATGTAATATTTCTAGTCTCAGTTATCCTAAAGATCCACTAAGTAATTGCAATTCGATCGTTGGTCAATTAATTGATTATTGACATGCAAAAGATGTTCAAACCTAACATGAGATTAGAATGGATAGCTAAGATATAATAAAATGTATCTCAATTAAAAGATCCACCAAATAACCTAGTAAACATATTAGTTATTCATTGTCATAAGGAAAATTAAATCAAGAATAATAGTGTTCATCAAATACAGAGTGAAGGATAAAAACTATAAAAAGAAGAAAAAAATACTTTAAAAGTTGAGACACTTTATTTCAACTCTAAGCACTCACAAAATCCCAATATCTATCTTTATTTTCTTTTAAGTCTTCTATTTAATTTTATTTCCCAATATGTGTTGGTGTTCCCCTTTTTTCCTAAGCAAGGCTTGCTTTTTTATCTGAAGTTAACTTGGATGATGCTATGAGTTAGTTATCAATGACGGAGTACGGAGGCGTAGCCCCCACTGTGGTGTATTTGCAAATATTATGACGCCCAAATCAATAAAAGATGGAAGGAGTAAGAGGTATTTTAGTAGAGAATGAATTATATCCCTTTCACAAAAAGTTGGCGAGTTTTTATAGAGGGCTCCTTGATGAGGTGTACATTGAGTTCGAAAGGTTGTTGTGCAATCCTTGGAAGGATTCACAGGCGCCATATGATGTGGATGTATAGTGATACCCTGCATTGAAATTAAATGGTCTATTAGGCATTTGTCTAAGTCCCATTGTGTGCTAAAGTCTAGATTTTTTGGGGCAGAGTCCAGCTAAGAAATGTTTTCCCCAAGTCCTCAACTCACGTGGCCGAGGTGAGGATTTGTGAAACAAATGAGTTTCTTCGGTTGTCGAAGTGAGGAGTGGACATATCACGTGGACAAAGTGGCCTGTAGTTAGAAATTTGCACGTACTAGGTTGTTTAGGGAAGTGGTGTGTGTCTCTGATGATGGTATTTGAAATGATGCCCTTACCCCTTCTTCTGCTACATGGGATCTACTAACGTAAGATATTAGGGACCTTAAGGCACGCTTGAGTGCTTTATGTCATTTTCCAAGAGGCCATTTCAAAGTCATTGATGCTTTATGTCATTCAATTTGGAACCTTCGTTACACGTGGGTTATAAAGTTCTAAAAATATGTTGCAATTGGGGTATTTTTGCCACTCATTCACTTGTGAAGAGGTGGAAATCTGGATAGTTGAGGTTAGTGAATGCCGAACTCACTTCTCTTCCTCTTATATATACAAAGACATCATGATGGTGAAAAAGGTAAAGTCCCTTTGTGCTGACTAGAGATGCCTCTTTGAAGTGTTGGTGTAAGCTCTAGTGCCAATATTTTTTGTATAGATTATTATTCGTATAATAGATTTAAATCATATATCTAATTTTGGTTGTATGTAAAAGACATTATTTATTATATTATTAACCGTATAATATAATAAAGTCTTTAGAATAGATAGTTTGTTTAATAGAACATCAAGTTTGACTTGATCGAGAGATCATATTGTATATTAGAACACTATTCTTAAAGTATCCATAGCCAAAGTATTATTGTTAAATAGGCCGACAATAATACATAAAGACTATCATGTGAGTAGATTGATGACCACATCTTAAAGGTCATGGATATCAGATATCAATTTGCACCCAGGTATAAATATTATGAGTAATAATTATATTGGATTGACCTACCATGAGAATGCTACCTAATTTTTGTGTAAGTGTCATTAGCAAATCTCATGCGACCATAGTAAGTAGTCATTCGACTTAATGTCACCACGATTCCTACATGGGGAGTTGTAGGTTTTATGGCCATCATACATTGTTTGTAATAAAATAATCATAAAGGTTGTTATTGAATTTGTAATAAACCATGTGGAGGGATGGGAGTGATGTAGATAGGATTTGTCCCTCCTATGTAATAGGAGTTATTTCTTGGGCCACTCGATAGAGTGAGACTGTGGAAATGACTAACCATGCTAGAATGGACCAATATGTGATATTGGGTCCATTGATTTTACACGTCAACTCTGGGATCGATAAATAAAGAATTGAACATTTCAAGGATGATACATATTGTGACTTACGTTCAATTAGACATTTGGATGAAGAGACAATTACTGCACAATAAATACTGGTCGCGATAAGGTTTAAATCGTATCACTGATTTTCTCATGATTTGGGTAGCAATGATGCATTGCTAAATGTCACTCATTGTTTATAGTATTTTATATTATATATACTATATATAATATTTAATAGGTTTAAATATGTCTTTGGTCCTTGCAAATATAACCTTTTTTTTATTTTGGTCCTCGTAAATTTTTTTGTTTGGTTAACATCCTTGTAAATATAGTTTCATTTAAAAATAGTTCTTCCATCCAATTTGTGTTACAAAAATTGTAACACCGTTAAAACATAACCATTTAAAAAAACCCAAATATAATTAATTATAACCTTTTTTAACCTAAAATCAATCCCAAATGTTTTAGTCTTCTTCCCTAAAACAACATAAATCGCGCTTTCTTCTCCATCGTTTCAGTCCTCTCCGTCATCATAATTCTCATCATTGTCACCAATATCTTCATCCATTTGAGATTCATCACTGTATTCAAATTCAAATTCATAGTTACCATAATCTTTTTCTTCGTCTGGTGGTACTTGTTGGACAATAGTGGGTTCTAGAATTGGCTCTGAATTAGAGTTTTTCTTCTTGGTGTGGAGATTAAGGGATTTTAGGGGAGTATATGGAAAAGTTCAAAAGTGGGAATAGAATTTGGTTGTAGAAGGAGGAGGGGCAAAGAAGAAAGTTCAAGTCCTAGTAATGGTAAGGGGTGATGAAAGAATTCGCCATAGTGACAGGGTTGAACTTTTAATCAAATTCATTATGCTTTTCCAGATTTCTTTTATTTTATGAATTGCAACACAGCGTGAGGAATTCTACAACGGGAAAAAGACTGAAACAATGAAGAAGAAGATGAAGAAGGTGCAATTTAGGTTTTATAGGGAAGAAGATTGAAACATTTGGGTTAATTTTATGTTAAAAAATGTTATAATTTAATTATATTTGAGTTTTTTTTTTTTGTTAAAAAATGATTATGTTTTAACGGTGTTACAATTTTTGTAACAAAAATTGGATGGCATGACTATTTTAAAATGAAACTAAAGTTGTAGGGATGTTAATCGAACCAAAAAACTTATGAGGACCATAATAAAAAATGTTATAATTGTAAGGACCAAAGACATATTTAAACTTATTTAATATTATTATCATTTGAATTGAAACCTTGCATAGAGTACTAATAGAAAAACAAATGATTAAATTAAATAAGATTTGATTTAATTAGATCTTATTCGTATTAAATATGATTTAATATATTAACATATTTATAATTTATTTAATTGAATTTGATTTGATTAAATAAATGATTGACAATTAATTGAATTAAATATGATTTAATTAAATTAATAGTTTGTATTTAATTAAATAAAATAATTTATGACTTATTTTGGGTTGGGCCCAAAATAGGAGTCTTAGAGTTTTAGTGACACATTCTCTATAAATAAAATAAAAACACATTCCTATGTAATCCTGATTGCTATTACCCTCCTAGAATGACTAGCACTACGTTTCTTTTATTATTGCGTGGACTATGTAGAGATACCGATAATTTCTGCGCTGGGGATCAAAGTTAAAACACGCTTCAAGAGAAATACTATGTGTTGGTGATATGTCTTTTCGATGCTTTAAGAGGTAAACACATGTACAATTCTAGTGAAATTTGGTGCTTATGTGGTCTTTGGCTAAAAAGAATTTTATGTTCATGAGAATTATTTTAAAAAGAGTTTTTAAAGTCTATCTCATGATTCCCAAACATAAAGGTATTGAAAAACACAAGAAATAAGAGTTTGAATTATGTTGGCCGTTTTAAAAATGGTTAAATAACTTTTTAGTCCCTATAAATTTTTTAACATTTTACTTTTAGTCCATATAAAAAATTTCTTAACTTTTAAGTCAAATCATGTATAATCTTCAAATTTTTGAATGATTTTTTTGCAGGTTCGGTTATAACATCATAAGAATTTCAGGTACAAAATTTTAGAATTTTTTAACTGATGATAAATTAAATATGAATATTTAGGCGCCTTCATATTTAATTCATTCCTTGTTAAAAGTTCTAAATTCATTTGAAATTTTATAGAGACTAAACTTATTTAATCCTTTATAAACTAAAATGTGTTCTTTATCGAAACATTTAACGTTGGTTATAAATCAATTTAAATAGTAGTTGACGTTGAACCATAAAGAACCGATCAAATTAAAGAGATGAAGAGAGAGACTACATCTGGTCGTCCCTTTACAAAAAGAGTTTAACTTAGTACAATCGATGACTTAATCCACCACAATCCAATAGCAAAAAAGTATTTTTTATTGTGCCTCTTCAGACTTTGGGTATTCTTCTATTGCCTCTCTAGTTTATACCACTAGAAACCTTTCTAGTCTTCTCAATTTTTTGGCAATCTGCCGATATGGATTACAAGTATTCTACACCTCTTCATATACCTCTTTTGATTGAAAGAGTTGTTACAACTACTGAACTGAATTACGTTAAATCAATTATATATCTGAAATGACAGAGAGTTTGTCAAAGAATTATAACTCTCATAGAGAGCATATTACAATTTTGGTAACACGAGCACATTTTTAAAGAGGTTTCCAAAGCATATAACGTAAATATCCTTTTAAAAATGATTCTATTTTTTTTTCTTTTTTAAAACAGAATCAGTTTCAAAAATCCTTAAACATAAATTCATTGACATACATTTACAACATTTAGCAAAAACTTCCAAAATCAACTTCTTTATTTCAAACGTGAATTACATTAAGAATAAATAACATAACAACAAGATTTATTGACACTAATTACCCAACCACATCTAAGTTGATTGTAACACATTTAAACGGAGATAATGGGTACCACTGACCCACTAGCCACATCCAAATGTTTGCATTGAACTAGCGGTCGAAGTCACGACTTTGCTAAATAGATCCTAATAATCTGGGGCTGAAACAGTCCAGAAAAAGTAAAGGGTCACCAATTGAAAATAACATATAACATTTTGCAAATATGAAGCATAATTCACAATTTATCATAGTGTCAAACACAACTCACGCATCAAAGCACCCTACATGTCAATGCAAATGATTTCAAAATATCACCTCCCTGCAATGGCTTTTTCCAAAGGAAATTGTGAAGTGCACCTAACAAATATAACCTAAACATGTTATACTAAAAAGTGGAAGGAGCCATTACTTGGTGGCGCTTCCCTACAACGATGTTACTTGCGCCATTAACAACCAACGGATCCGTTCACTCTTTTTAACCTTTACCAAGTAAAATGGCTAAGGCAAAATTAAGCCATTAGGGTGCTAGCTAAACCTCATTCGGCCTACTCTCTTAATTGTGTTAGAATATATTTTTCTCACTAAAACAATTTAATACATTAATTATTTAATTTTTGTTTCAAATACTATAACAAAGAATATAAATTTCTCATTTCTCTTTTGAAAGACTTAACACTTTTTCTCAAAATTCCAATAATCGTTTTGTGAAATAAACTTCCTTTTATGTTTTGAAAGTAAATAATCTTTCTAACCAAATTTTGATACAAACTATTTGGTTTTATAATGAATCTTTGATTTCTAAGTTTTCATCTACTCTTGTAACTTTATAAAATCTGACACTCTATCACTTCCAAAAATCACATTTTTTTAGCAACGAAAATCCCTAACAAAAATTAGATCTTAAAAAAAAAATTATCTTTTTTCTCTAAGTTTCATCTCAAGTAATTTTCACTACCAAATTTAAAAGTATTTTCCAACAAAACTAACTAATAACCAAAAAGTAATAACATTTTCACTTCTTGAAAAACATAGGTTTTCAAATAGATATATTTTTCTTTTCTTTTCAAGTATCCAACCAGGACCACTTTCAAAGTCATTTCAAATTATAAGGTTCTTTTTCTTCTAAGTTCAAAACTTCAAGAACCAACTTCTAACACCGCTATTCTTTAAAAAGCAGAAGTGACAAATCAATTTACACCAAAATAGTTTTGCATCCCCACCTTCTTTATAAATTAGGTTCACCAAAAATTCCAATTATGAAATTGCTAATTTCACTCTTAAATAGAGACATTTTCCTCATCACTTGACACCGCCTATGTCAAGTAGTTTTCCTAAATCAATACGACTCCGTTCGCTTTTTCTAATTGAACAAAATTAACTATTTTCAACTTCTCAAAACTCAACTCAATTAAAATCTTACTATCCTCAATCTTTAAAATTTGTTTCTTCTAAACTTTACCTCCCAATATCATTAATAAAAATCACAAGACTTTAAATTTTGGAGATAACTCAAATCTTAATAACTCCTTTTCAACATAGCTCATACTTTATTTTCAAATTTTCCTAAAATAATTTCTAACTTATTTGTTTCCCTTAAGTTTTTTTACATAAGACAAATAGGGAAAAGAAAAAGTCAACTTAGAATTAAGGGCAACGTTGTCTTCAGAGCGCACCTAGCCACCTACTATGCATCTTACTTGTTGACCTTTATATGACTCAAAGTTTGGTCTGCAAAGTCAATTTTGATTTTGAAATATATGGTTTCAGTTAAAATCTAAATATATGGTCTTCTTACGTTTGTGTTGCGTTCAACTGCATTGATCGATTATGCATTGACCATTAATCAACTACACCAATCAATACATTCAAGATAGACCAATCAAGATTCAACACCAAATTTTTGTTTGCATCAATAAAGTTTGGTTTGTAGTGATTCATTCAAGACTAATCACGTTAATTTAGAGAATCTTTGTTCTTAGTATGACTACCATGCATAATGTGTCACTTCCATGGTTTGTTATCCGTGACTCAGAACCTGCAAGGATTGTTCCTCCAAAGAACGTGTCCGTCAAAGTTTCGCAGTGCCTTTGAAATCTTTCGCCAAAGTTCTCAAGAACTCTTATACCATTCATTTGAGCAAGTTACCAAAATCATTTATCAATGAGTCTGTCATTGCTATCAAAGTTTCAAAAGATAAAAATAAATTGGGTTTGGTGGGTTGCAAAAATAATCTTCATGGTAGAGTCACTATGTCTAAAGGCGATTCACTAATTATGTTGTGTTGGAACCAAGTTGGTTTGAAAAAATATGTCTCTCACATTTTTTGATGATAACAAAATCGTTTGTGGGACCAATGTAATCCATTAACGTTTTGATTAAGTGTGTAGGTCCAAGATACAACACGACCTCACCTCGCTCCTTCTCTCTAATCTCTAAGTCTGATGCGCAAGCAACGTTGTAGGTCCAAGATACAACACGACCTCGCCTCGCTCCGTCTCTCTAATCTCTAAGTCTGATGCGCGAGCAACGTTGTGCCCATGTTGCCTCTGGAAATGCAAGCAACGTTGTAGTTAAATTACCTCTAATAAATGCAAATGTGTTATGTATCGTCTGTCTCTAATGAATTCAACAAGTGTCTGTTTGTCTGCCTCTAATATGCGTGACAAGCAAATAACTACCTCTGCCTCTAATAATCACATCAAACGTCTGACTCTGAGTTATTATGTTTCCTCTACAAAAGTCAACTCTATGAAAATGTCAACGCTCTAAAAAAGTCAATGCTCTAAAAGAGTCGACACTCAAAAGAAGACAAAGCAATTGCACATCCTCTGATAAACATCTTGAACCTGTTACTTGTTTGAAGATCTTAAGACATGCTCTGACCATCGTATCCTCTACTTCCCAACTGTTTTAAACAAGATACGTTGAATCATTACAAGATCAGTTTTTGGAAAGCTTCTGTTGCAAATCAAATTCCACAAAGATACGATATGAAACTTAATGAATTTATGTTGATTTCTTGCAATCGGGACAAAGGCCAGATATCCTAATCATTCTCTATAAAGACGTGTTTCCCTCAATCAAGACATACACAAGCAATAAGCACATATGCACTCTTGCTCAATATCATTTTGTTTCACGTTAGTGCTAAGAGAAGTTCTGAATTAAAAAAATTTGTAAACACTCTTTGAGAGAGCTAATTCAAAAAAAAAACTCGAAATCCTTTTGTCTGTAACATAGCCCAGTGGTGGTTGTCTTCCTCAACAACTTGACTGTATTAAGCTAAAAGGTTGAGAAGATTGAACATTGTTAGTGTGACTTGTAGGTGTTCAAGTGTAAGTCTAATTCCATGGTGATCTAGTTGATTAATTCCTTCAGGTTGAATGGACTGAACATATCTACCGTGTTGGTGGTGAACTAGGATAAATCATTGTGTCTCTCTACTTTATTTTCTTTTATCTGCAATGCTTTCTTTACTTTAGTATAGCCACGCAAAAAAACGTATTTAATAAGAAAACATAATTCAAACCCTTCATGTCTTGTGTTTTTCGTTCTATAATTGGCATTAGAGAACTGTCTCAAAGTTGAGCACTTAACTGTGTTGAGACCCATGTTCTTTATGGCTAACTGTGGTGAAGAAGTTATAGGTGGAAACGTTAACAGGCCTCCCCTATTGGATGGAGAAAGATTCGAGTACTAGAAAAACAAACTCAGAAGTTTCTACATCTCTCACGATCCTGAACTTTGGAACATAGTCGAAGATGGCTATGAGGCTCCAAAAGATGTTGTTGGTGTTGAAACATCTAGAAAGAATTTTGAAACTGACCAAAAGAAACAATACAACATGCATCATAACGCCAAAACGTTCACGATGAATGTTATCACCTTCAAGGAGTGCGCCCTTCCTCTGACCATGCACTCATCACCCCTCCCACTTCTAACTCTGATACCTCAGATGATATGTTTGAGGATACCCTAGCTGAGCATTTGGTTCAATTGAATACAAAATCCATCACTTCCTTCACAAGCCTAGTACCTCCACTCAAACACCTACCCCCTCCACTCTAGTACTTGACCCCATCACATCGCCTTCTCCCTATCCCTCCCCTAGAAGTTATGCATGTTGCACAAACTCTTGTCCATCTAGTCTCTAATACATCATCAAAAGACTCCTCTGACTTTGTCCTCCCTCTCTTCCCCTCTGACTCTGCTACCTCCCCCATCTCTCTGGAAATCATCCCCTCCACACAATCCATTCCATCTGGCTTCCCTGACCTCTGAACCTTTCTTAGTGCCAAAATCTCCTACACCCAGAAATAAAATGCTCAAAGTCTGGATCCTAATGATGTTTCCACCCAGTAGAATAAAGTCCTCTCCTTTGTCATAAATTGGATTCAGGACAATAGGGATCATGGACTGCAAATGGCTTCCCAGAACTATGCAGCTTTCAGACAAATAGCTATAATCATCTACTTATGGATGGTACAACTTCAAAAAGCCAAGAGCAATCGGTCCAAAAAGCTCCTAACAACCGCTTCATCAAGCTCATCCAGGGATGCCCCATCTCCTTCATACGATATCCTTCTGGAACCTTCAATGGTTGCTCCAATCACACCATTCCAGCTTCTTGTGTTCATCCCACATATTAAGATTTGCACTCTCGATGTTTCTCTTGTCGTTGCTTTAGTGTCTGCAGCTTATGTTTCTGCTTTTGCAAGGCTCTCAGCATCTCCCTTTGGCCCCGTGTTGAAGCCTTCTCAGTTTGTTAAGAAGGAAGATTTTGATCATCTCGCAGCTAAGACTGAGGCGTTTATGGAAAAGATTGCCAAGAATTAGGAGGATATTCAGAATACCTTTAGTTAAATTCTAGCTAGGCTCACAAATCCAACTCGTTAGTTGTTTTATTTCTTTTTCTGTTTTTTTGTTTTTTTTTTCCCAGTTTTTTCTTTTATTTCCTCTTTTTTTGTATGATGACAAAAGGAGGAAAATTGTGTTTTTTTTTTGAGAAATCATAAGCAATGAATTTTATTTTTAACTGTAGTTATTAATGCACATTAATACTCTGTTAGAATATATTTCATCTTATGAATTGAACATGCATATTCTAAGGGGGAGCTTTGATGTAACATGTTATTATTATATTATCTATTTGTTTAATTTATCTTAAAAAAATTGTTCATAAAAAAGAGAGAGATTGTTGGAACCAAGTTGGTCTGAAGAAATTTTTTCCTCACTTGTTTTGATGATAACAAAATCGTTTGTGGGAACAGTTTAATGCACTATCATTTTGATTAACTGTGCAAGTCCGAGATCAAGTGCTTGTTTAATAGATTCTTATTGTATCCTCTAATAATTAGACGAAAACAAAGATACAACCTCACCTCTCTCCATCTCTCTAAGTCTTATGCGAGAGCAACGTAGTGTCCCAGTTACCTCTGTAAATGCAACCAATGATGTAGTTAAATTACCTCTGATAAATGCAAATGTATTATGTATCGTCTGCCTCCAATGAATTGAACCAGTGTCTATTTGTTTGCCTCTGATTAGCATGACATGAAAGTAACTACCTCTACCTCTGATGATCACATCATGCGTCTGATTGTTTGACTCTGAGTTATTATGTTTCCTCTGCTAAAGTCAACACTCTGAAAAAGTTAACTCTCCAACGAAGATAAAGCAATTGCACATCCTCTGATGAACATCCTGAATTTGCTACTTGTCTAATGATCTTAAGACATTCTCTAACCATCGTATCATCTACTTCCCAACTATTTTAAACATGATTTGTTGAATTAGAACAAGATCAGTTTTTGGAAAGTTTTTGTGGCAAATCAATTCCACAAAGATATGATACGTAACTTCATGAATTATGTTGATTTCTTACAATCATGATAACGGCTAGAAACCTTAATCATTCTCTATAAAATATGTGCTTCCCTCAATCAAGACATACACAAAAAATAAGCATATCTACACTCTTGCTCAATATCATTATGTTTCACATTATTGCTAAGAGAAGTTCTGAAGTAACAAAATTGTAAACACTTTCTAAGAGAGTTAATCCAAAAAAACCCAAAACCCTTTAATTCTAGTAATTCTACCTAAATTACAAAAACCACTTAAATTTACCCAGTTAAGTCTACTCAACCTTCTAGTGGCACCTGCAACACGTTGAGGAAAAACAACAGCCATTAATGGGTCAATTTACAAGTGTTTGTTTGGTTTATGTTTGACTCTCAATAAGAGGATATGTATGTGTCTAACACTATTTAGCACTTAGGTAAGTATTTGTTTGTACAAATGCTCTATATTCAAACAATAATTATGTTTGAATTTGTTCTAAGTATTTGATGTTGATCAATCTATTTTGATGTTCAATATTTGGATCAACCTTGTTGTTTGAGTCAAAGTTCTTCAATTTGATTCAAAGTTCCAAGTTAATAATTTCCTCAAAGTACTTGATGTTGTTGTCAATTTTGTCCAGACTTTGTTGTTCAAGATTCTTTCAAGGTTGTTGATCAATTGTTGTTATTCAATCTGATATCGATCAAAGCTTGTTGTATCTTCTGTTCTTGATCAAAATATTGTTGTATCAGTATGTTCTTGATCAAACTTCACCATGTGAAGGAGTTGTTCAATGGGTTTGTGCCAAATCAAGTTTGGTGTAAGTTCTGCATCCAGATTTGTTCAAATCGGTGTAAATTATGTATGAAATTCTGGTCTTGTTAGTCTTTTTTATCTGGTCTAGTTGGTATTTATTTTTCCATGTGAAGAGTTCCTTTTATAGTTGTAGATTTGGAACTATTCGTTCTTTCATTGAATTGTTTCCTTGTTCCAGTTTTGAATCATCGTATTATTCCAATCATTCTTCAATTGAATGCATCGTTACAACCATATTCACTTGAATCAGTTTTGTATCATTCTGAACATTCAGTTTTGAATCGGTGTATTCTTCTGGTTGTGGATCGTTGCTTTTGAACCATTCCCATAAATTGGTGTTTCAATTCCCATAAGTCCTTTTGCAAACCGTTTCTGCCAATTAAAAATACTTCGCCAATTATTTCCATTCAGTACAATTAGTAGGTAGCTGACTGAAAATTTTGTCTAGTATTTTCTAGTATCAGGATCAGAGGCAACATTTGCGTGTATCATAATCTGATCTAGAATCCCCCACAAAGGCAACTTCTAGAATTGTTGACCTTCATTAGAGGCATTAACTTTTTTAGAGGTGTTGACTTTTTGTAGGTTCATTGAATTTTGTCATAGGCATTGACTTGTGTTAGAGTTGTTAACTTTTGTCAGAGTCAGAAGTATGAAAGTTAGAGTCAACGTGTAAGTACTAGAAGTAGAGTCAGATGTAGCAGAGTCAGATTGGAGTGTGTTAATGTGTGAATATCAGAGGCAGAGTCAATAGTCTGCTTGTGTTGAAATAGTTTTAAGAAACAGAGGCAATCATCAGAGTCAGAATGAATAACCATTTCAGAGAGAAGTATCTTGCCTTTAATGTGAACACATCAAAGTGAGCACTTTATTGCTAGTGGAGGATGCGAATGTAGAGCGCGTGTTTTTCAGTGTCTTGTTTCGTTTCCTTTGACTTTGGTGTTTTATTTGTTTCCTATGATTGTTTTGTTTTGTCCGTTTCCTTTTATTATTGCATTTCCTTTTATTCTTGTTGTTTCCTTTCATTAGTGTGTTTCCTTTGATTCTATTCTATCATTTGATTATGTTGTATCCTCTGATTTTGTTGTATCATTTGATTCTGTTATATCCTCTGATTTTATTTGTTTCCTCAAATCTATTTGTTTTCTCTGATTTTGTAAGTTTCCTATGATTTTACTCGTTTCCTCTAATTTTACCAGTTTCCTCTGATTTTACTCGTTTCCTTTAATTTTACTCGTTTCCTCTTATTTTACTTATTTCCTTTGATTCTTTTGTGGGTCTAGAATGTACCTGTTTGTTCTATTTTCTGCACACTTAATTTAGAACATTAGTACATTAAATTGTTCTCACAAACTTCCTTTTGTTATCAACAAAACTAGAAAGGATCCAAAACGATCTTGGTTCTAACATAACCCATAGTGGTTTCTTTCCTCAACAGCTTGATTGTACTAAGCTAGAATGTTGAGAATATTGAACACACTCAGTGTGACTAGTAGGTGTTTAAGTGTAAGTCTGATTCCACAGTGAACTAGAGGATTAAATCCTTTAGGTTGAAGGGACTAAACGTAGTTACCGTGTTGGTGGTGAACCAGGATAAATCGTTGTGCCTCTTTACGCTATTTTCTTTTATCTGCACTGATTTCTTTACTTTAGTAAAGCCACACAAAAAAGTAATTTAATCAGAAAACACAATTCAAGTGAAAAACATTTAAAATATGGTAGCTGATTTGTTCATGGTTTGTTATTCCCGTTAGAAAATGTTCTTTCAAGTTCTTAATTGCTTCTCATGTGAATTTGTAAAGCGTTCGAATAGTTGGAACATGAAATTTAAATTTAGGACTTCTTCATGTATTCTCTTGGACGAAATATTTAAATCCAGATCTGGTAAACAACACAAAAGCCCAATATTGAATTAAAAATCTATAATATGTCTTAATAATATTGGAGGCCAAAGATATTTTTTACAATTGCTTCTGGCATTGGCGCACCTTTATCTCTTGATCAAGCAACCAACTCCAAAACGTTGGGTTATTTTGCTTAAGTTTTGGTCGACTTGGACATGATGCATGAGTTGCGAGACCACATTCTTGTTGGGTTATTTAAATCCTCATTTTTGTTTACATTGATTATGAAAAACTGTCATTGCTTAATAAATCTTGTATGGTTGTAGAACATTCCATCGATAAATGTCAAAAATATTCTAATGGTTATGGAAAAGCTTAATTGGTTGAAGATGTTGCAGTAGTAAAAAAATTTGTTAAGAAGTATGTCCCTAAAAACAAGGCTCCAAATAATGTTGAAACTTGAGATAAAAAAAAGGTAATAATACCCATCATATTGTCAATTCTCCTTTTGTTGATCATATCCCCAATGTTAAGAGGGAAGCACCGCTATTATTCAATAATCTCCCTACGATCAGGAAAAATTGAAAAAAATCGTGAAGAAGATTCTTACTCAAATTCAATTGATTTTGGTGATTTAGAAATCATTAAAGACAAACTTAAAATATCTGAGGTCCAGGCTACACAATGTCCTAAAAATGTAACTCATGAGATCTTTGGTTCAAGCTTATCTAATTCAACTAACACAAATCATCTACAAGAGGATCATCAATATCTAGATATGCATATTGTTAGTTCTTGGAATGATGTAGTGTTAAAGGAGGACGATGTTCAAAATCATCAAAGCTCTCATGATTTGAAAGTCAATTTACATACAAATGTTTGGGTCCTAAGTATGACATATCCAAATTTCATTGCTACAAACAATCATTTATACATGGGATTGCTCATGATTTATAGATTGTGTGTTTCTTATATATAGAGATGCTAGCGAAACACATCGTTCTATTCCCATTGAGAGCCTTTTAGTAGGTGATTACTAAAGGAATAAAAAATAATATGCCGAAGGAACCTTTATTATATAATTTTCGCCTAAAGGTCAAAAAACCTACATGATTTGAGTAACTATTCTAACATTTGTTTTTTCTATTTTTCTTGAGTAAAGTCTATGTCCCCCCTAGTTTTATTTTTCTTTTCCTTTTTAATAAATTTTTAACTTAAAGAAAAACACATAGAAATATCTCATTGTTCTCCCTCAACACTAACTCGATGTTAACAATCTTAATTCCTTTTCGAAACTCAAAGAGCTAACTACATAAACATAAGGATTCATACAAAATTTTGATTTCTTCAAAGTCACACACTTAAAGTTGAACTCAAATTTTCAACTTTTTTTTGAACTTACTATCTCAATCAATTCTTTTTCTTTTTTTTCTCAAGTGATACAATCTCAATTAGAGTTACAAAAGGCATTGCATAAGTTTCAAAAGGCATACAATCTCAACAACTAAACATGCATAAGTTTCAAAAGGCATTGCATCTTTTCAATAGTAAATAAATATTAATATTATTTTCCTTCACGTTGAGGCAATTAATTTTGTAAAGTGGTGTATATGGATTGTTAATAATAATTTATCAGTGCATTGTTTAAAATAATTAAAGCATATATTTAAACGTTTCATATATAAGGAACATTAAAATATAGCAGCATAAAAGTTCACTTTGATTTTTAAATTTTATATTTGGCTCTTGCAACATAAAAGTTCTAACTCTACTATTGTACATAACTCAAATACATCCAAAAAATCAAAATTTTCCCTTTTAGTCCTTAGGATTTGGCCATTGCAAAAAATTTAAACGTTATACTTCTTTTCTTTCATTTCAAGTTACATTCAACCCCAATTTCACATTAAACCAAAGCAGCGAAGCAAAAACAAACAAACAAAATCATTTTCCCCTTACATAATGTGTTCGCAAGTTTAGAAAGAAAAAGAGGGTTTTCTTGTTTTAATTCATTTTTGACAACAACAACAACTAAATGAACACAATTCACACCAAAGAAAAAGTTGAGATCTAAAATATCAAAAATGGATCTTACCTCAAAAACACCATAAAAAGGGGCCATCACTTAGTCTAGAATCAAGCGGATGAAGAAAGGTGATGTGAACTCGAAGTTCTTCCATGTTGTGGTCTCGTGTAGCAGAAAAACCAACAAAATCTTGTGCTTGCAACACGGTGGATCGGTTGTCGAGGGATTAGAGGTAATCAAGGATACGATTTGTTCTCATTTTAGAATCCATTTCCAATCAATCAATAAAGTGCGCATGTCCTTGGAAAATCTTCATTTATCAGCTATTGATCATGACGATGGTATGGATTTAACATAGGAGTTTACTGAAGGTAAGGTGAAAGAAACAGTGTGAGGATGTGTTAGTTACAAGAGCTTCGGATCCAATGGAGTGACATTTGGTTTCCTGAAAGAATTTTTGGACAATCTGAAGAGTGACTTAATGAGATTTATATCGGAGTTTTTTACCAACGGGAAATTAGTTAAAGGCCCTATATGTACCTTTGTGGCTCTAATCCCAAAGGTTCGTAATTTGGTTGGTTATATGTATAAAATCATATTTGAAGTTCTTGTAAACAATTGAGGAAGATTATTGACAAAGTATTGGATGTATCTCAATTGGCTTTTATCAAGGGACGCAAGATTTTGGACGGGGTGTTGATAACTAATGAGATAGTGGATGAAGCAAAATGGAAGAAAAAAGATTTATTGTTATTTAAGGTGGACATCGAGAAGGCGTATGACTTGGTCGAACGGGGGTATTTGGACATGGTGGAAGAAAATGAACTTTTAGGACAGGTGGCAAGCGTGGATCAGAGAATGTTTACTTACTGTTTTGCTGTTAGTATTGGTTAATGGGTACTTGACTCACGATTTCCAAATGGGGAGAGAGATTAGGCAGGATAATCCTTTGTCGCCTTTGAAACTGCAAACACGACAAGGGGATTGAATTGTGTTTGTCTAAGTTTGTTTCTTTTTAATTATTTATTCAAAAACTGGTGTGGGTTTGGTGATTTTAACTAAAACAGAGGCAGTAGCAATCAAGCTTAACTAATCAGAGGCAACAGTAAAGTAAAAAGTGTAGAAGTAAAGTGACACAAGCAAATTTATCCTGGTTCACCACCCACTTGGTAGCTATATTTGGTCCCTTCACTTAGAAAGATCTAACCACTAAGCAGGATTTACACATCACCTGACCCTACAAGTCAGACTTCTCAAAACAACGTAACACCTACTGACCTTTTGAGGCAAACAAACACTTTGACCCCACAAGTCAAGTCTTCTCCACACAACCTGAAAACCGTAGATTCTTAAAGGCAACTACACCTTGACCCTACAAGTCAAGTCTTCTCAACACAACCTCAAACCCACAGATTGTTTGAGGAACACTAAAACAATTATTGGGATGAGTTACACAAGTTTGAAATGGATTGTGTTTTGCTTCTCTTAAGAAGAATGTTATAATGAATTTCTCGCACTAAAGCACTTAGAAAATATTTCTTTGAGCAAGTGCTTCTCTAGAACTTAAACCTTTGAAGTTTGAATACTTAGGAAATTTGAGACCTCAAAAGTTTTTCTGAATTGTATGGATTTCTATGTTTATGAGTTCGTGTTTACTTCTTCAGCCTTGAATATCTATATATAGAATAGATTAGAGTTTCACTTTTGTCCTTGTAAAATCAGGATCATATCTTTCTTGTGATTAATTCTGAATGTATCTTCTTGTGAACAAATTATGAGTGTATCTGCTTGTGAAAAAATCTAAGTGTTTCTTCTTGTTAATAATTATGAGTATATCTTCCTGTGAAACATTCAGAGTGTATCTTCTACTGAAAAACTATGAGCATATCTTCTTGTGATCAAATCTTGACTATATCTTCTTGTGAACAAATTTTGACCATATCTTCTTGTGAACAACATTTTGACCATATCTTCTTGTGAATAATATTTTGACAACATTTTGACCATATCTTCTTGTGAATAATATTTTGGCCATATCTTCTTGTGAACAATATTTTGACCATATCTTCTTGTTAACAATATTTTTACCATATCTTTTTGTGAACAATTTGGCCATATTTTCTTTTCACTTTGGTCACAGATTTCCCTCAATTATAATTATGAATCGTATCTAATTTCATATTGTGTTCTAAAACTTATTCCCGCAAATCTTCCTTCATACTCTTGACCTTCTAGTTGGAGTGAGATGTTGACTTTCCATCAAAGATATTGACCTTCTAGTTGGAGTGAGATGTTGTGTGTCTTGGATAATAAAAGTCAGAGGCAAAATTATGTGACTTAGAATTAGCGGCTTTGGGCAAATCACATTGTTGAATCATTTGAGTGAGTTCAACATTAGAGGTTGCATATCAGAGGCAACATTTTGAGTATGTTGCAATTTTTTATTAGCGTAATATGAGCTTTGAATGCATGGTTTGAACAATCTCTTTAGACTTAATGATAGCTTGATATAAACTTTTCAAAGACATGTTGTGTTTATGCACATCAAAGGTACGCAAGAGCTTCAAAGCATGCTTCAAATACATTCTTCAAACCGAGTTTCAGATCCAAACCTTAGAGGAAGTCTTCGTAACCTTGAAAGGCACGTTGCTTTTAGAGGAATATGTTCAGAGGCCGACGTGTATGCTTTTATGTTCCTCTTATTTCATCCTCTGGTCACTTCTTCTAGTGACTTCCTCTTGTCCCTTCTTATGGTAGCTTCCTCTAGTCGCTTCCTCTGGTACCATCTTTTGGTTTTCTTGTTCTAATTGCTGTACATTTAACGAATTCATTAGTCTAAGAAATTTTCTCATAAATACCTTTGTTAACATCAAAACCACAAGAGAAAAACCAACTTGGCTCCAATAATCTCCCTATTTTTGATGATGACAAAATTGTATTTTTTTATAACAATTTATTAGCTTTCATTACTTGACTCCCTCTAACTTAAGGCTGCTCCTAAGTCTAAGTAGTTTAAGAGTTCTTTTGATCCCACATGCATACATTTTCTTTCCCTAAATAAATAGATCAAAAAAGAAATTGTTCAAATATCTTTCTCACCCCTTTTGTCATCAGAGAAAAAGATATAAAACATAAAATACATACTTAAAAGTTTTTTTAAGAGAATAAAGGTAAGGTTCAGATTTAAGTTTTTCTCCCCTCTTTTGTCTTCAGTTAGTGGTTTGGTGAATATGTTAGCACATTGGTGTTTAGTGTCTATGAATTGGATATTTAGTACTCATTTTCTAACAAAGTCCCTAATAAAGTGATGTTTAATTTCTATGTGTTTAGCCCTAGAATGCAGGATTGGGTTCCTTGTTAGGAAAATAGCAGAAGTATTATCACATAATATGGGAATGTTACTCTCAAGGATTTTTGTAACCTTCCAAATGGTGTTTCATCCACATCAGTTGAAAGGTGCAGCTAGCTGCTGAGATGTACTCAGCCTCTTAGTGCCATTAGTAAATCAAAAAATAATGTCATCAACATAAATTGGAATAATAAGAATGTCATCTCCTATTGATATTCTAAATAAGGTAGTGTCTGCTTTTCCTCTTTCAAAATTTTTTTAAGCAATAAATTACTTAATTTATCATACCATGCCCTAGGTGCTTATTTTAGACCATACAGTGATTTCCTAAGTTTAAATACCTAGTTTGGAAATTCAGAACTTTCAAAACCTGGGGGTTGCTTAACATATACTTCTTCACTTATATACCCAATTAGGAAGACACTTTTAACATCCATTTGAAATGATGTGATGTTATTATAAGCAGCAAAAGATAGTAGGATACGAATTGCCTTTAACCTAGCCACTATAGAAAATGTCTCAATGTAATCAAACCTTCTTGTTAACTGTAACCTTGTGCAACAATCTTGGCCTTGTTTATGACAACTTCTCCCTTTTCATTTAACTTTTTTCTGAAAACCCACTTGATTCCGATAATGTTTTTGTTTTGTTTGGGTACTAGATCTGAATCATCATTCCTTTTATGTTCTTTCAACTCTTCTTGCATTGCAAGGATCCATCCATCATCTGCTAGTGCTTCATCAACAGAGGTAGGTTCAATTGATCATTGTAGACCAAACAAGGTTGTGTTCTTCAGTGATGATCTAGTTTTCAGAGCATTATTGTAATTTCAAGTAATCAGAGTTTCAAGATAGGATGACTAGTACTTCCATCTAGTTCTAACTTCTGAGTTATTTTGACTGCTTCTGACTTGGTTTGATTCATCTTTTGATGTTTTGTCATCTTCCTATTATTTACTTGCATCCTCTAATTGTTTGGGTTCTTATGGTTTATCTACATCTACTTACTCTGGTTCTAGTAAACCTACAATATCCTCAACTTGCTTAAACTTTTTAAGGTCAAGTTGTTTGTCATCAAATTTAACATGTATTGGCTACTCCACAATTTGATTTTTCCCTATTGAACACTCTATAATCTTGAGATCTTTCAAAGTATCCAAGGAAGGTACACTTTTGTGAGCGGGGATTAAACTTGCCAAGGTTGTCTTTAGTGTTTAACATATAAAAAATACAACCAATTTGCTTAAAGTAAGAGATATTAGGGTTTTACCCTTCCATAATTCATATGGTGTTTGTTCAATATTGGCCTAATTAAAATTCTATTATGAATATAGCATGCAATGTTAATTGCCTCTGCCCATAAATGTTTGGCAACCTCCATCTCATTTAACATCAATCTATCCATTTCTTGAAGGGATCTATTCTTTTTGTCTACAACTCCATTTTGCTGTGGTGTTCTCGGAGAGGAGAAGTTGTGTGGGATTCCACTCTCACCACAAACTTTCAAATAACTTGTTTTCAAATTTTCCACAATGATTGTAAAATACATGTTTTTGATGAAGACAAAAGACCAATGATGATGATGATCAAGGCAACAAGCTCAAAAAGAAGAAGTCCAAAATATCTTATTGATAAACTTTAGACTTCAAACATATTAGATGTTTAAATGTAAAGGTAAATGATACAACCCATAGCTCGAATACAATGAGAACCTCACATCTTTACATATGCATAAAAAGTACTTTCAAAAGTCAAAATTACATTTACAAAGTGTTAAAATTAATATTTTTTGACAAAATACAAAGGTGTATTTGAATACAACATAAGTGTATTCAAATACAGATGTATTTGAATACAAAATACAAAGGTGTATTTGAATACAACATAAGTGTTAAAATTAATATTTTTTGACAAAATACAAAATTGATCATCTACATCTCCCTCCTAGACGCCACTAATCCGTCTTTCGCTTACTAGGAATAGTTTGAATTTCGATTACTAGGACCAGTTTGTTTCCTTTTGCTGTTTCGTTCTGATGTTTTCATTAAACTTTCCGTTACATTTTGGTTTATTTGGATTATGTGACATTATTTGTTGGTTTTGATTGTAATCTTTCTATCTTATCTGGTTATTATGCGACTTTCCCTTTTCTACTATTTTCCCTTATTTATCGATTACTACTTGGTTTTTTCTATATATTGTTGCTAGTCTTCTTCTTTTTGATCATGTCAAAAGGGGGATAAGACGTTTGGTATTTTGTTGTTTTAAAACTCTTTGTAGGTCTTCCATACTTTTCCAAACTAATCAAAACATTCAAGATTCAACAAGGGATACGCATAAATTACGGGGGAGTAATTTTACAATGATACATTCTCTCCAAACAACAAAAGTTTTGTCATAATCAAAAAGGGGGAGAATGTAAAATACATGTTTTTGATGAAGACAAAAGACCAATGATGATGATGATCAAGGCAACAAGCTCAAAAAGAAGAAGTCCAAAATATCTTATTGACAAACTTTAGACTTCAAACATATTAGATGTTTAAATGTAAAGGTAAATGATACAACCTATAGCTCGAATACAATGAGAACATCACATCTTTACATATGCATAAAAAGTGCTTTCAAAAGTCAAAATTACATTTACAAAGTGTTAAAATTAATATTTTTTGACAAAATACAAAGGTGTATTTGAATACAACATAAGTGTATTGAAATACAGATGCTAAAATGCTAACATAAGTGTATTCAAATACAGATGCTAAGATACAACCTGCTGTAGTCGAATACAACCAGCAAGACAGTGGCAAAATTGATAAACCTGTATTCGACTACACATACTTGTATTCGAATACACGTCGAAATTTTTTGAATAATTTGAACGTTATAAAGAGGTGTATTCGAATACATACATCCTGTATTCGAATACAACTGGAAGCAATACAATTTTTTAGTTTCTGAAATGGTTCTAGGTCATTGCAGTTGTTCCTCAAACCTCTTGGATCAATAGCCACGAATCTGAAGAGATGTTTATGGACTATAAATACACCATAACCTCAGATTCATACATACATAATCCTACTACACAACTTTAAAGACTTTGAACAATTTTTCTGAATTTTTCTCAAAGTCTTTTTTCATAAATTCAAGTACTTGCATATCATTTTCATATCCTTAACAAAGGTTCTCAAAGTACTTGAAGCAATATTGGATTGTTATCATTCTACCTCTTTCTTATTCCTATATCCTTATCAAATCACATTACTTGTAAAAAGAAAGTATTACTTTCTTTAAATGTCTTATCTAAGATAGTGGTGTGTTATCTTAGAAGTTATGTTAGAAGTTTGTAGCAGAGATCCTAGGGTGGGACTTGTACAATTTTTTGACATTAGTGGAGAAATCTCTTGTGGTGTGCAAGAGGACTGGATGTACCCTTGGTCATAAGGGGAACCAGGATAATATTACTGTGTTCATTTAGTTGCTGCAATTTACATTTATCTCTTACTATCCTGCAACGCAAAAATCGATCAATAATTTGCTGAAAACAAGAAAAACTCCTAAACACCTAATTCACCCCCCCCTCTTAGGGGCACATCTGTACTTAAATTTGGCATCAGAGCAGGTTCAAGGTAACTTACTCCTCGATCATTACTCATGGCTTTCGCACAACCTGTTTTCAGAGATGGTGGCAGTAGTAACAAACCCAAGCATGGCAAAGAATTAAACTACTTTCTTGGCCTTCACATCAAGCAACTCAAGCATGGCATCTTCATAAGTCAAGCAAAGTATTGCAAAGAATTGCTAAAAAGATTTGAAATGGAAAATTGCAAGGATAGTGCGACTCCCATGGGTTCCGGAACATATGTTGATAAAGATGAATCTGGTATTTCTATAGACATTTCAAAGTATCGAGGTATGATTGGATCTCTATTATATCTAATGGCCAGTCGGCCAGATATTATGTTTAGTGTCTGTTTGTGTGCAAGATTTCAGGCGGATCCTAAAGAATCGCATCTTGTAGCAGTCAAAAGGATTATGAAATATTTGAAAGGAAGAACCAATGTAGGACTATGATATCCAAAAGGTAGCATATGAAGTCTCGTTGGATATTCTGATTCAAATTATGCAGGATGCAAAACAGACCGTAAAAGCACAAGCGGCACTTGCCATGTCTTGGGAAATGCACTAGTATCATGGTCATGTGGGAGAATATGCACTAGTATCAATGGGAAATGCACTAATATGAGTGTGGACGAATATGCCGCTAAGTTTGAATCGTTGTCGAGGCATTTCAGGTTTTTCCGTGAAGAGGTTGATGAACCATTCATGTGTCATCGTTTCCAAGCCGGATTGAAGTATGAGATTCAGGATTCTGTCTTACCCTTGGGAATTCAACGTTTCCAAGTTCTTGTAGAAAAATGTAGAGAAGTTGAAGATATGAAGAATAAGAGAGCTAGCCGAGGAGGGAACTTTAGTTCAGGGGGGCCTAGTCGGGTGAGTTATCAGGGCAACAAAGGGAAACAAGTTGCTAAGCCTTATAATCGACCGCAGAACAACAACAGGGGTCAGAATCACCCGGGGAACCTGAACCTTGGAAGACAAGTGGGACAAGTGACTCGATGTTTCTGATCTGGGGAAGAGGGGCATTATGCTAATGCTTGTACTTCTAAGAGTCTTACTTGCTAGAATTGTCAGAAACCAGGGCACATTGCAAGGGATTGCAGAACTCCGAAGGCGGAACCAGTTGTGAATGCAACTAGGGCTACTCGTCCTACTGCCAGTTGCAGGTAACACTCTAAATGCATTTTTTGATTCGGGGGCAAACCATTCCTTCATTGCTATGGATTGTGTGAATCGTTTGAAGTTATCTGTGTCGCCTCTACCTTTTGATTTGGTTGTTTCCACACCTGCTAAGACGTTGACAGTAAATACTGCATGTTTACAGTGTCAAGTGACTATTCAAAATAGGGACTTCTTGATTAATTTGATTTGTTTACCTCTACAATCACTCGAGGTCATTATCGGTATGGATTGGATGTCGTATCATTATGTGATCTTGGATTGTGCTCGCAAACTGGTTCTTTTTCCCGAACCAGAAGTTGTTAAGTATCTAGCTGCTAACAAACTCGGAGTGTCACTAAGAGAAGGAACTCATGAGTTTTTGTCTTTGGCTAACGTGGGGGCAAATATAAATGTGAAAATAGAAGACGCGGTGCTTGTTCAGGAGTACCCCGGACGTATTTGCAACAGAAATTCCAGGATTACCACCGGTAAGAGAAGTCGAGTTTTTCATTGATTTGCATCCAAGAACCGGGCCAATTTCGATTGCACCGTATCGAATGTCACCACTGGAATTAAATGAGCTCAAAGGCCAGATTCAAGATTTGTTGGAGAAGAAATTTATTAGACCAAGTGTCTCACCATGGGGAGCTCCAGTATTGCTAGTTAAGAAGAAGGATGGAAGTTCACCCTTATGTGTGGATTATCGACAGCTTAATAAGGCGACTATTAAGAATCGATATCCATTGCCGCGTATTGATGATTTGATGGATCAATTGAGAGGAGTGGCAGTATTTTCAAAGATTGACTTGAAGTCGGGTTACCATCAGATCCGAGTAAGAGAAGGAGATATTCAGAAAACTGCCTTCAGAACTCGTTATGGACATTATGAATATCTTGTGATGCCATTTGGAGTTACCAATGCACCATCAATTTTTATGGATTACATGAACAGAATCTTTAGTCCATTTCTGGATAAATTTGTTGTGGTGTTCATTGATGATATTTTGATTTATTTAAGGACTGAGGAAGAACATGAAGAGCATTTGCGCCAAGTTCTTGAGATCTTACGCGAGAAGCAATCGTATGCCAATTTGTCGAAGTGTGAGTTTTGGCTGGAAGAAGTGAATTTCTTAGGTCATGTGATAACTAAGGAAGGAATCGTTGTGGATCCGACAAATATTGAGTCAGTTCTTGCTTGGAAACAACCTTAGACTGTCACTAACATACGAAGTTTTGTAGGGCTAGCAGGTTACTACAGGAGGTTTATTGAAGGTTTCGCGAAGATTGTAGCTCCATTGACGCAACTTACTAGAAAAGATCAACCATTT
Source organism: Cicer yamashitae (assembly GCA_037974755.1). Lineage (NCBI taxonomy): Eukaryota > Viridiplantae > Streptophyta > Magnoliopsida > Fabales > Fabaceae > Cicer > Cicer yamashitae. The sequence goes on along the minus strand of JBBPBQ010000002.1, from coordinate 39,257,742 downwards.
GCATGGACGGAGAAGTGTGAGGAGAATTTTCAGTTACTAAAGAAGAAGTTCACAACCTCACCAGTTTTGATCTTACCACAACCAGAAGAATTGTATGAATTTTATTGTGATGCGTCTCACCAAGACTTGGGATGTGTTGTGATGCAACACAAGAAAGTTGTAGCTTACGCCTCAAGGCAATTGAAGATTCATGAAAGGAACTATCCTACTCATGATTTAGAGCTTGCTGCTGTAGTTTTTGCATTGAAGATCTGGAGGCACTATTTATATGGATGCACGTTCACAGTGTTTAGTGACCATAAAAGTTTGAAATAATTGTTTGATCAGAAGGAATTGAACATGCGTCAGAGGAGACTCTCAAGGATTTTGATTTCACATTGCAGTACCACCCTGGGAATGCCAATGTAGTGCCGGATGCGTTGAGTAGAAGAAGTGTATTAGTGTCTTCAATAGTGATGGCTAGACAACAAGAGTTATGGGAAGCATTCAGAGACTTACACTTGAACGTAGAGTTTGCACCGGGAATTTTGAAATTCGGAATGATTAAGATTTCGAGTGGACTACTTGAAGACATTGCGAATTTTCAAAATGACACTTTAATTCAAGAGAAGAGGAACCTAATAGTGCAAGGCAAAACGACTGAGTTCAAGATTGGGCCAGATAATATTTTGAGATGTCATGGGAGAATTTGTGTACCAGAAGTTGCAAATATGAGGAAAACAATTTTAGATGAGGCTCATAAGAGTAAATTGAGTATTCATCCTGGAGCGACAAAGATGTATCAGGATTTGAGGCAGAATTATTGGTGGCCAAGAAAGAAGAGGCATGTCGCGGAGTATGTATCAACTTGTCTAACTTGCCAGAAAGCGAAGGTGGAACATCAGCGGCCTGCTGGAATACTTGAGTGGAAGTGGGACAACATTTCCATGGACTTTATAACTGGATTGCCGAAAACAAGGAGAAAGAATGATTCTATATGGGTGATAGTAGATCGATTGACTAAATCCGCACACTTTTTACCAGTGAAGACCACCTATAAGGTAGATAAGCTAACGGAGATCTACATTGCTGAGATTGTGAGATTACACGGAGTACCGTCGAGTATTGTATCAGATCATGATCCGAAATTCACGTCGCACTTTTGGGGAGCATTGCATGACGCTTTGGGAACGAAACTAAGGTTGAGTTCAGTTTACCATCCGTAAACTGACGGACAGACTGAGAAAACAAATCAGTCCTTGGAAGATCTTTTGAGAACTTGTGTACTAGATGATAGAGGAAGCTGGGATGATGTACTACCGTTGGTTGAGTTTACCTACAACAATAGTTTTCACGCAAGTATTGAAATGGCACCATATGAGGCTTTATATGGGCGCAAGTGTCAAACGCCTTTGTGTTGGTATAGGACGGTGAAAGTATGATTGTAGGACCTGAGATGGTGCAACAGACTACAGATAAGGTAAAGAAGATAAAGGAGAAAATGAAGATTTCACAAGATCGTCAGAAGAGTTATGCGGACAAGCGTCGCAGACTTCTAGAATTCGAGCAAGGTGACCATGTGTTTCTGAGAGTCACACCTACGACTCGAGTTGGTAGAGCATTGAAATTGAAGAAATTGACTCCTAAATTTATTGAACCATATCAGATTTTTGCACGAATTGGACCGATAGCTTATCGGATTGCTTTGCCTCCGATACTGTCCAATATTCACGATGTGATTCATGTGTCGCAATTAAGGAAATACCTTGCAGATCCGTCGCATGTGATTGAACCAGACACAATACAACTAAAGGAGAATTTGTCATTCGAAGTACTACCTATGAGAATTGATGACAGGAAGATTAAGCGATTAAGGAACAAGGATGTTTCGTTGGTCAAAATGATTTGGAACCCAACTACTGGAGATGCGACTTGGGAATTGGAGAGCAAGATGAGGGAACAACACCTAGAGTTGTTTATCGACACGTAGTTTCGAGGACGAAACTAATTTTAGGGGGGTAGAATGTAAGACCTGTAGTTTTAATTTGTACTTTTGTTTTTTTGATGTGTTTTTATGTTGAATTCTGAGGCTTTTTAGCCAATTTTATTGGTATTTTGAATGTTAAATGCCAATGATATTTTTATGAGACCCGTTTAAAATTATTTGGCGAGAAATAATTTAATTACATTGCGGAAAATTTATTACCGAACTATTCTGTTAAAAATATCTATAGTTGCTAAAAAATTTACCTGTCAATTGAGTTGCAATGAGAATAGATATTTTTATCAAAATAGTTTGAGATGTGAGTGAAGTGATGTGTGTAAGAATATTTAGATATTTATTGATTTTGTTTAATTAATATATATATATATATATTATGTTTGTAAGTAATAGTTATATATATATATATATATATATATATGTTAAGTAAGCCATTGAGTTTGGCAAGCAGAGAAAGAGAAAACGAAATAAAAAAAAAAGAAACTAATAAGCATCTGACTTTTGATTATTATAATCTTATAATACTAACTATTAACTTATTTATATATATATATATGAGTTAGTATGTAAGTATATATATATACCCACGTGAAAGGCAAGCTTAGAAAAAGCAAAATCCAACTCCAGGCAAGCTTAGGAAAGCAAAATCCAATCTCCAGGCTACAGCGAGAAAAATTTCTTCTTCTTTCTTAAGTTTTCAAAGAAAAAAACCAAAACCCAAAATACAAAACCTCCATTTTCTTCTAGATCTAAGCTTCCATTCGAGAAGTAACAGAAGGGAAGGTTGCTCCTTGCCACGCTACGGTGCTAGTGAACCAACTTTGGAAGCGACGTCGCAAACGAAGTTTTTACCGGAATTAATCGCGGAACCGTAATCGATTGTTAGAGCTACCGTTGAGGTAAGGGCTCCTTCCAAACCTTTAGTTTGCATTTAGGACCTTATGTGTGAATTTGTGAAAAATAAATTTGATGTGTTTGAGGTGTAGATTTGTGGAAAATGAATTTAAGGTTTTTATGGCTAAAAATTTAGAGATTTAAATTGGTGATTTATGGTTGAAAATTTAGAGATTTAAATTGGTGATTTATGGTTAAAAATGTAGAGATTTAAATTGGTGATTTATGGTTAGAAATTTAGAGATTTAAATTGATGATTTATGGTTGAAAATTTAGAGATTTAAATTGGTGATTTATGGTTGAAAATTTTGGAGATTAAATTTGGTGGTTTATGTTTGGAAATGTGGAGTTTGGAATTAATGTTGATTATTTGGTTGTAAAAGTTTGGTGTGTGAAAAAGATATAATTTTGGGAATTTTGTTGTGGTTGGATAAACTTTAGTTGTGAACAAATTGTTACAAATATTTATGCTTATGTAGTTAGCTCCTTGAGTCTCGAAAAGGAAACGAGGCTGTTGGCACCGATTTAGCGGTGGGGAGAACCCTGAGATATTAATGTTGTTGTGGTGATTCATGTTTGATGTGATTGATGTGTTCATAATTAATATTATGAATTTTGAGATGTATTTTATGTGTAGATTGGAGGAAAATGAATTTAATGTGTTTATGGGTGAAATTGTGGGAGTTGAATTTAATGTGTTTGAGATGTGGGTTGTGGTGATTCAAGTTTGGTGTGGTTTATGTGTTCATAATTAATATTATGAATTTTTGAGATGTGATTTATGTGTAGATTATGGTTGAAAATTTTGGAGATTAAATTTGGTGATTTATGATTGAAAATTTTGGAGATTAAATTTGGTGGTTTATGTTTGAAAATGCGGAGTTGTGAATACAGGTGATTCATGATTAAATTTCGTGTGACATTTTGGAATTCGAATTGATTGAATTTGTTGTGTTTGAGATGTGGATGTGTGGTGAATGTGCGATTGATGTATCCATAATTGATGGCGTATGCGTTATGAATTTTATGGATGAATATATGTTTGAGTATGCTCTGTGAAAAGATTGAAAAATCATTAGTATTAAATGAGTATTAAAAAAGGGGAATATTTTAATAGCTGCATTTACTTAATGGTTGTGGTCAAAAGAGTGAGAGTATGCTCATGCATTTCATAGTACATGGTGACCGCGATGGGCCATAGTGATAGTGGAAACCGTGATGGGCCACGAGATGATGCCATGTGAATAATTGGTTCACGTTATCCTTGCGAGGATTTTTGCGTCGTGCTGATCTGTGAGAGATTGCACTCTTGTGAGTCGTGCTGATCTGTGACCGATTGCACGCATAGAAAATTGTGGTGGTCTGTGAGAGGCTGTACAATAGTAAATCGTGCTGATCCGTGAGAGATTGCACCTTGATAATTAGTACTAGTCTATGAGAGACTGTACAATTATGATTTACGCCCTTTCGATGAGGGTTTTGGTTTGGAATTCCGGAATCATGTGCATTGACATATACGCATTGCATTAGGGTGCTTGGCACGCGAGTCATGTTTGATATACTGTGATAGTTGTATATACATACTCGATTGTGGTTTGTAATTGTGCCGTATTTGATGAGTGTTATTGATTGACTTTACGTGGTAAGCGTTGATTGATATCGAAACATTTTCAAAACTGAAATTATGCCATTTTCACAGTTGTATTCGGATACAAGGATGCTGTATTCGAATAAGACAGTGCAGTTTGTTAAAAATTTCATTTTTCAACTTTGATTATGCATGTGTGGCATATGAAAACCCTTTCTAAATGTATGCTAAGTTGAAAGGTTATTTTGTGCATTTAAAATTTAAATGCTATGTGATGTTTGTTAATTTCGGTTGGTGACCTTTACAATTATTGTGGAAATCTGGGCTTTTGCCCTCAGATGGGAATCAGGATCGTCCTACCAGTTAGTACTCTGGAGATGGGAACGGAGTTAGACTTACCTGACCACTGCTGTGTCAGAAGGATTTCTGCGGGGCGCGTGGAGATCACTTGAGTTATAGTTTTTTTTTGTAGCATGATCAGATTAGATGGCTGTATAGGGGCTAGATGTCTATCTGTTGTGGTTGTATTTATTTCATTCTGGAAGACTGTACCTATACCATATATTGTCAGCTTGACTTCTATTTTGATGGGTCCTTGTACCACTTTTTGATGTGACGTGGGGAAGTTAAAAATTATTGGGGTAGTGTTTTTGTACAGGTGTCTGCCGAGAATACCCCAAGGGTATGAGCTACGTTGGATAGGTCTCATAGCCCCGGTGTATTTTTCTGTTTTAAATATTTTGGATTTTCATTTCAAAACCGTTTCTGCTGTTTGTAATTATTGTTGACTTTTGTCGTTGTGATACGACTTAAATATTTTATCCAAAGGTATTTCTCTCTTTATTATGAATTTGAATTTGTGTCCAAAGAAGCTATTGGGTTGCCATATGCCAAGGAGGTCACTCGAATTCTTGAACATTTTGGGGTGGACTTTTCTGACGAGTTCTTGTATACCACCACTAACGACAATTTGCTGGATTTGAATGTCCTTCCCAGCATGAAAATCGTTTGGCATGAGCCGCTTCAGAAATACATCCATAAGAGTGACCTTGGTCAATCATCTGGTGCCGCTCTTGAAAACACTGCTGCCCCCGCAACAGCTGCTGCCCAAGCTGATGATGATGAGGAAGATACTACGTCTGATGATGATCATGTGTCAAATCGCATGGTTATGGCCAAACTTGACTCCCTCCAGACATGTTTCACCGGATTGAAAACCTCTGTCAACGCTCGCTTTCGGGCTATCGAAAACACCATTGTAACCAACCATGACACCATGATCCACGAACTGTGTATCTTATACGACAAAATTGATCATCTACATCTCCCTCCTGGACGCCACTAATCCGTCTTTCGCTTACTAGGAATAGTTTGAATTTCGATTACTAGGACCAGTTTGTTTCCTTTTGCTGTTTCGTTCTGATGTTTTTATTAAACTTTCCGTTACATTTTGGTTTATTTGGATTATGTGACATTATTTGTTGGTTTTGATTGTAATCTGTGACATTATCTCTAACTTCTTATGCAACTTTCTATCTTATCTGGTTATTATACGACTTTCCCTTCTCTAATATTTTCCCTTATTTATCGATTACTACTTGGTTTTTTCTATATATTGTTGCTAGTCTTCTTCTTTTTGATCATGTCAAAAGGGGGATAAGACGTTTGGTATTTTGTTGTTTTAAAACTGTTTGTAGGTCTTCCATACTTTTCCAAACTAATCAAAACATTCAAGATTCAACAAGGGATACGCATAAATTACGGGGGAGTAATTTTACAATGATACATTCTCTCCAAACAACAAAAGTTTTGTCATAATCAAAAAGGGGGAGAATGTAAAATACATGTTTTTGATGAAGACAAAAGACCAATGATGATGATGATCAAGGCAACAAGCTCAAAAAGAAGAAGTCCAAAATATCTTATTGACAAACTTTAGACTTCAAACATATTAGATGTTTAAATGTAAAGGTAAATGATACAACCCATAGCTCGAATACAATGAGAACATCACATCTTTACATATGCGTAAAAAGTACTTTCAAAAGTCAAAATTACATTTACAAAGTGTTAAAATTAATATTTTTGACAAAATACAAAGGTGTATTCGAATACAACATAAGTGTATTTGAATACAGATGCTAAAATGCTAAGTCAATAGCAAAAGCCTCGCATCTGTATTCGACTACAACCTGCTGTAGTCGAATACAACCAGCAAGACAGTGGCAAAATTGATAAATCTATATTTGACTACACATACTTGTATTCGAATACACGTTGAAATTTTTTGAATAATTTGAACGTTACAAAGAGGTGTATTCGAATACATACATCCTGTATTCGAATACAACTGGAAGCAATACAATTTTTCAGTTCTGAAATGGTTCTAGATCATTGCAATTTTTCCTCAAACCTCTTGGATCAATAGCCACGAATCTGAAGAGATGTTTATGGACTATAAATACACCATAACTTTAGATTCATACATACACAATCCTACTACACAACTTTAAAGACTTTGAACAATTTTTCTGAATTTTTCTCAAAGTCATTTTTCATAAATTCAAGTACTTGCATATCATTTTCATATCCTTAACAAAGGTTCTCAAAGTACTTGAAGCAATATTGGATTGTTATCATTCTACCTCTTTCTTATTCCTATATCCTTATCGAATCACATTACTTGTAAAAAGAAAGTAGTACTTTCTTTAAGTGTCTTATCTAAGATAGTGGTGTGCTATCTTAGAAGTTTTGTTAGAAGTTTGTAGCAGAGATCCTAGGGTGGGACTTGTACAATTTTTTGACATTAGTGGAGAAATCTCTTGTGGTGTGCAAGAGGACTGGATGTACCCTTGGTCATAAGGGGAACCAGGATAATATTATTGTGTTCATTTAGTTGCTGCAATTTACATTTATCTCTTACTATCCTGCAACGCAAAAATCAATCAATAATTTGCTGAAAACAAGAAAAACTCCTAAACATCTAATTCACCCCCCCCTCTTAGGTGCACATCTGTACTTACAATGATCACTTCTAATTGTTATAATCCTAACACCTTTTTCATTCATTACTTGTTCGCAAAATGCAATAAACACTTTGTGGCAGTCAAAGGGTGGGAATAGGCTGAGTCGAGCTAGGCTTTGCAAGGCCTGAGCCTTGCTAGTCATAAAAGTCAAGGTCTAAACCTGGCCCGTGTCTTGTCATAGGCTTACTTTTTAGGCATGAGTATGGCCTTGATAGAAGTCTAGTATGATCTGTTAGCCTTCTTAAAAGCCTATTTCCTTTTAACATTTTTGAATAAGTAATCAAACACATTTTAAATAGATTAACGAGTTAATATGTCAACAAAATTAAGTTATATTTTGATATTTAACATGACATTTTGAAGATTATGACTTTATACACATCCTACTTCAATTCTATTTTATAACAATACATTTAAATATGTCAAAAATTAAAGAAGGTTAATATGCGTAAATTACTAAAAGTTGAATATCTAACAAAAATATCAAAATTGAATATAATAATTATAGTAGTAAAAAAAATATTATATATATTTATTTAAATAGGTTGACCTAATAGGCTTAAAAAGTTTATTATGTGGCATGTAGTTTGGCCTTTTTAGCTAAATAAGCTTCTTTAGAAGCCTTGGCCTTGTATGTTTAAAAGAAAATTATGTCCTGACGTAGACTAGGCCGTAGGCCGTTATCAGTCTGTCGAGCCTATTCCCACCCCTAGCAGTCATCTTTACTTCTTAAGAATTTATCCAAGTTCACCTTGTGTAATCATCTATTATTACAAAGCCATATTTATTTTCATTTATTGAGGCTATTTTCATTGGCCCGAAGAGATCTATATGCAAGAGCTCAAGGGGTTTGGAAGTATAGACTAAGTTCTTATGGGTAATGGAGTTCTTAGATTGTTTTCCCTTTTAACAAGCTTCACACATAATTTCAGTTTTGTAGCTAAGCAAAGGTAGACCTCTAACAAATTCAAGTTTATTCAATTTTGAGATGAATCTTAGGTTTGCATGACCTAACCTTTTGTGCCAAATTAATTTTTCTTCATTTAATGACATTAGACACCTAACATCTTGTTTCTCTAAGCTAAACATATTTATCTTATATAGGTTATTTTGCCTCTCACCTGTAAAGAGTACAGATCCATCTTTTTGATAATTGCTTTGCATGATTTTTGATTAATAATAATATCATAGTTATTATCACTTAATTAACTAATACTTAATAAATTATGTTTAAGACCTTTAAAAAACAAAACAGCTTTAATAGAAGGAGATGTGCCAGTACCAATTGTGTTGTATCCAATAATCTGACTTTTCTGCTTTCCTACAAAAGTTATTGTGCCTCTTTTGATCAAAGTTAGGTCTTGGAACATAGACATTTCTCCCGTCATATGTCGCGAGCATCAACTGTCCAGGTGCCATGATTGGTTTTTCAACTTGGCTACTAAGAATATTTGCAGCATAGATAATTTTGTTCTTAGGTACCCAAATTTCGTTGGGTCGTGGTTTGTTAGTCTTGAAAGGTTTCTTGTCTTTCCTTATGCTTAACATAGGACAAGATATTTTGGAGTGACCTTTCATTGAGCAAACAGTACATAAAATATCAGGTTTGATAAGTTCAGACTTAGTTACTACTTCTTGGTATCCTAGACCTCTTTTACCATTTCTACTAACTCCATAAATCATATAAGCATACTTGTTTCTTTCTATATTGTTAGCTAGAAAGTCCGGAAATGCTACTTCATATTTATCATAATTACATATGACATTTTCTGAAGGTTTTGAGACATGATTATATTTCAGAGTTGTTTTTTCTGTTTTAAGCTCTACACTTTCATTTTTTAAAACATTAATTTCTTCAGTCAGGTTTGCATTTACTTTCCTAAGTGCTTTCAGTTTCAAAGACAAATTGTGGTTTTTATTTAATAAATCATTTACGACTTTAATTAATTTAGATTGGGTTAAGTCAGAAAGAACCTCAATTTCTTCATCTGCTGATTCACTTCCAAAGTCAGAATTATGACGAGTGTTGGATTCAGAGTCAGAGTTAGTATAAGCCATCAGATCCATATCTGATTGCTCTTCATCATCAGAGGATTCATCAAAATCATTCGATATAGCAATTAGAGCCTTCTTCTTGGGTTTGGAGTCTTTCCTCTGATGTTTCTCTTTTTCCAGATTTGGACATTCAGACTTGACATGGCTAGGTTCATTGCATCCACAACAGATGAAGCTTTTCTTGTCATACATGTCATCATTTCCTCTATTGGACTTCCTGAAATTTCTTTGAGGGAACGACTTCTTTCTGTTGTGCCAGATTCTCTGATTTTTCTAGATATGAAATTCAGCTCCTCATCCTCTGAGTCCAAATTCTGGTCATCTGAATCATTATCCTCAGATTCTATTGTTACCTTCAGAGCCTTCTTTTGCTAGGATTTCAAAGCCAGAGTCTTCTACTTCTGATTGGGCTCAACCTCTACAACCTCAATTTCATGTGATCTCAATGAGCTAATCAGTTCTTTTAGTTTAAGAGTATTCAGATACTTAGCTTCTTGAATGGTTGTAATCTTAGGTCTCCACTTGTTTGGAAAACTCCTAAGAATTTTCTTCACATGATTAACAATAGTATAACTCTTTTCAAGAACCTTTAATCCCGATACAAGAGTTTATAATCTGGAAAACATTGTTTCAATGTCTATTGAAAGTGCAAACACGAGAAAGGGGGTTGAATAGTGTTCGCCAAAGTTAATAACTTTTTGCTAATTTGATGAAGGTTGGTTGGTTTTTATAAATTACTTAGATAAGAAACGATCGGGTTCAGAATCAGCAAATAATGAAAGCATAAATAATTGTAAACATAGATTTATCTTGGTTCACCACTAACTTGGCTACATCCAGTCCCCTCATTTAGAAGGCTTTAATCCACTAATTCAAATACCTTGAATTACAAAGAACTTGACCCTGTAAGCTAGACTTTTGAGGAACTAACCACCTTGACCCTACAAGCCAAGTCTTCTCCTAACAACCTGACAACCCCAGATTGAAGAATGAACTAACCACTATCAGGTTGGATACAAGAGATTGGAACTTTAAGTGTTTGCTTCTAACAAAACTGATAATAATAATAATAACTCTCACACTCTAAGCAAAGAACACTCAGAAAATTTTTCTCATTCGAACAAGTGTTTCTCTCTTTGAACTCTAAGACTACTCTTTTCTGTTTTTCGATAATTTTCTTCTTCAGCCTATAGTATCTATTTATAGTTAAAATTTGGGCTTCAATTTAGTCCTTATTTAATTCTGATTTGTATTTTGTTCAGATTGCGTTTATAAATTCTTCAAATTGATTATGTTCCTTTTTTGTTTAGATTGAGATTGTAAATTCTTCAGATTGATTATGTTCGTATTTTGTTCATATTGCGTTTGTAAATTCTTCAGATTGATTATGTTCATATTTTGTTGTAGATAAATCCTAATCAAATCTTCTAAAAAACTTGACCATATCTTTTTTCATACTTTTTGAAGTCAAATATATTGTTCTCATAAAATACTTTTGTATCATACTCTAATTATAAAATGAACTTGGTTCCAACATCTTCATCTTCTTCCATCTGAAATAGTTCATATGTTCTTACTAGGAGGTTGGCTTTTGCTTCTTGAACTAGCTATCTTCCTTCATAAGTCAGAACCAGATTGTCATAGATGTTCTTTTTTGTTTCATTGTCAGTGAATTTGTCAAACTTCTTAAAGGTTATTGCATTTACCATGAAGGTTATGGACTTGTGGGGCATCAGTATTTGTTGGAGCAATGTAGTCATCTTCCACTAATTCCCAAAGTTCAGGATCTTGTGAGATAAAGAAGCTTGAGAGTTTGTCCTTCCAATACTCAAATCTTTCTCCATCAAAAAGAGGCGGTCTTTTGATGTTTCCACCAGAGGCTTCGTCACCAAATCTAGACATGTTGAATCCTTAGATTCATCCTCAAACACAGCAAAGTGCTCAGCCTAGAGATCGGCCTCTTAATACCAATTGAATGTGCAAACACGAGAAAAGGGGTTGAATTATGTTTGTCGAAGTTGGATTCATTTAATTACTTATTCAAGAACTGGTTCGGGTTTGGTGATTTGAACTAAAATAGAGGCAATAGCAATTGTGCTTAAGTAATTTGAGGCAGCAGTAAAGTAAAGAGTGTAGAAGTAAAGTGACACAAATAGGTTTATCCTAGTTCACCACCAACTTGGTAGCTACGTTCAATCCCTTCACTTAGAAGGATTTAACCACTAATTCAAATCCTTGAATTACACAACAACTAACCCTATAAGTACGTCTTCCCAAAACAACCTGACACCCAAAACCTTTTTTAGGCAAACAAACACCTTGACCCTACAAGTCCAATCTTCTCCACACAACCTGAAAACCACAAACTTTTTAAGGAAACTACACCATGACCCTACAAGTTAAGTCTTGTCAACACAACATGAAAACCATAGATTGCTTGAGGAACACTAAAGCCATTACCGGGTTTGGTTACACAAGTTTGGAACGGATTATGTTTTACTTCTACTATGCATATTGTCACAAATGATTTCTCACACTTAAACACTTAAAAATTATTTCTTCAAGCAAGTGCTCCTCTAGAACTTAAACCTTTGAACTTTGAGTATTTAGAAAATTTGAGCTCTCAAAATTTTTCTGAATTGTATGAATTTCTGAGTTTATGAGTTCGTGCTTTCTTCTTCAGCCTTGAGTATCTATTTATAGAATAGATTAGGATTTCTCTTTTTTCCTTGTAAAATATGGATCATAACTTTCTTGCGAACAAATTTTGAATGTATCTTCTGGTGAACAAATTATGAATGTATATTCTTGTGAATAATTTTAAGTGTTTCTTCTTGTGAATAATTATGAGTGTATCTTCCTTTGAATAATTCTTAGAATATCTTCTTGTGAACAAATTCTGAGCATATCTTTTTGTGAGCAAGTTCTGAGCATATCTTCTTGTGAACAAATTATGAGCATATCTTCTTATGTACAATATTTTGACCATATCTTCTTATGAGCAATATTTTGACCATATGTGAACCATATTTTAACCATATCTTCTTGTAAACAATATTTTGACCATATCTTCTTGTGAACAATATTTTGACCATATCTTCTTGTGAACAATATTTTTACCATATCTTATTGTGAATTATATTTTGGTCATATCTTCTTTTTACATTGGTCAATGATTTCCTTCAATTATAATTATGAATTGTATCTAATTTCATATTGTGTTCAAAAACTTATTCACACGAATCTTCTTTCATACTCTTGATTGAGTGGAGCGTGAATGGATTCGAGATTGATCTTGAATATTCAGAAATTCTGATTCAGTTAAGTCTTTTCTTCATAATGAATTCTTTCAATCAGATTCGTTGACTTTCCATTAGAGCCATTGACTTTCTTGTTGGAGTGAGATGTTGTGTTTCTTGGATAATCAAAGTTAGAGGTACAGTTGTGTGACTTATAATTAGTGGCTTTGGGTAAATCACATTGTTGAATCATCAGAGTAGGTGCAACATTAGAGGCTGCATATCAGAGACAACATTTTGAGGCATATATGTGCTTTGAATGCATTGGTTGAACAATCTCTTCAGAGTTAATGATAGCTTGATATAAACTCTTCAAAGGCATGCTAAATTGGTGCACTTAGAGGCACGCAACGACTTTAGAGGCATGCTTCAAATTCATTCTTTACATAGTCTTCAAACCCAGTTTCAGTGCCAGTCTGCAGACCCACAGAGCCTTGCTTTTTGGGAATCAGTGTTGGTTAAAATTTTCCATAAACTATTTGTTTGGAATAATTGTCACCTCTTGACGCATGGGTGACTTATCCTTAAGAAAGTTGTTTTATCTTCCATTTCGGTCTACTTCTTTTCTATCTTTCGAGCACCATCATGTATGATTTCTAAAATAAAAATTTTTATTTAAACATTTTTTGTGGGGCGGGAGTGAGGAAGCGAGAAGAGTTCACGGGGTAAAGTGGGAAAAGGTTTGCCTACCAAAATAAATGGGAGGGCTAAAGGTACAATGTTCAATGCTTCAACATTTGGAGTTTGAGGAGTAGATATGATCAAAATGGGTTTTGTTTCAAGATGTTAACTGATAACGATGGAAGTTAGAGTAGTGAGAGTGTGAGTGGGAGAAAGGTGAGTTCCATTTGGCAGCGTGACCTAATGCGCACAATTTTAGAGCTAGTCTGCAAACCCAAATTTCAGAGCTAAACATTGGAGGTAGTCTTCGTAACCTTCATAGGCGCATTGCTTTCAAATGCATATATTCAAAGAAAGACGCGTATGCTTTTGTGTTCATCTGGTCACTTCCTCTGGTATCTTCCTTTGGTACCTTCCTTTGGTTTTCAGGTTCTAATTGTTGCACACTTAATGAAGTCATTAGTCTAAGCAAATTGTTCTCATAAAATACATTTGTTAACATCGAAACCACAAGAGAAAAACCAACTTGGTTCCAATAGTTTGGTTTGCGACGGTGGTGCCAGAATGCAATGATCTTTCAAAATGTCGTTTTCAATATAACACATATCTTATATTTTATTGAAGTGCAGGTTTGGAATTATTTGAAAGCATAAATAAATGGATTTATCCATTCTTTTGACCAATAGTTCCAAGAACCACTATTGTGCTTGAGTGGTAAATAGAGGATTGATTATAGCTTTTGTGTGGATCTGGTTTTCAGTCCATTTAAATAAGGGATGTAGCGGTGCATGTTGTCAAAGTAGCTGAAATTTTGCTTCCTATTTTGTTTAGATGTAGGATGTATAGTTTCAATTTTATTATAGTCCTAATGTTAGATACCTTGATTGTTAAAAAGTTGTTGTGCGATTTTTAATAGCGTTGGGTTGATTCATAGCCTTGGGACTGTTTTTGTGCTCCAATTAGGAGGTGTAATATGTTTCATTCATTATGTGTTAAACAACAGTTGTATTGGTTTTCCCCTCTCCACACCTTGTGTGTGATGTTTTGGGATTAATGCAATTTTATCCTTTAAAAAAACACTTTGTAAGGTTTGAGCAAGACTTAAAGTTTCTAATGTGTAGATCTAGTGTTCCATTATCAAGTATTGGTTTTCGATCATCAAGTTTTTTTTCCACAAAACACTCCACTACGCAAAGCGCTTATTAAGAGATGAAGAACTCCCTCTCTTCTCACATTCATGAACCACATTTTTGGCACAAATAAAAGGGAATAATATTTTTTCACCTCTGTAGTGCTCTCTCATCTGAGTCATCTCACTACTTGCAATACTCAGCAAGGATGCAAATGAAATGATGAAAGAAATAAACTCCTTCCTTTTCTCTTGAATGTTTGCCACAGACTGTACAAGGAACAAGGTCCCCAAGTTTGTAACTAAAAGGGTTTTCTTAGACACTAACTCACCTAATTACCAAAACCTTCTAACCACAAAATTACTCGTTCAATTTTAATTCTAAACTCTCACAACTATCCCTTATAACATTTAATCAACATCACATCATTCATTTCTCATCTAAAATTGTGTCAATCCCCTCGATTGACGATGTGTTCAATTACCAAAAGTGAATTATAGACAACTCAAGTCGATAATTATTTTTAAAAAAAAATATCCCAATGAATAAAAAAATCAAGTTTCATATTTTTCACTCAGAAAAATATTTCTCAAACATAAAACAAGCCTCAAACTTCCCAAGAATTTAAATAAAAAATTTTGTCAAATTACGAGTTGTTTCAAAAATTTGAAAGCTGTGCAATTACCCGACTATTTCAACGGTATAGGAAAATTTTCTTTCCCGAATTTCAACTATTTTTATATATGAATTAAATTAATATTTTGATCATGAAAACATAAACATCATACTTTAATTCATAAACAAAAGGGAGCTGACAAATCCAACAACAATTTTTTAGTACCAAACTTAACTAAATATGATTTAGATCAAGGTTATTTTTCTACGGGTCTTACAATCTTCTTCGTCGTTAATATCATGGTTTTCTTCAACAATGATTGATTCCAAAGAAGACAAGAATATGTTGATTGATCAAATCCATAAAGATGGCCATGCAAAATAATACATATTGCTTAGTTGTATAATTGATGATGTACCTCTTGACTTTGAGGAAGAGCCATAGGATAAATTGAATGTAGACTTTGAAGATGCTTTCCAAGATATAAACTTTGGAGCCATGGAGAAGAAATAACCTATTTTGTAAGTGTTATACTGTCGTCCAAACAATATTTGCCTTAGAAGAAATGGACATTTTGATATTAATTTAGAAATTGGCGTATATTGGTATTTTTTTGAAAAATAGTTTATTTTAAAAATCCCCTTCTTTAAACCTAGGAAAAATACACGAACATTCATCAGCATCTTACTCATGCTCTTCATTTTTCTTTATTTTGCAAGCTCCCCCCATACCCATACAACTTGTGCATGCACTTTCTTTGTCATTATGTGAATCAGACATTTGAGAAATGTAACACATTTCTCATTCTTTGAATCACCATATATATATAGAATCTTTATCCTTCCTTTCTTATCCTCTCTATGACTTGTATCCATGCTTTGTTCTTCTCCAAAGACAGGACCTGTAACTCATCTTTCTTATCTTTCAATAAGAAGGGAGAGGGAAAAATCGGTAACGTAGGGTCAAATAAGGGATTTCTAAGTTTATTGTTGTTTTGCCATTGAGATACTATAGGATGATGTCCCTATCGAATCCCTTCGAGAATTCATATATGCCCACAAAATTTGATTAAGTGTCTTATGCAAATTCTTTGGTTTGCGATTGATATGTTTCTAAATCAAACTTATGATTATTTTATTCATAGCCTCTACTAGGTCATTTTCTTTAAGCATAACATGGAGTAGAAGTCAACTTTTTATCTTTCTTAACTCAGCATAAATAACTTTTTTGGTACAAAAATCGACTCTTGGTCTATTTTTATTGTTTGGAGAATACCAAATATCTGCATAATATGATTCTCTATGAAATGAATTACATCATTCAGTGCAATATCTTTCAAAGGAATAATTTTTTCCCATTTGGTGAACTAATCAACTCTAACTAAAATGTATTTATGACCTTTAGACGGTTACATACAATTGAGCGTCTAGAGTTTTATGATTGCATACAATTGAGTTGCCATAACATTTTGAATATGTCAATGTAACATCCACTTCATTTTGTCATCGACCTGATGAGTACCACATATTCCTTCGTGTACTTCAACCAAGGCTACATAAGCCTCAACGAATCTTAGATAATGTTGGAATATTTTAAACTCCTATTGCACTTGTGTTAGGATCTCGCAAGCATTGGATTATGGGACTTCTTCAATCATTTTTTACTACATCATTTGTCATGATATATCTTTCATGCATTGGGTATAGAACTTCTTTTACTTTGACAAAATAGTCTAATACCTCTTTAGGAGTATTGCAACCATAAGCTATTTTTGCTAACTTATGGCACTACGCCAAAAATTGCATTTTATAGCGCGCCTTTTATAGCGCTTATTACATAAAAGTGTTGTTGTATAATATTTTAAAATTAACGGAAGATACAACAGCGCTTTTTTGACAAGCGTTGTGGCAAAAATCAGCACTTTTGGAGCGCTTTGTATACAAGCGCTGTAAAATATAGCGCTCCCACATTATGTTACAGAGCTTTTAAAGCGCTTTTTGTAAAAGCGCTGTAAAATACATGCGCTTTCACATAATTAAAGGACCTATTAGAGCGCTTTTTATACAAGCGCTGTAAAAGGCTTGCGCTTTCATATAATTAAAGGACCTATTAGAGCGTTTTTTATATAAGCGCTGTAAAATCGTGCGTATTTCATAAAAATCATTCACTTTAAATAAATAAAAACAAATGTAATACGTTGTCCTAACCCTACGAACCCTCATCTCCTCTACTCTGCGAACCCTCATCTCCTCTACTCTACGTCCATCTACTGCTCCTTTAAAACAAATTGGATACGTTGTCTCAGGTACTGTATTTATTAATTTGTTGTTGTTGTTGTCACTAAAACTGATAAATTGTTACCTAATAAATCATATAAAATCTATTCTTTTTTGAAATTTGTTCGATCTGTTCTGTTTTGAAATCAAACTTGGACCTTGGTTTACATTTTCCAATATTACATATGTGTACTATAGATTGGTATAATGTTATCAGTAGCTTATTATTTGTGGAACACTGCATTTATATAGGTCATATAAAATGGACCGGAAATGGATGTCTGCCAATCGATTGTCAAAAAAGTATGAAAATGGAGTGAAGGAGTTTGTTGAGTTTGCAGTGAAGAATGCAAAAGATCCAAATCAAATCATTTGTCCTTGTTTAAAATGTTGTTTTGGAAAATGCGTTAGAGCAGATCAATTGGAAGGACATTTAGTATCGCATGGAATTGATCAAAGCTATACTTGTTGAATAAGACATGGTGAGAAAAAAAAAGGAACATTAATTTTCAGAACGGTTCGACATATAACTCAACTGATTTCGACACAGATACATATGAGCGGGACCGAGTTGATGAGATTGCAAAAGCAGATGAAGAAGATCTTCGGGATAGTCCTAAAATGTTTGAGAGTTTGTTGAGTGATGCAGAGAAACCATTATATAATGGTTGTACTAAATTCACAATACTGTCGGCGATATTAAAGTTGTACAACTTAAAAGCGAGTAATGGATGGTCTGATAAAAACTTCACAGAATTATTAACACTCTTAAAAGATATGTTGCCATATGATAATGAACTTCCCAGTCGAACTTACGAAAGGATTCATGCGTGTCATGACGATTGCATTTTATTTCGAAATGAATATGAATTACTGAAGTTGTGTCCGAAATGCAATGTCTCTCGATATAAGAAGAAAGAATCTACTCCAGCAAAAGTCGTGTGGTATTTTCCTATAATACCAAGATTTAGGCGCATCTATCGCAGCGAAGAAGATTCAAAACACTTGACATGGCATGCAGATGAAAGAATTAGAGATGGAGAGTCTCAACACCCTGCAGATTCTCCACAATGGGCAAAAATTGATCAAGAGTATCCTGAATTCGAGAGAGAGTCAAGAAATCTACGACTTGCACTTTCTACTGATGGAATGAATCCACATGGTCTTCAAAGCATCTCACACAGCATGTGGCCTGTGATTTTGTAGATTTATCACCTACCTCCATGGTTATGTATGAAGCGTAAGTTTATGATGTTGTCTCTGTTAATTTCTGGACCCAAACAACCAGGGAATGATATCGTCGTATACTTGACTCCTTTAATTGAAGATTTAAAAAATATGTAGGAGACAGGTGTGGAAGTTTATGATGGGTATAAGAAAGAATGTTTCAATTTGAAGGCTATGTTGTTCAGGACAATTAACGATTTTCCAACATATGGTAATTTATCAGGATATAGCATTAAGGGTCAGTGTGCATGTCCTATATGTGAAGAGAGTACAAATTGGATGCGGTTGAAACATTGTAAGAAGAATGTATTTCTTGGACATCGTAGATTTTTACCTTATAGTCATCAGTATCGTGGGTGGAGAAATGCATTCAATGGAAATCCAGAGGAAGATATTGCTCCTTTAGCACCGACTAGATATCAAATATTTGAAAAAGTACAGGGTTTGACCAATAAATTTGGCAAACCTTTTGCGGGAGAGCTGGTCAAAACTGGGTAGAAGAAAATGTCAATTTTCTTTGAATTGCCATATTGGAAGTCATTGTATATAAGACATTTCCTCGATGTGATGCATATTGAAAAAAATGCATTTGATAGTGTTATTGGTACGTTACTCAATGTTCTAGGAAAGTCTAAGGATGGCATCAATGCAAGATTGGACTTGGTCAATATGGGAATAAGAAATGAATTGGGTCCCGTAAAGAGAGGAAATCGCACATATCTACCTCCAGCCGCTCATACTCTATCTAGAAAGGAAAAAATTGTTTTATGTCAATTTCTACACGAAATTAAAGTTCCATAAGGATACTCTTCAAACATTAAAAATTTAGTTTGTTTGAAAGACCTCAAGTTAAAAGGTTTGAAGACCCATGATTGTCATGTTCTAATGGAGCATTTGCTACCAATAGGTATACGTTCCATTTTACCTGAAAAAGTTCGACGAGCCATAACTAAATTATGTTTCTTCTTCAGGGAAATTTGTATTAAAGTGATCGATCCTCAGAAATTACCGACATTGCAAAGGGAAATTGTTGTTACTTTGTGTGAGCTTGAAATGTATTTCCCACCCTCGTTTTTTGATATAATGGTTCACCTTACTGTTCATCTTGTTAAGGAGACACAACTTTGTGGGCCAGCTTATATGAGATGGATGTATCCGATAGAACGATATATGAAAATATTAAAAGGGTACGTAAAAAGTAGAAGTCGACCAGAAGGTTGTATTGTTGAATGGTACATTGTCGAAGAAGCTGCTGAATTTTGTACTGAATATCTGTCCAATGTTGAATCCATAGGGCTTCCCATGTCTCGTCATTCGGGAAGAATATCAGGAGAAAGGATAGTTGGAAAGAGAGTAATGACTATATCAAGGACAGAATGGGAGCAAGCACAATTGTATGTTCTGCACAATGATGATGAGGTTCAACCGTATGTTACAATACACATGGATCTGTTATCTAGTTTGACCATGAATAGGAATCAAAATTGGACAACACGAGAGCACAATCAAAGTTTTATAACATGGCTCAAAAATCACATTAACTCAAAGTTTGATATAGACCCCAGATCAATTTCACAAAGATTGAGGTGGCTAGCAAATGGTCCGAGTTTACATGTCTTTTCTTACACCGGTTATGTAATTAACGGCTACACATTTTATACCAAAGAACAAGATGATCAAACCACTATGCAAAATAGCGGAGTCACTCTCGTAGCTGAAGCGATGCATATCTCAAGTGCAAAAGACAGAAATCCAATATATGCAAATCTATCATATTTTGGGGTTATCGAGCACATATGGGAGTTAGACTACACAATGTTTCGTGTTCCCATATTTGGTTGCAAGTGGGTCGATAATAATAATGGCGTTCGGATTGCTGAGTCAGGGTTCTTGCTTGTCGATTTTAATAGGGTGGGATACAAGGAGGAGCCTTTTATTTTAGCGTCGCAAGCTCAACAAGTGTTTTATGGCACTGATCCTGCTGATGATAAATGGTACGTTGTCCTATCAACCAATAAAATAAGTGATGTTAACAATAACGATGAAGATGTTGGTAATGATCTTTTCTTCGCAACATCACAACCACATGAAATTGATTCAACTGATGATGGTTTATATCTTAGAGATGATCATGATGAGGGAATTTGGATTAATCCATCGTTTCGTATCATTAAGGGACAAACAAATGTGAATCCCACCAGGAAAAGAAGAAGGGAATCTTAATGTGTTTAAGTGTTTTATATAAGCCATGTAATCTGAACTAAGTTCATGTAATTTAAGTGTTTGATCTGCCAGAATTGAGCATTTTAGTATTTAGCTTGAACTGTATTTGATTTTCTGCTTATACTGATTTTCTGCTTATATTTAGCTTGATTTTCGTGTTTTATACTAAGATCATGTAATTTAAGTGTTTGACCTGCCATAACTGATTTTCTACTTATATTGAACTTGGTGTTAAGACAAAATCCCAAATTAAATGTTTTGATGATAATTAAACAAAAGGTTAATTAAGAATTATAATTATGATTCTAAGTGTTTTCGTATTTAACATGTGTATTTGAGTGTGTTAAAACAAGATAGGTACCAAGCAATTCAAAGCAAATCTCATTAAAATCAAGAAAGCAAAAACATTAAAACGAAGATCGATCTTGCCATATGTTTGGAAAACGAAGAACGGTCTTCACTTCTGTCATAATCAAGAATGATCAGTTTCTTTGTGAAAGATTGCATCCTAGAACCTTTATTCATCTTATATCTTCATCAAGAATAAGCAAGGATAAATCTAAGTCAGAAGGATTCAAGAATTCGAAGAATCAAAGACATGCTTCATGAAGAAATATAAAAGCAATATCATTCTTCATTTGAGGCAAATGCAAGTACATAGGTACATGATGTAAAGTATACTACAGTTGTACTTTCAAATCAAGACCTGCACATTAACTTAAAGCAAGTAAATCATCTCAGAAAACTGACAAGATCAAGTACAAGTCAGATCATTTCCAACTAACTCGAGGAACAATCTTGGATGTCAAGAACGTTCTTGGATTCAGCTTGATCTTTGTTGCTTTTAGTCTTATTCATTCCACCTACTTTCTCATGACAACTGGCTTCATCTCAACGGATATATGAGTTGTTCTAAACCCTCTTGAAGCCTATAAATACAGCCTCAAGATGAAGAACAAAACGCAAATCAAAGTGCCAAGCAAAGCATCAATCATTCAATCATATTCGAGTTCTCTCAATATCATTCTCTAGCTTGCAGCTCCATTCTTTATGTCGTGTTAAAATCGGTAACAACTGAGTTTTAACTTATAGAATCTATTTCTCAAACAAGAGTTGAGCAAATACTCAGATTCTAACATCCTCATAAGCATTACTTTGTAACTCAAGGCTATTGTGTTAACATAGCTTGAGAAGTGTGTAAAAATCATTTTATGTTGTAAAAGGTAGTTCGCAAAATCCTTTCTGAAATAGTGTAAGGTAAATCTGTGGAAATCCTTTCTAAAGTAGAAAGGTGGAAATTGTGTAAAGATCAAGATTGATCTGTGAAAAGTTGTGTGAAAACCAAGAACAATCTTGCCTTGAGCACTTAGTGGAAAATCTCACATTTGTGAGGATTGGACGTAACCCGTGTTTGGGTGAACCAGGATATATGCTTGTGTAATCTCTCTATCTCTATCTCTATTTATTATATGCTTACAATCTGCTTTTACATTGATAACATTGATATTGTTGTTTTTCCACTAACCAAGATCGTTCTTCGATATAACCAAGATCAATCTTGAGTAAAACTTTTAGTTTTAAACAGGAATTTTTTAAAAGGGGCAATTATAATTCAGACCCCCCTTCCTTATAATTGACATTGTTACTTCAATTGGCATCAGAGCCAGTTTCAAAGGATTAAACACCCAAAAAGTGTTAGAGTAAAAAATTCAGGAAGATAATGTCAAAACCTAATAACATTGCCGAATGAAGGTCTTCAAACATACCACCATACTTTGATGGCTCAGATTATTATTTCTGGAAGAGCAAAATGCAATTATTCCTAAAGTCACAAGATACTGGTATGTGGAGAATCATCACAGATGGAGACTTCATACCAAGAGTGGATCAAAACGATTCAACATTTGCTGAAAAGAAAGAAGCTGAATGGACAGCAGATGAGAAATCTAAGGTACTTCTAAATTCAAAAGCTCAATTATTTTTATCATGTGCCTTAAGTGGGGAAGAAAGTGAAAGAGTAGATGAATGTGATACGGCCAAGAAAGTATGGGACACATTGCAAACTCACCATGAGGGAACAAGCCATGTTAAGGAAACAAGAATTGATATTGGCATTCGAAAATTCGAATTGTTTGAAATGAATGATGGAGAGACAATCGATGAAATGTACTAAAGATTCACAACTATAGTGAATGAAATGCGCTCACTTGGCAAAGCTTATTCAGTACAAGACAGGGTACGAAAAATCATGAGATATCTCCCAATCATGTGGAGACCAATGCGCTCACTTGGAACTCTAAGGGCGCATGAGGTGCTGTTGCTGGAAGATAAACCTATAAAGAAAGGCAAAGTAATAGCCTTAAAAGCATCTCAAAGCTCACCAAGTGTTCAACAAAAAAATGAGAAAAGTGATTCAGAAGATGGTCAAGAAGATGTTGATGAAGAGATTGCTATCCTCACAAGAAAGATACAAAAAATGATGAGGAGAAGAGATCAGATCAAAACAGGATCCCCAGATAAAAAAGATTTCAAGGCTGAAATAGATAAAAGCAAAATCACTTGCTTTGGATGCAACAAACAAGGACATTACAAAACTGAATGTCCATTAAACAAAAAAATGCCAAAGAAATTTCCCTTCAAGAAGAAATCAATGATGGCAACCTGGGATGATTCTGATGAATCAGAAACAGATGAACCTGAAGAAGCAAACCTGTGTTTGATGGCAAACATTGAAAATACAGAGGTAACAAATTCTAGACCATGTCTTGTATGTAAACAAATGGAAACTGAATTTGATAATTTGCTAAATGATTCAAACTTTCTCATTCAAAAATGCAGTTCCTCTAAAGAAAAATTTCATAAGGAAAAATAAGAGAAAGAGAAAGTTCAGGCTATGAATGATAAACTTAAAGAGATCATTCAAAATCTGAAAGAGTCTCAACTCAAAAATTTTGAATCTGAAAGTCAAGAACGATCTTCACCTCAACCGGAGAACGATCTTCTCAAAGCTTAAGTTTAAATTCTTAAAAATGATTTAACAAACTTCATTAAAGCTACTGAGACTTTTCAGAAAATCATGGGATCCCAAGTGGGGTGTTGTTATAAAGCTGGGATTGGTTTTGATAAAACTCAAAAATCCAAAATGTATGAAAACTTTTTTGTTCCTGAAAGAAAAAAGGAAAACTGCAAAATCAAATGTTCATACTATAACAAAATTGGACATTTAGAGTTTGCATGCTATTTTAAAAAAAGGGATGAAAAAATCAAGAACAAAAAGATCTTCAAAAAGGAATAACAGTTTATAGCAAAAGCAAAATTTTCTAAAAATCTAAAAAAACAAGAACGATCTTCAGCTAATGTTAAAAACGAAGAACGTTCTGCAGCTTTATCAAAATCAGCTGAAATTCAATTTTCCAAACCTTTTCAAAAACAGACAACTAGACACTCCTCCTGGTCCAAGATTAGTCACTCTGAGACTATTTTTAACACCAAGAAGCAATCAGATTTTAAAACTAACTCCTCAGGACCCAAAATCAAGTGGGTACCTAAAAATGATATAACACATCATGCAGGATGGATCTCAAGATGTCAAGAAAAGGCCATGGTTTTTGGACAGTGGCTGTTCAAGGCATATGACGAGTGACAAGAACTGCTTCATGTCATTTATCAAAAAAGATGGAGGATTCGTAACATTTGGAAACAATGATCTAGCGAAGATCAAAGGCAAAGGAACCATAGGTAAAATAAATTCTGCCAAAATCAATGATGTTCAAGATGTTGAAGGATTAAAACATAACCTTCTCAGCATTAGTCAACTCTGTGATAATGGCTTTGAAGTTATTTTTAAACCAAACGTATGTGAAGTGAGAATGGCAACTTCTGGTGAAATCATTTTTTCTGCATCCAGAAAGAAAAACCCTTGCATTTTATACATTGAAGAGTTACCAATTGAATCTTGCCTCATGTCCATGAATAAAGACAAACGGATATGGCATAAGAGAACTGGACATGTAAGTATGAAAACAATTTCAATTTTGTCAAAATTAGATCTTATTAGAGGATTCCTAAAATCAACTTTGAAAAGGATAAAATATGTGAAGCATGTGCAAAAGGAAAACAAGTTAAAAGTAGTTTTCATTCAAAAGAGTTTATATCAACTAAAAAACCTCTTGAACTACTTCACATTGATCTTTTTGGTCCCATCAAAACCACTAGCTTAGGAGGTATGAAATATGGATTTGTAATTGTTGATGATTTTTCAAGATACACATGGGTGTTATTTTTAATATAGAAAGATGATGCATTTAATGCCTTCAAAAACTTTTGTAAAAAAGTTCAAAATGAAAAAGAATCCAATATCATCACTGTAAGAAGTGATCATGGAGGTGAATTTATAAATGCATGTTTCAAAACATTTTTTGAAGAACTTGGCATCTCTTACAATCTATCTTGTGCAAGAACTCCTCAACAAAATGGAGTTGTTGAAATAAAGAATAGAACTTTGCAAGAGATGGCAAGAACGATCTTGGAAGAATCCAATATGGAAAAGTATTTTTGGGCTGAAGCCATAAATACCTCTTGTTACATTTTGAATCGTGTTTCAATTAGAAAAATGATAAACAAAACACCCTATAAATCTGGAAAAGTAGAAAACCAAATATTTCATATTTTCACATTTTTGGGTATTATTGCTACATTTTAAACAATAAAGACAACTTGGGAAAATTTGATGCGAAATCGGACAAAGCCATATTTTTAGGATACTCAACAGAATCTAAAGGATATCGTATTTTTAATTTGAGAACTAAAATTGTTGAAATCAGTATGCACATTTTATTTGATGAGTTTGATGATCTTGACTTAAAAAAGAAAGATGAAGATGAGGAAGAACAATCTGGGCAAACGCAGAAGATCGTTCTTCAGGTAAACGAGATTGATAAACAATCTCCGTTTCAAACTCCTCCTAAAACCTGGAAACTAGTAGATGATCATCCTCCAAATCAAATAATTGGAGATATAACTGATGGCATTAGAACAAGAAGATCATTTAAAGACGATGCAAACAGCAACATGGCAATGATCTCTCAAGTAGAACCAAAATCCATCAAAGAAGCAGTAATTGATCAATCTTGGATCGATGCGATGAAAGAAGAACTTCTTCAATTTGAGAAAAATGAAGTCTAGACTCTTGTCCCTGATCCACAAGATCAAACAATTATTGGAACACGATGGGTCTTCAGAAATAAGATCATTTTGATTTTGTAGCTTACTGTGATGCCGATTATGTTGGTGATAAGATGGAAAGAAAAACACAAGTGGTGCGTGTCAGTTCCTAGGAGCAGCCTTAATAAGCTGGTCATATAGGAAGCAAAACACGATTGCACTATCAACAACTGAAGCTGAATATGTCTCAGCAGCAAATTGTTGCTCTCAAGTCTTATGGATCAAGAATCAACTTGAAGATTATTCAGTAAGGTACTCTCATATTCCAATATATTGTGATAATACTAGTGCTATTAATCTCTCTAAGAACCCTATTCAGCATTCAAGATCTAAACATATTGAGATAAAGCACCATTTTATTAGGGATCGTGTGAGTAAAAAAGAGGTTGAATTGATCATTGTGGATACAAAGAATCAGTTAGCTGATATTTTTACAAAGCCTCTTGTTGAAGATAGCTTCAACTCCATCAAAGAACAACTAAAAATCGTTAAAAATCCTGGTCAAGATAATTAATTTTTAAACAGGATCAATCTGGGCAAAACGAAGAACGATCTTCGTTTTTTACTTGTTTTGCCAAGACGCTCAAGAACGATCTTCGTTCTTCATCATCACTAATTTTCAAAAATAGACTTTTCATCTGAAACGTCTGCTACCTTTTTAAAAAAGTAATGGCTACCCATGCTTTTGCCCAGCCACATCTTTTCTCTTTCCTCTTTCCCCATGCTCAATTGCCCTATCAATCCCATCACACACGTGGCAAGCCTTCCACTCCTTAGTCAACTGCAAGCACATCAAAAACACTCACTTTTTATTTCATCACTAAATTAAAAATTTAAACTTTTTCTCTGCACTTTCGTCTCTTGCGTTCTTGTTCATCTTGTCTTCGTGTTCCTCAAAGCTCTCATTTTTTTTTTCAAAACCAAAATGGCTCGCACAAAAACTACTGCTCATAAACATCCCAAAACATCACACCAACACCATCTCCTTCACCATCACCATCCCCTGTTCGATCACCATCTCCTCCACCCAGACCAACACCCCCTCATTCATCTTTTGAAAGAACGTTCTTCGACTATATGTCCTCATCCCCTGAAACAAGTCATCAACAAATCAGTCTTGCTCCTCTCTCCACTATGCTTCCTCCTTTATTTCAATCCCCTATTCCTTCCACCAGTCAAGCCCCACCACACCTTCAAAAATCTCAAAATCCTACTTCCATCACCTCCTCCTCAAGAAGAAGATCAATGCGTATTCTAGCTAGCATTGGTACCTCCAAAAACAAAAATATTGATACCAATATTTATACCATATCTGATGATGATGCTGAGGAACCCTCACCATCTCAACCTATTCCCCAACCATAAGTTGCTACCTCTTCACAACCATCCAAACCTAAGTCCCCAGAAATCCCAAAATCTTCCAAAAATTCAAAATCCCCAAAAACTCATACAACCCCATAAATTCAAAAAACTATGTCAAAATCTCCTTCTAAAATCCTTCAAACCAAAACCACTACTTCTAAACCAAAACACCCTAAATCTAAATCACTTGCAACACTTTCACAGTTTTTGGCCGCCCAAAAACTAAAAAACCCTAAGACACCTCAAAAGAAAAAACCATCTCAATAACGTTCTTCGTCTCCTCAAGAACGTTCTTCACCTCGAGTTCAAACTCAAGAACATTCTTCACCAAGACCACAACCCCAAGAACGTTCTCCTCATAAAACTCCAACCCAAGAGCCAACAAAGACTTCCAAAACCACTAACCCTACAACCTCCACCAAACCTTCATTTGCAAAAATCCTTATTCCACCTCTGATTTCGTCAAAAATCCAAAAACTTTATTCTGAAAAATGGGCTCAACGCCCTATTGACATTGGCCGTGTTTTTGATTTTGAAAATCTTCAAGTCCAAAGAATCTCCATTCAGCATCATACTCATGCCCTTGGGTGGACTAATTTCCTAAAAAATTTTGACTGCTACTACCCAGATGTCATTCAAGCCATCTACTGCAAAGCTGAAGCATTTGCAGACAAGTCTCTTATTGTCTCTACTTTAAAAGGTATTGAAATTCGACTTGACCCCCAAATTTTGGCTGAAATTCTGCAATTCCCATCAAAAGGATTAACAATCTTTGGGAAAGATTGGTTTTCAGCCCTAAACCTCTCGAAAGAAGAGGTATTCCAAGAATTGTTTACTGCTGGTTCAACCAAAAACCTCTCTGCTGATTTGAAACCCCTCCTAAAAAATTTTAACAACATAAGCCAACACAACATTTTACCCCATTGTGGCAGTCACGAATTTGTGTCTAATAATGACACTCTAGTCATTTATCACATTCTTCATTGAAAGAAGATCAATATGCCTTATCTGATCATCCAGCACATGATTGCTGCCATTCAAAAAGACTATAAGAGGAACATTGTCCCATATGGCATGGTCCTCTCAAAGATTTTTAGGCACTTTCAGATTCCACTTTCAACTGAATCCTCCAACATCAAAATCTCCAATTCTCATCAAAGAATATATCCCATATGAAACAAATTTCACCACAATCTGTTTTCATTCCATCATCCACAAACAAAAGAAAAAGGTCTGCCAGAACTCCTGCTGAACAACCATTAACTGAACCTCAAGAACGTTCTTCACCCCCATCAAATTCTAAAGAACGTTCTCCGTTTCCTAATGTTTCCCATAATGTGAATCCTACAGCTTCTCCAAATCCACCTATCATCCATCCCACTTCTCAAGGTAGTTTATGTCCTACACTTCCTTTTCAACATACTTCCATAATGTCTCCCATTTTTGTCTCACCTCAAAAGACTACTACTTCCTCACTCTTTGGAATAAGTCAATATTTGGCTTTTCCTTATTTGGATAGTGTTGGCCCATCTATTCCCAATTATTTCGCTCCCAACTCTGTCCCTAACATCAGTACTACTTTTGCTACCTTATCCACATTTTGCACATCTACTGCTCCCTCCCAAAGCACTCCCATTGATGAACAACAGCGTCCCTGAAAAAGGACCAAGCTGGAAAGGGAATCCTCAAGAGCTTATAGGGATATTCCCAAAAATTTTGCTGCTCTACAATCAATCATTGCAAGACAAGCTTATCAAGACAAAGAGCAAGCCATTGGATGGCAAATCAGCTTGCCCCCTAGCTTGGAGTCGAATCACCTATGCCAAATCCTCCTCCTACTTTTCCAGAAATTCCTCAGTCTTCATTATCTCCATCATTCGAAGGATCTTCACCTTCCCTGTCGTTTTGATTTTCTGTTTTTTAGCTGTACTCTCCTATGCCTTTTTTCTATGACAAAGAGGGAGAAGTATCTTAGATTTTAAATCTGATTTGTAGCTTTCCTACTTGTATATTTTTTTGTTTTGAACCACCCTGTAATGATTTAAAGACCTTTTTTTGTGACATTAATGAAAAATCATTATTTGGTTCAAATACTTAGCACATATTGAGGGCGAGTCTTTTATCAAAAAAACTCTTTGAATTATTATTTTAATCAAAATTAAAAATCTAAATTAACATGTTTTGTCATCATCAAAAAGGGGGAGATTGTTAAGATAAAATCCCAAATTAAATGTTTTAATGATAATTAAACAAAAGGTTAATTAAGAAATGTAATTATGATTCTAAGTGTTTTGGTATTTAACATGTGTATTTGAGTGTGTTAAAACAAGATAGTTACCAAGCAATTCGCAAATCTCATTAAAATCAAGAAAGCAAAAACAGTAAAACAAATATCGATCTTGCCATATGTCTGGAAAACGAAGAACGATCCTCACTTCTGTCATAATCAAGAATGATCAATTTCTTTGTGAAAGATTGCATCCTAGACGCTTTATTCATCTTATATCTTAATCAAGAATAAGCAAGGATAAATCTAGGTCAGAATAATTCCAGAATTCGAAGAATCAAAGACATGCTTCATGAAGAAATATAAAAGCAAGATCATTCTTCATTTGAGGCAAATGCAAGTACATAGGTACAGGCTGTAAAGTACACTACAGTTGTACTTTCAAATCAAGACCTGCACACTGACTTAAAGCAATCAAATCATCTCAGAAAACTGACAAGATCAAGTACAAGTCAGATCATTTCCAACTAACTCGAGGAACGATCTTGGATCTCAAGAATGTTCTTGGATTCAGCTTGATCTCTCTTGCTTTTAGTCTGATTCATTCCACCTACTTTCTCATGACAGCTGGCTTCATCTCAACGGATATATGAGCTGTTCTAACTCTCTTGAAGCCTATAAATACAGCCTCAAGATGAAGAAAAAACACAACTCAAAGTGCCAAGCAAAGCATCAATCATTCAATCATATTCGAGTTCTCTCAATATCATTCTCTAGCTTGCAGCTCCATTCTTTGTGTCGTGTTAAAATCGGTAACAACTGAGTTTTAACTTATAGAATCTATTTCCCAAACAAGAGTTGAGCAAATACTCAGATTCTAACATCCTCATAATCATTACTTTGTAACTCAAGGCTATTGTGTTAACATAGCTTGAGAAGTGTGTAAAAATCCTTTTATGTTGTAAAAGGTAATTCGCAAAATCCTTTCTAAAATAGTGTAAGGTAAATCTATGGAAATCCTTTCTAAAGTAGAAAGGTGGAAATTGTGTAAAGATCAAGATTGATCTGTGAAAAGTTGTGTGACAACCAAGAACAATCTTGCCTTGAGCACTTAGTGGAAAATCTCACATTTGTGAGGACTGGACGTAACCCGTGTTTGGGAGAACCAGGATATATGTTTGTGTAATCTCTCTATCTCTAACTCTATTTATTATATGCTTAAAATCGGCTTTTACATTGATAAAATTGATATTGTTGTTTTTCCACTAACCAAGATCGTTCTTCGTTGTAACCAAGATCAATCTTGAGTAAAACTTTTAGTTTTAAACATGGATTTTTTAAAAGGGGCAATTATAATTCAAACCCCCCTTCCTTATTATTGACATTGTTACTTCACTTGGAACTTGAAAAAGCTTTGGTTGAGTACTAGGCATTGATATATAGATATTTAACTAATTATTTGGAAGAAAAAAAAATCCAAATATAGGTATTTTACTAATTATTTAGCATTTTTGCAGAAATTGAACTTAAATTGTAATTTAACATATTTAACTTGAACTGAACTGAACATAAACTTGTAATTTTATAGCGCTGTTGTCAATAAGCGCTATAAAAAGCCTTTAAAAAAATAAAATAAAGAGATCTTTTAAAGCGCTTGTACTATAAGCGCTGTAAAAGGGTCACATAGCGCTTGCACATAATAAAATAAAGAGGTCTTTTAAAGCGCTTTTTGGACAAGCGCTGTAATACGCTTTTAAAAAATAAAATAACGATGTCTTTTACAGCGCTTTAAAAGGCTTCAAAAAAGCTCTGTAATAGAGTTTTATAACTAACCTGATAATAGTAAACCGCTTCAGTTTCCTCTTCATTACGTAATCTTCCCTACGAACTTTTGGCATTGCGAAACCTCCTCTTCTTCATTTTCCTTCTCATTGCGAACTCTACTGTCCCTACGAACCCTAATCTCCATCTTCGTTACTATCCCTATGAACCCTCATTACGTACTCCATACGAACCCTCATTACGTATTTCTGCGAACCCTATTGTCCTACGAACCATTCGTATTTCTGCGCACTCTTCTCGTTGTTCCTTCTTAAGGGAGCAGTAACCCTACAAACCCTACAAACCCTACGTATTTCTGCGCACTCTTCAGGTATTGTATTTATTAATATTTTGTTGTCACTAAACTGCATGTTGAACTTATACTGCTACGTACTTAGACTACTGCATGTTGAACTTGTTGTAGATAAACAGATTCTAACAATTATTTAGATCGTCAAAATGAGGAAGTTGTCAATACTAAGAGTTATGAAAACGAAGTTAAACATGGTGCAACTATTATCCAAAAGGTCATCAAAGCAAGAAGTAATGAAATTAAATTTGAGGTATACTCTACTTTGTTTAGAATTTATTTTTTATCTTTTTTGAAAACATGTACTTACTCTATGAGTTTATTAAGTGGGATGGAATGAAAGTGGCTAGCCAATTG
Source organism: Cicer yamashitae (assembly GCA_037974755.1). Classification (NCBI taxonomy): domain Eukaryota; kingdom Viridiplantae; phylum Streptophyta; class Magnoliopsida; order Fabales; family Fabaceae; genus Cicer; species Cicer yamashitae. The sequence goes on along the minus strand of JBBPBQ010000002.1, from coordinate 39,225,506 downwards.
AGCCCAACAGTTCCATTATGGTAAGTTATATTGGTGCAGTTGTTCGTCAGAATATCCCAATTACAATTGACGAATGGAGAGATAAAGCTTTGAAGGATGCTAAAGATATATTGTGGAATGATATCCAAGTAACTTTTTTACTCCACTTTTTTGTTACTTATAATTTTTTCCATTGAAATACTTTTACTCAAACTATATCTTTATTTGGTTTGAAGTCGGCTTTTAATGTTGATGAGGTGAGAAAAAATTAGGTTCTTAGAGTTGCCGGAAAAATACACAGGGGATTTAGATCTCATTTGTCAAATAGCTACTTAAGAGATCACAATGGAAATGTGAATGTTGAAGCTCCAAAAATATATAAACACTATATATCAAATGAAGAATTGAGCGCTTTTGTAGCTAAACGTGCAGACCCCGCTTTTGTGGTAAGTGATTAATTTATTAGCATTTGTGTTTTATTATTCATATTCATAACGTATTTTAAATTTTTACACAATTGTTATTTTTTTTATATAGAGTATAAGTACGGAAAATTGCGAGAGGGAAAAAAATCCAATGCATCCATACAAAAAGTCGTGTATGGGGGGGTATGCACGTTTATAGTAAAAAATTGTAAGTAAACATCACTTTTATATAATGTGGTACATTATAAACTATAGTTTCTAACTAATATTTTGTTTATGATCTTAACGTATAGCTTTTGTTTATGTCTTAACGAATAGCTACAAGAGACGCAATCCGATCAACCATTAGGTCGTCATATTTTGTGGAAGGAGGCTCGTTTGAATAAAGATGAAATAGTTGATAATGAAAATGTTCAACAAGTGATAGAACAATCTGTAAGTATATTATCACTTTAATATTGTATTTTAAAAATGATATTGAACTTATCTTTTTAATCCTACATGTATTTTAGGAGAATATAGAGCAATGTTCTGAAAATCAAGAGTAGAATAAACAAGTTAGTTGCTGGGACATACTTGGTAAAGCATTTAATGTTCCTGAATATTCTGGCTGTGTGAGGGGTAAAGGATTTGGCGTAACTCCAAAAAGCTATTTTTCACATGAGAAGCGCACAAATCCATCTAATGAGGAAGTACTATATAAGCTAAAAATCCTAATAGAGCAAGTGGCATTTTTGGTGAAGACGAATAAGGAAAAGCAACTTCTAGAGTGTCAACATGAAATACAAATAAAGAGTGAAAACGCTAGTTGAAACATTGGTCGTAAAAGTCTTCCAGAGGTAATTAATTTACTTAATAAAATAAGAAATTCATTCAACCTAATTGTTTCACATACTTATGTATTAACCATTGATTTAGGGTGTCTCATCTTGCGTGTTGTATTTATTCTCCCCTACTCATCACATGGTTAGAAAAGGAACATTGTACAATACCTTGGGAGAAGTATTACACAACACTCTGATCCCTACTGACCATGTTAAAGTTTCACCCGTGATTGCTTTTGAACCAAATGCACCATTGCCTATACCCGACAACGATGGAGATATGAAGTTTTTGGGAGAAGCAATAGGTAGTTACGTGGCATGGCCCAAAAATCTTGTTCGCCTAGATAAGGTATGTTTAATTGATATGTATATTTAATTGCACGATATATGATTATGATTGATTATATTTAATCGCTGATTTTTTCTACTGTTAACTTTAATTTCACATTTATTTAGATTCTTACAAAGTCTAAAGGGAATGATAAGAAGATTCCTCGCAACGAGTCAATCACGTTACCAGAAAAGGTTTGACATATACATCAATGTGTATACATCAATGATTAGCTTACTATAATAATTAACTAACAAACTAATTAACCTCATTTTTTCAAATTCAATCAAAACCACCCGCACAACAAACCTGCCAGAATAACGCCACACCACAGATGCATGTTCGTGGTAAAAATAAAGCTGGCAAACTTCAAAAATTGGATTGTAATAAATCTGCCAAATTCAAAAACTAGATCGTGGAAAATCAGTTGTTGCTCCTAAAATAAGTCATCCACGCCTTTCTCGATTTAGGTCGTGTCTTGACATACAAGCAAAAACGAATATGGACAGCAATGATTCACGTATCATAAGCATGGAGAAAGCTATTTACGGAGATGAGTATGAAGAATTACTTGATAAAGAGCACATATATGAACTTCTCAATCATAAGGAGTTGAGTGCTACTGTCATCAGCATATATATTAGGTAAAATACTTTATTTAAGATAAAAATTACTTTTAATTGCATCACTGCCACATTTATTGGTAATTAATCTAATTTGACATTTTCATTGAAGGTTTTTGTATGAGAAGTTGGTGTGCATGCGCAAATTGTCAGATAGATTTGCATTCTTGTCTCCGCATAAGCTTTCCATGTTTAAACTCGATCTAGTTAATGTAAAGAAATATGTTATTGATATCCTATTGGGAAATCAAGAGAAGGATAAGCTGTTTTTTGCGCCATATAATTCAGGGTAATTATATATTCTTTATCTATATCTTTTTTAATTTATGATACTTAATTTATCAGTTGTGTAAACAAAATTGCCAACCAAACTTTTGTTGTTGTAGACAACATTGGGTGTTGTTTGCAATCAATGTCACCTCTGAAATTATATACTATTTAGATCCACTGCACGGCCATTACAACAATCACTCGGATATAAAGACTATCTTCGACACGTAAGTAATATTCATTTATTTCCTACATATATAAATAATGTGTTTGGTAATTGAATAATAATCACATTTATTTGATAGTGCTTTACAAGTTTTCCGAGCTCAAAGAGGTGCTACAGTGTCGAAGCAAAAGTCAAACAACATCACATGGATTCCAATAAATGTTTGAAATTTTTGTTATAGAACTTAATTGTATGCCTTTAAAATTTGATTTACAATCAATGCACAAATATTTATTGACGTATATGTTTTATTTTATAGTGCCCTCGTCAAACTAACAACATAGACTGCGGGTACTATATATTGCGATTCATGAAGGAGATTGTTGATATGAATCAAAATATAATTCCAGAAACGGTACGGTATTTTCATTATATTTTGATACTCATATATAAACTATGTATATATTTGATTCTAACTTATTTATGTTCAAATATTATATCGCACAGTACTTTGACAATTCCAGTCCAACATACTCTGAAAGTGATCTAACTGAAATAAAGGAAGATTGGTGTCAGTATGTGATCGAATTGAAAGTTATTTAATTTGATGGGAAATTGGCATGTTGCAGGTTGTGAAATTGGCATTATTGTTGGGAAATTGACATTATTGTAAAGCTGACATATAATTTATTATTGTAAAGCTGACATTATTGTGAATATATATATAGTTCTGTTGTGAATATGTAAAAAATATAGTACTTGATGTGAATATGAAATTGTTGTACATGTTTATATAGTTATATTATGAAATTGTATATAGTTTTGTTGTGAATATGTAAAAAATTATTGTACTTGCTGACATTATTGTTGTACATGTTTAAATGAAATTGTTCTGTTGTTATTGCTTTTTAAATGAAAAATATAGTAATTGTGTCAATATCATGTGCTTGATGAATATGATTTTGGAAAAAAAATTAAAGACAGCATTTTCTTAAAAAAAAATGCCATAAAAGACCTGTTTATACAAACAAGCTTTATTTTAAAAATTCTATTTACAGCGCTTTTTATTAAAACTAGTATAAAAATGAACCTATTACAGCGTTTTTTTGAAAAAAAACACTGTAAAACTAGTATAAGAATGCACCTATTACAGCGTTTTTCTGGGGGGAAAATCGCTGTAAAACTAGTACAACAAGCAGCGGTTTTTAGAATAAAAAACTAGTATAAGAATGCACCTATTACAACGCTTTTATGAAAAAGCGTTGTAAAACGTGCATAGAATGAACCTATTACAGCGCTTTGATGAAAAAGCGTTGTAAACCTAGTACAACAAGCAACGCATTTTTAGAAGAGATTTACAGCACTTTTGAAAAAAGCGTTGTAAACCTAGTACAACAAGCAGCACGTTTTTAAAAGAGATTTACAGCGCTTTTTCAAAAAAACGCTGTAAAACGAGTATAACAAGCGCGCTATATATGCACCTATTATAGCGCTATTTTATGAAAAGCGTTGTAAAACTACTCTAAGATAAGTGTTGAGCGCTATATATTACAGCGCTTTTTTATTTTAAATAGCGTTGTTGTATCTTTTAACAGCGCTAGATACTACAGCGCTTAAAAGCGCTGTAAAGGATTTAAAAAAAGCGCTGTAAAATGCTATTTTTCGCGTAGTGTGGGCTTCATGATTAGAAACCCTTGTGGTATGCTCTAAAATTACATTTTCAAATCTCTTAAGCGATTTGTTGCTATAAGACAATATTTAGCCAAAGTGTGACTTACACACTCTAAAGACAATTATCAAATAACAAGTTTTGAATCTCCCATGTGCTAAACCTATGAATTCAATTGGCTAAATCTCTAGGCACATATTATTTACCAAGAAATTTTCACCGGTTTGTCCTTTAAAAACTTTCATTGAAACATATTGCAATGAAAATTCCAACACTACCAAAGTCCAATGAAGAGGATGAGTAACAAAATGATAAATGTTCGTTTATTTTTTCTAGGTTTAAAAATGACTTAGTTTTAAGAAACCTATTTTTGAAAAAAAAAAAATCCAATATATCCTACTTTTTAAATTAAATATCAAAATGTCCACTTTTTATAATGTGGGTGCTGTTTGGAGACTTCAAAAATATTGTCCAAAGAGTATCCACATTGAAAATGAAATTGACATTAGAGATAAAATGTCAAGAAAATACATACTATGTTCGATAATTGGTTATATACTCGAAAACATAGTCCGAATGTTAATGACAACTCACTGATCAACTTTTGTAACTTTTTTAAAATTTTAGTAATTTCAATCATTTTCTTTTATTATTAATTAATTTTTTACTTTTTTATGTTTTTATAATAAAATAAAACAAAAGTGAGCATTTTGGTATTTATTGGTATATTGATATTTTCTTTAAAAAAAATAGGTTATTAAAAAAGCCTTTAAAAAATCCTAACAATTAAATTTGAAGTTTTTGATTTTTTATTAAAAAAACATAAAATTTATTTATAATTATCCTACATGAACTTCCGCATTAATAATTTGAATACACATCAGCATTTTTTAATTAACATGAAAAATAAGACCATATTATGCACTTTTTAAAAGATTTAAAAAATAAATAACCCAAAAAATAAATAACTAAGCTATTATTTAAAACTAAGATAAATGACCAGGAGAGTTTTTGCCTATATTCAAATATTAGCCTGCACAATGGATTAATTCTTCATATTTTTAGTTTGCTATTCCTATGCAAGAATGCATTGTTTTTTTAATCTTATTGTGGACGAAAGGGATGGAAATGAAAGGGACAAAAGTGTTTGTGTCTAATTCAATGGACGATTGACACAAGGGGAAAATTCGTCATTTTCTGTTGTCTATTCTGTTGTCTACATATCCATCAAAATTGCACATTCTTTTATTTTAATACTAAACATCGCACATTCCAAACAATGCAATTAACAATATGCTTATTCTTGACAGCTTACTAACACACAAAAATTAATAATACATAAAAACATTAATATATTAACATATAAGAAAAATGTATAACAATTTCTTATGATAAATATTAATAATACATTAATACAAAATGTTTCGTCAAAAAAAATGTGCATTACAATATAATTATTATATTAATTTATTAACGTGTACAAATAACTGCAGATATCAATATCATTTCATTTGTCTTTGTATTTATTGACTAATTACATATAATAAAAATATTCATTTATTTTATCCACTTATATTTATTAAACTACACGTACGTGTTGTGCCCATCACGGATTTTATTTACATAAATTTGCAAAATATCCGCATGTAAAATATTTTGTGCCATCTATATTTGTTGGACTACTAAAAAAAAGCATTGTTTAACCAAAGATAGGAGTGTTTAAATCCAAATTGAGCTAAACAAAAAAAAAAAAAGTTGATAATCAATTGAATATTATTCGATTTCTTTGGATCTTCAATTATAAAAATCCCTCGATCTTGATCAAATTTTGGATTCCTTTTTTAAAATTGAACCAAACTTCATATATACATTTTATTTATTTTTTTATTTGCATGAAATATGCATTACTTTATTATCTGTAGGTTTTAAATTTGTTTAATTACATTTTTTTATCAATAATGTCATATTTTTTGTATAATATATGATATATTTTGCATCAAACATTTTTTAATTATTGTGGCTTTCTTAAATTTTATTTTGTACTCTAATAGGAAAAACATTCAAAGGACATTAAATAACATTTGCTTCAAGACATGGAGACTACACAGCATGCAATAAAAAAATGAAAGTCGGCTTTAGACTTAATTCATCAATGTACATACCAATTTACGTACATCACCAAGGCATAACAGCTCTATAAATACCTTGAATATAATAGCAACATAAAAAACACACATCAATTACAAAACCCATAAAGCCTTTTTGAGTGTAAGCCAAGTTATACAAATAACCATGTCAATGAGGTTGTCCACTGGATCCCTCATCATCCTTGCTCAACTGTGGCTTTTGATGGCTACTACATCAATAGCTCAGTTTGTCATCGACACTCATGGCGAACCTGTTGAGATTGACAACGAATATTTCATCAGGCCTGCTATCACAGGCAATGGAGGGGGTTCCACTTTGGTAAACAAAAATGGATCATGTCCTTTGAATGTTGGTTTTGAGAACAGTGAGTTGCCACAAGGTGTGGCTGTGAAATTCACTCCTTTTGCTGCTCGTCATGATGATGATGATGTGAGACTTAATAGAGACTTGAGGATAACATTTGAAGCTTCTACAGCATGCGTGGCATCCACTGAATGGAGGATGGGTGAGAGGGATGCAAGGAGTGGAAGGAGGCTGATTATCACTGGAAGAGATGATAGAACATTTGGATCATATGGTAACTTCTTTAGGATTGTACAAACTCAAACTGTAGGGATCTATAATATCCAATGGTGTCCTACTGAGGTGTGCACCACTTGTGAGTTTCTATGTGGTACTGTTGGTGTTCATCGTGAGAATGGCAAGATTTTGTTGGCCCTTGATGGTGGTGCCCTCCCAGTTGTCTTTCAGAATGAATAAGTTTTATTTGGTAGTGTTATAAATATATTGGGAGCTATTGTTTATTTCAATAAATTACATGAAAGAGAGAGGGATATTATAGCTCCTAAAATTTATGTTGTTGATTCATATATAAAATAAAAGCTCCTAAAATTTATGTTTGTATAATTTGTTGAGAAAATGTGTTGGGATTTTATTGAATGGACCGGAATGGGTTGAAGCATTCTTTAACAATATGATTGATAATACGTGTAATTAGGGACGGTAACAAAATCCGCATTCGCGGGTATTCACTCGAATCCGTTTCAATTTGAGTGGAAAAACTCGCTTTGATTGGATGCATGTGTGGGTTTTTTCAAAATTAAAATTTGGGGTGGAGACAGGTTTAGGAATGTTGTTATCCACTCCGCAACCTGCCTCGCTAGTAATATTGTTGTCATTTTTAATGTTTATATTCATGTACATATTCAATATATTTAATATTTTTTTAAATATTAAAAATTAGGTTTAATTGCAATTTTAGTCCTCCTATTTTTACTGATTCACCAAATTGGTCCCCTATTTTAAAAGTCGATAGTTTTGGTTCTTCCCTAAAATATGATGACGTGAAATGTTTTAAATTGCGTGACATTTGATACGATGGATCAGAGTTCTTGTATAGTCATTTATTATTCAAAGTTAAATTCTTGTATAGTCATGAGTCTAATTAGAGTTTCTACTCTCAATCGTTTAACTATTTAATTGTTAACCTATTTTATGGTTAATCTAATCTAATCACGAATCTTAGAAAATAATTTAACATAGTTCACCGCTCATTTTTATTCTCTTTCTCGAATATCCTAAAGGTACGTCGTAGTTTTTTAAATATATAAATATGCTATAATTTGTATTTAAGAGTTAAATTCCCGCGAATGATATTAGAGTCAATTAGATACATTTTATGTCTATTTTTTATTAACTTTTTGTTTTGACTCATTTAATAACTCGGTTGGAACGATGAATCATATTATTTTATCCTATTCCTTTGAGAATTGCTTTACATCGTAACATATTAATCTTTGTGGAATTTGGCTTCTTTGCACAAAATATATGCACTTGAAATTTTTTTTTTAATTCAGTTGGTTGATCTATGATTTTTATATATATATATATATCATTTAAAAAAAAAACTCATCAATAAATATATATTAAAATGCCCTACTTTTTTTAACTTTTAGGAGGTCGCATCCCCATCCTGCCTCTTACCGTAGAATAGTTAAAAAATAAAATAAAAAATTAAAAGTTTATAAATGGTCGCATCTCGGAGATACGACATCCTACTGTCGGAGAAAAAAAGTGATTGCAGGACGGAGATGCGACTTTCTGTCAAAAAAAATAGGACATTTTATTATATATTTTTCAAGGTGGAGTATATTGATGAGCTTTTTAAAAAAAAGAGACATATATATATATATATATATATATATATATATATATATATGTATATATATATATATAAAACCTTGATCCGTTGTTCGTTTTTTTGTTGCGATCCATAAGCTTATGCCTTTTTAAATCATGCCTAAAAGACAGAAAATATCGGTTGACATGTTTGAATTTAGACCAAAGCTGTGCCATTTTGTGATAGAAAATCTCGATATGCCTCTCGGCTGTCCAAACCTAAAGATGTCTTTTTTTTTTATTATTCTAAAATGGTGCGAGGAATCAATAATTTTGTCTTGGGGATATTATAGACCTTAAATTTGCTATCGAAAACCACGTACGATCACACAAATTATATACTTTTTTTCACATGACTTTACTATATTCTATAAAATCAAAATGCAACTGTTAGTTTTGGTAATAGAGAGTTGCAAATCTTTAAAATTACTTATTTGGTTGGTAATAGTGAGTTGCAAAGTTAGATATTTCTGTTTCAGAGAGGAATTTAGTTTGCTTCATCTGGTTGTGCAGGAACAATTGCAAGCTGAAATTGGGAAGACTCCTTCTCCAAATGAAGCATTTGTTAATGTGTTTGGAAAAGAACATTCTGGATATGTTCGTTGTATGGGACTTGGAATAACACCGTCTCAAATTACTACATCTACTTCTCACTCTGTAAGATCAATGTCTTCCTCAGAAGCTAATGAGAAGATGGAGAAAATGCAAGTTGAAATCGATAGGCTTAAGAAAAGGGATTCTGAAGTTGATATGTTGAAAGAGCAAATTGCTTTCTTGTTGCAAATGCAAAATTCTAGAGAAAAGCAGGTAAAACGTTTTCATAGCAAACCTATTTAAAAAATCATGTGACAACTGTTTGTCCTTGGTTAAAAATATCAATTGTGTAATGATTCTGTTAATTAGTATTTGGCAATATTTATCAATATTCATTGAGGTTATTAAATACTTTTTTTTTTCAGGCAACATACATAGAATCACCAATAGATGGTAGACATTCATCTGAGTCTAGCCACCAACTTGATGATATTGGAACAACATCATTAGGGACTAATTAGATATTTGGATGAATTTCTTTGTTTGATGGAGTTGTTTTGTAATGTTTAGCCACTCCACTAATGTTTTGAATATTTAAACTACTTTTTTTATTGTTTTAGTTAACTTCAATGTATGAATTGATGTTATCTCTTTTGAAAAAACAATTATATAAATTGGATTTAGGTACAATAGATATATAATTATGTATTTAAATTATGTGGATGATATTTATGAATATTTTTTATTTTAATTTATAAAAAATAGGAAAAAATTGTATCATATTTTTTTTTATTTTAAATTATTAGATTTGCGACGGTTCAAAACTGCCTCCAAATAAATATAGCGACGGTTGATAACTGTCGCAATTTTTTAGAAACAAATAATTTGAGTGTGTTTAGCGACGGTTCTAACCGTCGCAAACTGTTTTTTGAGGCGGTTCGAAACCGTCGCAAACTGTTTTTTGTGGTTCGAAACCGTTGCAAACTGTTTATTTGAGGCGGTTCGAAACCGTTTGCGACGGTTGGAACGACGGTTTTTGTAACCGTCGCAAACTGGCCTCGCGACGCACGAATCTGCGATGGTTCTGCAACCGTCGCAATCATGTTTTAGAGGCGGTTATAACCGCCGCAAACAAACTTTTTAACCGCCGCAAAACATTTTTTTTCTTGTAGTGTATTTTTTTTTCAAAAAAATTGAGTTACATTCAAATAAAAATAAGAATAATATAAACAAAATCAGCATGAGTCGAGATATTCCTTCTCTATATTTTGAGATCAAACTTAATTAAAAAAGCAAAAAAAACATGTCAACAATACGTATAAAGATTTTAAAAATTAATCAAAGATAATCCACAAAAATTGTATTCCTTACAACCAAACTAATTTCTTCCACATATGGTCAATGGTCAAGAATAACTCCAAATCCACAATCTTTAATTCAATCCATCTTCGAAAAAAAATATTTGTTGGTGTTCGTTCATATCGACTATATGCAGTCTTTGAAATGATCAATCCAATCGCGTATTGACAAGTTATATGTACGGTTGTAAGGGTGTTGAGTTTGATGATAGCCTCCATAAATCGCTTACTTAAAATATGGTACCAACACAACAAGTCTTTTGTCTTTGTAAACACCACACTTGGACGAGAAAACAAACAACACTACACCATGATGACGAACAAACCAAACGTCGCACTCAAACGACGAAATCAAATAAAAAACACCAAGAAAAAAGAAACTGTGTGAAAAACTATTTATTTAAATAAAATACGAGGGCAAGAACGGACTCACGTAGAAGCTGGTGTTGGAAATGACATGCACTTAGTTTTAAAAAATAAATATTTTTAATACTTAATATAACAAAAATTAAATTATATGATAAAGAAAAAGACATATATTATAAATTGTGCTTCCATTATTTTTTTAAAATAAGTGTGTGTTGTTATCTTTAATGTGTCTTTACAAAAATAAATTTATATGTATATTTTATTAGTCATTTTAGCCTTTAAATGTGTCTCTAATTAATTAATTTAGTGCTTATGTTTTATTAGTCACTTTAGTATGAGAATGTGTTTGTAGTTTTAGTAAATTAAGAGACTATAACATTACATATAATAGTTGAAAGAGATATATGATGTCTCAATTATTCAAAATTTGTGTGTCCGCCTCTAATCGAGGGCTTTCATGTTATTTGCACCCAAAATTGTCTCAATACGTTATTTTTACCTAGACTATGATTATATATATTCAGTCCAAGAATATTGGTTGATTTTAAAAGGTTAAATAAGTTTTTAGTCCCTATAAAATCTCACTATTTTGTTTTTAGTTCTTAGAAAAAATTCATCAACTTTTAGTGTTTAAAAATTTTTTGTTTTTCTTTTTGGTCCCTAATTTTATACCAACTATTATTTGAACTAAAGAACAAGATTCTTCATTTCTATCTAATAATAATGTTGCAATTGCACGATAACCACAATTTTCATCAGGACGAATATCTAATATGTCATCAATATACTGATGAATAAAAGTAGGAAAATGTTTCTTAGATGGTTGGTTTGCAGATCCTTGAGATGGTTGTTTTCCAGATCCTTGACATGGTTGCTTTGCATATCCTTGATATGACTGCTTTGCAAAATGCTGAAATCATTGCTATGCAGATCACTGAGAAACATCCACATACTCCCAATCTAAAATATCACGAGGAGCATCAAATTCTTTTCGCTTTTGATTTTTCTTAGTAGCTCGTTTAGTTTTCACTTTATCAGGTGGTGAAAGCATTGTTGTTGCATGTAGAAATACAAGTTCACGCACATTTGTCCTAAATATCATTTGACCAACAATATCTTGTGTGTTCATGTATTTTTTTCATTGACTCTCAATCTTCTAAGAAGTCATACTATGATAGAGATTCTACATCCTCTAATTCATGCTCCATGATTAATTTTGTCCAAAAAAACATGAATGGTATCTTAAGGGATGAGAATACCAGATATCTGCAATATGTCAACTCACAAGCACAAGGTAACCCATGAGTTGTCCTGATTGAGCAAACCACACGGAGATTTGTCAATACCTACCATCTTCACTCTCTTTAACTCTTTAGAAATTTTTTAAAACATTTCCTTTTGGATGCTACACATTTGCTTCATCAACATCATATTCACACCATCCCAACTTTTGCACAAGTCTCCATTACTAGTTTGCAACATGTTTTTCCATTTCTAATGAGTAGAATCGGCCCTATAAATCAATTAAATAATTTAAATAAAAACAAATCACATAAATGACTTAATCATGTTTCTAAAACAAATCATAAATTAAAATATATGTTGGTCGTTGTATTCCCTAAATTAAAATACATGTTGGTCGTTGTACCAAATCGTTCAAGTAATAATAATGATAAGTAAAATGGTCTCTACATGGATATTATTAATTTAATTACGCAACAAAGTAAATAACACTTGACAAGTAAAAGGTTTATGATTTGGTTTATAATATCGAAAAAAACGTAATATTAAATAGAGAAAAACGATTAGGAAATTCGAATCACCTCCTTTACATTATGCAATTATTGATTCACTATTGTAATAATCTAACTTCTTTGATTATGTCAAATTAACAAACTAGATTAAGACCAATTTCTTTGCTCAAAATCATTTTTCTTATAACAACGAACCATAATTCCTTAGGTGATTGAGTTTGTTACTCAAAGTATGTACGAACGTTAATTTCTTAGACACATGTTAATATTTTATATTCCTATAACAATATTAAACCATGAACATTTATTTTGGTTCTAGTTATTATAGCCTATTTTCCAATAACGAAGTAATACCTAGGTTCAATTCTATGGTGATCAAGCACAAAAAAGTATTAAGAACAAAAATATATGAATAATCAAATATTTTATAATTGAATAAATAGTATATAAATACCAAAGCTACATAGATTCAAGGAGGCTCATCTATTCCCTAATCAATGGAAAAATTAGTTCATGATTAATAACATAGTAACAATGAAGAAGATGAAATTACACATAAGAAAGATGAAATGAATTTTCACTTCTTGCTTCCAAGATTGAAATCTTCAAGTTCCTAGCCTCCAAGATGTGCCCAATATGATCTCCAATGCCTCCTAGTGCAGAGTCTTTGCAAAAATATGAATTTTTAGCTTCAATATAGCGTTGGAACTCATGCTAGTGCATGGCTACGATTATGGGTACATTGTTTTGCTCTTGACAGAAAAATGTGCCACCAAATGCACTATAACACACAGCTAGGCACAATGCGCTACTCTGAGTGCAATGCTCTTCAGTGTTAAATAAACACATTTGTTCTATTAGAATTGTTCTCCCTTTGATTTGACTTGCACTTTCCACCCTTTTATGTTCCAAATTAGGTTTTAGCGTCTTCATGAAAGTTGTAGCTATTGATGTTAGCTTTCATTTGAAACTAATTTGACTCCATTTGGATGTCTAAAACTTTGGATATAATTAAAATAATTCACAGAGGTCATGTTGGTTTTTCACCAAAATTCAGCACTGCGCTATACCAATTAAACAAAACTACGCAAAATAGCTGGTTAATCATGAAAATGAAAGCATAAGCACATTATTTTATCGAAGGACCATTTATTCTAAATTAAACCAAAACGAACATTAAATTGAAAGAAATAAGCTAATTAAACAATTGATTCAAAAAGACTCTAAAAATAATGACTGATGAAGGTTCGTCAAAACCTCTTAAAGATGATCGATAAGTACTCCTTGCTTTTATATATTTGAGTGGAAACTGTGAGATCATCTTTATTTTGATCTTTCAATACACTCAAAATGAATCTTAGTGCAAACTCATACTTTGTCATTTCATTAACAGGTTTTCTCTTTTCTTCATTTAAACGCCTCAAATATGAATTACCATCTAAAGTATCTGCTAAATTATGATTGTGTCTTCCACACTGAACACTAATTTTCCATCTTACTAGTCCTCAACGGTATAGATTTAAAGAAATAGTATGCTTTTTTTTTCGACCTTGTTACTAAAATATGCGGTATCCCAATTTTTTAAAGATATTTACTACATTTATTCTCACTCTTTCTCATCATTGCTCACATGGTGGGATTATTTTCATCCTTTCACAAATTTTCATTGAAGAAAGCATAAAAGTTGCATTTATTTTCATTTTGAAAATGGAAAACTACATTGAGTTTATAGTGTAAAATAAGAGTAATGGTTGTATATATAGATTTAATCAATATAAACATCATGGAATTCTTAGTGTATCTATAGGTTATTGTTGGAAATGATGATGATGATATTAATGGAAGATTGTTGGAAATAATGATGACATTAACGAGAGCTAGTGTTGTTGTGAATTGAAAAATAAGGAAGTCCCACATAGGAGGGATATCACACACTAGTAGTATTTATAAGGTGGAGGTATGGAACTTGGGGTGTGCCCCAAGGGGTACCCCAATTTTGTAAAGGAGGAAGAAACCATGCAAAATTGACCATCACGCGTCGCCGACGCTGTCCGTCCGGCCGGCTCGGCTCGGCCGGGTCGGGCCTGGGCTTGGGCCAAGTGGTGTATTATTTTTTAGTATATGAAAAATTAATAAATTATTTATTTATTGAATATTAAACAAATGCTTGCGTTTTTATCTCTTATTGATACGTTAATTACGTAATTTCCCTCCACCGAGTCAACATTCAATATGTGATCCAGTCTTCCTTCCTGAATTTGTGATTATGTGTGCCCGGTCAAAACCCTAATCTTTGGTCTCACGCATCTGTTATTGCTCGGTCAAATACCTAGGTCAAAACCCTAAGTTTGGAGCGCACGTTTTTGTGGTCAAACAGTTTGGAGCGCACGTTTCTGAGGTCAAAAACTTGGAGTGCATGTTCTGATGGATCCTTGGTTTTCTCTGATCTAGTTGCGGATTTCCTCTATAAATGGAGGGTTCTTCTCAATTGGAAAAATACACCAAAAGCTATCCGCATCTGAGGCTTTTATCTACTTCTCCCCCTTTCTTTCGAGTGGTTATCGTACCATATTACGAGTGGCAGTCATCCGACTGCCATATTGATGGTGTAATTCTAGAACGGTTTTCTATGGTGCAGTAGAACTCTGATATAGTTGTATTAGGGTTGTTTTATCCTGGGGATTTTGTGGTTGATAGTCTGCCTTGACAATTTGGGCAGTGCCGCGAAACGTCTTAAAGAGAGCGATCTAGTCCACGACTCAACCCAGTAATATATCCAGTGGCATAAACTGATTTTTCAAAGTTTTTTGAAATTCAAAAATAACAATTTTAAGATGTTTCATACTACCATGTCTACCGACGAAATTACTAGGATAGGTTCTTCTGCTTTTGACTACAACAAACCGTTTCGGTTTGAGGAAAGTCACTTCAAACGATGGCAACAAAATATGTTATTTTTTCTAACCACGAAAAAGGTTGCCAATGTTCTAAAGGATGACATTCCTGTTGTTCCAGAAACAGCTGAACACACAGAAAAGGATAAGAAAGCTACTGAATTAACCCAATGGGAACATAATGATTACTTATGTAAGAATTATATTCTGAATGGACTTGCTGATGATCTGTATGATTACTACAGTTCCGACAGCAATACTGCTAAACAGGTTTGGGATGCTCTAAAGAAGAAATATGATACTGAGGAAGCTGGAGCCAAAAAGTATGTTGTTAGCCGCTACCTTAAATATCAGATGACATATGACATATCAGTGGAAGCTCAGTCTCATGAAATCTAGAAAATTGCTCATGAGATCATCTCTGAAGCTATGTCCCTCGATGAACAGTTTCAAATTGTTGTTATTATTGACAAATTGCCCCCTGCTTGGAAAGATTTTAAAAATTCTCTCAGGCATAAAACAAAAGAATTTTCTCTTGAAAGTCTGATAACCCGCTTCAAAATTGAGGAAGAATCCCGTAAGCAAGACCAGAAAGATGAAGTTCTTTATAGTGCTAATAACAAAAAGAAGAAATTCATCGGAGCGGTTCTGAAGCCAAATGGAAAACAACTTAAGAATCAGAATCGCATTACAAAGCACAGCATCAAGAATGGGAACCATCCAAACGTCCCAATTATAAAGCAGCATCCACCTCTTAGAAATGCCTATTTTCTTTGCTTCAATTGTGGAAAAGAAGGTAATATGGCACGCAAGTGTAGGAACAAGCCAGGCCCTGCACACCAGGCTAACTTGACAGAAAAGCAATTCATTGCTATGATAACTGAGATCAACCTTGTTGGTGGATCAGATGGATGGTGGATAGACATTGGCGCCTCACGCCATGTCTGTTATGATCTTGCTATGTTTAAAACATACACTGCTGCTGAAGATAAGAAAGTGTTGTTGGGAGATTCCCACACCACTAATGTTGTTGGTATTGGAGATGTGGAACTAATACTCACCTCTGGAAAGACCTTAATTCTGAAGAATGTCATGCACACTCTAGAAATAAGGAAGAATTTGGTTTTTGGTTTCTTCTCAATAAGCAGGGTTTACTCAGTCTATAGGGGCAAATTTGTATACCATTTCTAAAAATAGTATTTTTGTTGGGAAAGGGTACGCCACTGATGGCATGTTTAAATTGAATGTTTAAATCAATTAAATGTTTCCTTCTGCTTACATGTTGTGTGATTTTAATATTTGGCATGCTAGACTCTGTCATATGAACAAACGTGTGATTTCAAACTAAGTAACTTAGGCTTAATTCCAAAGTTATCTTTAAAGGATTTTGAAAAATGTGATTTTTGCAATCAAGCTAAAATAACTAAGAGTTCACATAAATCAGTAGTTAGAGAATCTGAACCTTCAGACATAATTATTTTGCTATTATGATTAACTCTGATGTTGCATCTCACTGGTGGGGGGAAATTATTTGACTATTTGCTATGTCTTGAATAGAGTTCCTAAATCTAAAAACAAAATATCTCCTTATGAGATAATGAAGAAAAGACAATCCATCTTGTTTTATCTTCGAACATGGGGTTGTCTGGCTTATGTCAGAATCCCCGATCCTAAGCGAATTAAACTCGCTGGTAGAGCCTATGAATGTGTATTAATTGGGCATACAGTAAACAGTAAAGCGTATAGGTTTTATGACCTAAATGTGAAAGTGATCATAGAGTCAAATAATGTTGACTTCTATGAAAATAAATTCCCTTTGAAATCGAGAAATAGTGGGGGCAGCAAACCTAGTCAAGTTCCTGTGACAAGAAGCACTGAAAGCAACAAACAAGGCGAAACAGAAACTCGAAGGAGTAAGAGTTGCTAAAGATTATGGACCCGAATATATGGCCTATAATTTAGAAGAGGATCCTGCAAATCTTAAAGAAGCTTTGTCATCATTGGATGTAGATTTATGGCAAGAAGCTATAAACGATGAAATGGATTCTCTAGGTTGTAAATGGATCTTGAAAAAGAAACTAAAACCCGATGGATCTGTTGATAAGTACAAGGCACGCCTTGTAGCCAAAGGTTTTAGACAAAGAGAAAATATAGATTTCTTCGACACTTTTTCACCAGTCACTAGAATAACATCCATTAGGGTGCTCATATCGCTTGCGGCTATTCATAACCTGGTGATACACCAGATGGATGTTAAAACAGCCTTTTTAAATGGTGACCTGGAAGAAGAAATCTATATGGAACAACCTGAAGGTTTTGTAATTCATAGACAAGAAGACAAGATCTGTAAGTTAGATAAGTCTCTGTATGGTCTTAAACAAGCTCCTAAGCAATGGCATGAAAAATTTGATAACTTGATTATGTCGAATGAGTTTAAAGTGAATGAAAATGACAAATGTATTTATTACAAATCTGAAAATGGCATTTGCACTATCATATGTCTCTATGTAGAGTACTTACTCATATTTGGTTCAAACATTCATGCTATAAATAATGTGAAATCATTGTTGAGTAACAAATTTGATATGAAAGACCTCGGAGAAGCGAGTGTAATCCTTGGAATCAAGATTACTAGTAGACCTAGTATGGGGCATTGGCACGCTATCGAAAGAATCTTAAGATACTTAAAAAGGACCATGAGTCTTGGATTACATTATCAAAGATTTTCTGCCGTCCTTGAAGGATACAGTGATGCTGATAAGAACACCTTATCAGATGACTATATTTTCAGTATAGCCGGTGGTGTTGTATCTTGGAAATCAAAGAAATAGACGATAGTGGCTCAGTCCACTATGGAGTCTGAAATGATAGCACTAGCTACTGCTAGTGAGAAGCAAGCTGGTTGAGATGCTTGCTAGCTGAGATCCCGTTACCAGAAAAGCCATTGCTATCTGCGTTGATCCACTCCGATAATATCGCGGCTATTGCAAAGATTGAGAATCATTATTACAATGATAAGAGACGAAAAATACGTCGAAAGCACTACACAGTTAGAGAATTACTTTCTAAAGGAGCTGTTATAGTGGATCATGTACCCACTGATGAAAATTTAGCAGATCCTTTGACGAAAGGATTAGCTAGAGAGAAAGTCCTAAATACATCCAAAAGGATGGGACTATTGCCTATAGATCAATGAGTCACTTATGATGGTAACCCGATCTAAAAGACTGGAGATCCCAAGAATTAGGTTCAATGGGTAATAACAAGTCGTAGTGATAAGAGATGAACATGCTATATTATATATGAGAGAAGCATGATTCTTGAAGCGACAAAAGGATGAGATAATAGAAACTCTTAATGAGATCTATACTCTATGTGGAGTGGAGTACCTAGCTACAAGAGTACTCTTGATAGACTCACCTATGTGAATGTGGAAGTGAGACCGCTTCCTGTGGAATTTCGAGGCAGAATTCCTTGAGCGTTCACTATACTAGGATACACGTGCAGAGCCATAAATGCACTGGCTTTTGAGAATACACACAAATGAAAAGGTTGTGTGTGGTTTTGATGTCAGAGATAGAGTTCAAGACTACGAGTCACTCTTGTTGAATCTGAATCTTACTTGCTATGCAAAGGTTCAAGTCAAGAGACACCTTTGTTTATGCACAATCTTATAGAAGCGTTTGACGCTATTTCAGAAACCTTCTTTTTAAATTCAAATGGAGGATTGTTGGAAATGATGATGATATTAATGGAAGATTGTTGAAATAATGATGACATTAATGAGAGCTAGTGTTGTTGTGAATTGAAAAATAAGGAAGTCCCACATAGGAGGGATATCACACACTAGTAGTGTTTATAAGGTGGAGGTATGGAACTTGGGGTGTGCCCCAAGGGGTACCCCAATTTTGTAAAGGAGGAAGAACGCATGCAAAATTGACCACCACGCGCCGCCGCCGCTGTCTGTCCGGCCGGCTCGCCTCGGTCGGGCTGGGCCTAGGCATGGGCCAAGTGGTGTATTATTTTTTAGTATATGAAAAATTAATAAATTATTTATTTATTTAATATTAAATGAATGCTTGCGTTTTTATCAATAATATTTTCAGTGGCATAAATTGATTTTTTAAAGTTTTTCAAAATTTAAAAATAACAGTTATTTTGGCACATTGTGTATCTATATGTTAAAATTAGAAAACATATTCCCTAAAACTACATTTTATATTATACAATGTTATTTTTTGTTGAATTATATAAAAATGCTCAAATCTTGAGAAGAATTTCTTGAAGAGTCAAAACCCCAAAGCATTTATCAAAACCTCAATTCGTTGTAAATTATTAAACTTGTCTATGAAATTGTAAGGGTAAATTATTTAGTCAATAAAATTTAGATATAGACAAAAATATAATCAAAGTTATAAGACGTATTTTTTTATTCTGTTAAATCTCTTCTATTACAATGCATGAACTTGCATGAAGTTATTTGTTTAAATTATGTGGTTGAATTAATATACGAAAGAGTTAAATTCCATTTCTACATGTTAAGGTTTGACAATGACTTGTAGGCTCTCTGTTTTTTTAATCTCTCTTTTGATTTTGAATTTCTCGAACTTTGGTTTCTGATTGCACATGCACCTCACAAATAATGTATTTACCTTCATTATAAGCAAAACATGTAAGAGTTAACATGATTTTGACTTATTTTACAAGGTAATAACATCATTCATATATATATCCTCTTTCATATTTATTACTATATATATTTGAGTTTGAATTGATGGCTTTTATTTTGATAAGTAAAACATATTTTTATTTAAATTTGTAGGTTTCATCATCTTTAACACATAATTCTTTTATGAGTATATATCTTATTCCTGCCTCTCTTGGAGATGAAATTTAGAAGATGAATAGTTCATTTTTTGGGATCATATGGAAGAAGGTTAAGACACATTTCTTGGCTATTTTTGGGATAAATCTTCTATGCCAAAAACTGTTGAAGGTATGAGATTTTGTAATTTCTAAACCCAATGCCATAATGTCAAGTTTCTCAAGGTGAAACAATTGTACTGAAAGATCGTTGATTAAATAAAGATATAGATAGAGAATTGATGATGGTACTCAAATTGGATTATGGAACAAATCATGGATGCTATATGGTACTCAAATGTGGAAAGAGCATTTATTATGGAGAAGACAATTTGATTTCAATTGGCAATTTCCATTTGGGAAGAAGAGGCCCTTGGCCTATGGCATGTTGTTCATTGAGTGCAATATTTGAGTAACTTAGCTTTGAGACATTGTATATTGATTTTCAAGCTTTTTTGGGACTACAATCCTAGATCAATCAGTGATTAAAGAAGCTTCTTAGTTGTCACTTGAAGTCATACTTTGAATTCTATAAAGATATTTTTGGATACAAAATTCTATAATTATTTGATACATTATGTTATAGGTGCCCCCAAGAAGCCACTGTCTAAAGAATAAAAACAAAAACCTAAGAAAATGTTTGAAATCAAGCAATAAACTATTTCAACTATTTGATACTAATTAATGAAATTGTATTAATAACAATTGTGACTTTCAAGTTTCAATTACCATGGGATTGATCTCACTATCTTTTTTTTTCTTAGGTAGTAAATTGCATTCTGCTATATTTATTTGTTTCAAACTTTCAAATGATATTACATTCTGTTTCTTATTCTTATATTCCATTTCATATGTTGTGAAAAACTTGATTGCATAATTAATTATTTAGTAGTTATTGTTAAGTAATATGCTATTGGACTTATATGTCGTTGGGTTTTTATATTACAGCATGAGTAGTTTAGTGTTTTGAGGCTTTAGTTTTTATATTTTACTATTGCGTTGTATTAGGTCATCTTGTTATTTGAATGCAACTCTAGTCTCTTGTTTTTTCTTTCTTTTCTTTATCTCTTCTTCCTATTGATTCATATTGTTAACATGACATCTAGAGTTTGATTCGTTCCTTCTTGAATTGTCTCGTCATTGTTCTATTGTCAAGATCCAAAATTATGGGAATATATATTTGTGGGCATTACAAAGTTTAAAGGTTTGGTAAATTTTTTGGCATTTGGAATTTGCAAGATTTAGGTCTTTTGAGTGTATGAGTTTTATTTAAAACCACATCTTAGTGCATTCTTTGAACTACTCTTTTCTTAGTTGGTGTAGTCTGTAGAAGTTGTTTGATCTATTTATTGGTTTGTAAGGAAGTAAAAGAATAATATTATTTACCCCTAAAAATAAATAATTTGTTAGTTGAGGACGTCAAATAATTGAATTTTGGGATAATCGAATTCCCTTGCGCCGAGGGAGGATCAGGCGTGCAAGAAATAGTTGAATATAAGTTAGTCGAATTTTTCTCAAGTTTACAAGAATCGACAAAGATTGTAAAGGCTTAAGACTAAGTCAAAACTCAATGTAACCTAATAATTTGGCAGTTACGCTCATCTTCCACGTTTTTAGCGCTAGTAACGATTAACACGAAGGCGCAATTCCAGGGAAAAGCATGCAAGAATATTGCCAATGGGACACGTCGAAGAAGTAGGAAAGACGGACTGATCGTGGGGTTCCACAAATTCCCCCAAGCGAGAGTTAGCACGCAGTACATGTTTAATTAGTTGAGCAAGGCTACATGTCTGTAGGCCTCAATGTATGACTAAAAGGATAAGTTTTGCATATAAATATCTGTACTTGTAATATTTTCGACACACACAATCAAATCAAATAAACTTTTTACGCATTATCTAATCTTTTATTAATTTACTTTACTTTATGCATTTGTAGTTTAGTAGTTCAAACACCAACTACATCCTTAACACTCTTTGAAGTAGTTAAGGAACCCATAGTTGAGGGGCAAAACTCCTTCCTTATTGTAATCATTTGAAGCTAAAGGAAATCATAAGTTGAGAATAGTGAGTCGTTTCCTTGACTAATTCTTAATCCCAACAACAAATCTGAAACAAAAGAATTTTCTTCTATTGAATTGCAAAGCTATCTCCCCTGGTTGTGTTGTTTATTACCATAACCTAGCCACATCTAGTGAGTATAACATTTGAAGACCTGCACATTGTTATTATCAAAGTAGAACATTTGATTTGCTAAGATCATTTGATTACTGAATTATAATGCATAAAATTCTTAAAGCATTACTCTTTTTCTTTGCTCTGCTAGCTTTTTGGCATTTTAGATTGAGAGAATCATAGTACATACAAAGTTACAAACTAATTTTGGATTTGTGATCTTTCGGTGCAATTTGGGAGTTTTCAGTGTGATTTGGTTTTATTGCGGGTTTTGTTGCAGATAATCTATCGGTTGAGGAGTTCTATTAATCAGGATTTGAATTTCTTCTATTGTGAATTTATTATCTCTGTTACTTTTTTGTTATAGCTAATATTGTGGAGTTGATTTTGTTTTGGTTCATGTGCTTCTAGTGATTAATTGTGGGTCAGTTGTATGATTGATTTGGATAGATTTCCGTTGTTGGATTTCTTGTTGGCTATTGGTTCCTCTCTTTATTATGATTGTTGCTTCTATTTGGTTGATTCTCTCTATTGGTTCTTTTGTTTAGTTGCTTCTCTCTCTATTTGTTCTTCTATTTGGTAGCTCCTATCTCTATTGGTTCTTCTATTTGATTTCTCTTCTCTCTATTGGTTGTTATGTTTGATTGTTTTTCTTTATTAGTTATTCTATTTGGTTGCTTCTCACTTTGTTTGGTTTGATTTTGTTGGATTTGGTTTGGTTCTTCTCTTTTATGGTTCCTCTTGTTTGCCGTTAGCTACTTCTTTGGTTGTTCCTCTTTTGTTGGTTTCGATATTGGTTGGTTTGTTTGAGCTTTAGTTTGAGGGTGTGTTCAAATATTAGAAAATATGTTTAGGATTGAGTCTTGTTAGTTTACCATATCTTGATCATCAAACAAGAAGTGTTTAATACATTATATGAAGCACAAACTTGATAATTTATTTTTGTTGGAAAAAATATATGGGTTGTACCACTTGTAGGAGCCAGAACACAACCATTTATCAGTAAACATCTGAATTTGTAAAAAAAAAAAAAAAAAACATTATACATCTAAAATATTGTGTCCTTTAGGCTATATAAGTCTCACATCATTACAAATCGAGGTATGCCTCAAACCCTAGCCTCCACCTCAAACAGAGTCTAATGTTGAACGTTAAAGTGTTTGAAGGTACACCCCACCATCGAGAGTAATCTTCGGCATCTTGAGAGCTTTGACGTTGATAAACTTATTTTTATAGGATTTTAAGAGAGTATTTACCCTCTATTTTATCCTTTTATAATTTTGATTTCAACTTATTCTTATTTATTCATTTATTTATTATATTTGCAGAATTAATCATGAGATGATAAAATAATTCAAATTAGTCAAATCAACTACGTTTTTAGTGCAAAAATATCAAGTTTAACATTCCAGCTTATGAGTGCAAGAAGGAGGTTTGATGCACACTTCAAGGAGATTGAATTTTATGATAAGAAAATGTTGGCAAAGAAAGAGGAAGGTTGTTGCCAAAGAAGGGGAAGGTTGTTGCATAAAATTAGTATCTTCTTGCTATCATAAGGAGGATAAATCAGGAACATAAAAGAAACTGCACACCAGAAACAGAATGGGATAAGTAGAAAAATGAGAGAGAGAGGGAGAGAGAGAGAGAAATTAAGGAGAAACACTTTGGAAACTTAGGAGTGCTTGGAGTTGGAGTAAAGTGTCTCTTGGAGCAAAAAAACCATACTCTTTGAGGATTTTATTTATTTTCCTTTAATTGATGAACACTACTATTATTTACTTTATTTTCTATATGTCAACGAGTAACTAAACTCTCTTCTAGGGTCTTTGGTGAATCTTGTGATTAAGATACCTTTTTACTATGTCTTATGAGTGCAAGAAGAAGGTTTGATGCACACTTCAAGGAGATTGAATTTCATGATAAGAAAATGTTGGCAAAGAAAGAGGAAGGTTGTTGCCAAAGAAAGGGGAAGGTTGTTGCATAAAATTAGGATCTTCTTGCTATCATAAGGAGGATAAATCGGGAACATAAAAGAAACTGCACACTAGAAACAGAATGGGATAAGTAGAAAAATGAGAGAGAGAGAGAGAGGATTTTATTTCTTTTCCTTTATTTGATGAACACTTCTATTATTTAATTTATTTTCTATATGTCAACGAGTAACTAAACTCTCTTCTAGGATCTTTGGTGAATCTTGTGATTAAGATACCTTTTTAATATGTCTTAGTTTTAAATTCTATTTTTATTTTAGATTTTTGTTGTTTATCTCAATTAAATTATTCTATTGTTTTATTTATATGTTTGGGATGACCGACCTTTACATGCCTTAATCAATCAATTGACTAGTGACCAACTACAATTAATTGGTAGATCTATAGGATAATTGAGATTAGGATTCTTGTATGATGAAACATAAATATTAATCTTTTAACCACTCAACCTCTTGGTTCTTTATGTTTTCTCTTAATTATATTTTTTGTATGATCAATCAAGGAATTAATTTAGGAAAAAGAGTATTACATTGAATGACGAATCTTTATTAATAGTTTTAAAGAGGAATTGATAATTGAGAAAATAAATAAGAATTCATATAAAGCTAGGACTCAAGGTATTGATATTACAAGTGAAACCACCCTATGTTTACTTTCTATTAATTCAAAGTTGTGTTTTTATATACTCTTTTTATAAGTTTTATGCTATCTTTACAGTTTCGTTATCGCGAACCAATAATAATTTTCATTGATCTAAATAATATAAAATCTTAATTAATTTGGTAGTTGTTAAATTAATCTTTGTGGATACGATAATCTTATATACTACTACTTGGCAAATCCATACACTTGCGAAATTTTGCGCAACAAACGTCTTGAAAGATATCTCCAATGTCAATTCCGGCCACAAATCCCTCGCCCATGGAGCATTTCTTTCATTGATCAACCATCAATGTAAGATCCGTAATCTTCAATGATAAATTTGAGACTCATCAATTGGATTGAAAATTTATATCATATAGATCATCCATGTTTAATTTTTTTCAAATCTAAAATCATTGGATAGGTTATTGAAACTCATCAAGATTAACGATCTTAATTAAAACACATGTGACATTAATTTTGATATATCTCAATAACAAATCAAATGATTTTAAATTTTTGTAAAATTTTACATATATGATATAAACTTTTAAGTTAACGGTGGATTTTGTACAATTTGTATCCGTTAAAACTTTATTGAGCAGTTGACATTGGTGTGACATTATATCAGTGTAATTTGATGCCTCCATATATATAGAGAGAGAGAGAGTATATCAATTGAGAGCAGTTTTATAATAAAAGGGTGAGAGGGTTAAATTTTGACCACACAACCATACATAGATGGTCAAGATTAGAAGAAAAAGTCATGTGACTTTTTAAGTGATCATGTATCACTTAAATAACTCTTAATCATGATCATCCATGTATAGTTGTATGGTTAAGATTTAACTCTATCACCCGCTCCTTGTAAAACTCTTCTTATTTTATATGCTCTTTATATATATATATATATATATATAAATTGGTATGCCATTACATTGGTGTAATTTTTCTTAAGTCTATATATATATATAGGGAATTTACTTTGGAGGAATTAATTAAAATAGGATCAGCTAACACCATTTTGTCAAATGTCAAAGTTTAGTTTGACACCAAATCTCATCCCTTCATTTTGTTTAATCCAAAGGCCAAAAAAATCACATCACATGATCAAATATTTTTTGATTTGTCTCAAAATCTTTCTATCAATAGCATATTTCATTAGGAGTCAATTCAAAATTTCAAAGTGTTGAATTACAATGCATAGAAGAAGGGGAAGAATAATCCAAAATATCATAATTTGACCATTAAGACTTGCAGGAAGAATAATCCAAAATATCATAATTTGACCATTAAGACTTGCACATTCAATTTTAAAAAATAAATTGAGAGTTAATTGAGATCACTAGAATTGCGGAGTATTAATCCCTTTTTGGAAGAAGTCAAATTTTTCTCTTATAAATAGGAAGTCCTGCAAAGTGTTGTATCATCTCATCCAATAGCAAATGTGTGTGTGAGAATACTTGAGAGAGTCTTTTATAGTAAGATTGTTATCATTTTTTGTAACTCTTAACATTAAGAGCATTTGTAGAGTAATCATACACAATTTGGGGTGGGGTTACAAATCAATGTAATCTTATTTTGAGATAATGAATATAATTGTTGAAGTATTTATGTGAACGTAACAAAATGTGTTGAACCATATAAATTATCCTGTGTTTTCTTATTCCTTTATTTGTGTTGTGTATTCTTATAAAAGGTCATATGTGTGTAAGCGGAATTTCCCAACACATTTTGCATTTGATTATCCATCACCTAAATAGAAATAAATAATCATTAGTGACGAGAACCAGGAGTTTGGATTGACAATGAGTTTGACAAAATCACAATGGCGCCGTGATTTTGTTAAAGCTCTGAATTGTAGTTTTTGCTAAATCACAATGATTCATCGTGATTCTACCAATCTCACCGCAAATTCAAACAAGCATTAAGGGTCTATTTGATGCACAGGATAAAAAGAAACAAGATAGAATATAAAATTGAATAAGGATATGATAGTATATGATATGATAGTGACAGGATAAACACTATCATATCATATGTTTGATACACACATGATAACCAACATGATAACATTTTATTTTGTCGTGTATTTGATACACATCTCATCATTATATGATATAATATATATTATATTTAAATAACAAAATTATCATTATGAACAATTACATATTAGTTTTTTTTAAATTAACTTATTATATTTTAAATATTATAAATTAACAAAAAAAATTAAATAAGTAATGAAATAATTTTATATTAAAACTATCCATTGACACTACTAAATAAACAATTTAAATTTTAAAAACAAAATCATGAGTAACCAAATAATTATATTTTATTTGTTATAATGTAAATAAAGATATGATATATATTATATGTAAATGCCAAGAATACCTTGTAAACAAATTATATTTATTTAAATTTTCAATTAACTTTCATATTTTTATAATTGTGAATACTAATTTATTAAATTATATAAAAAGACAAAACTACCCTTGTGTAACATCATAAACATTTTTTTAAATTAATTATTAATATTTTATTTTTAAGTTTAATATCAAATTCTATTAATTATTTTTCTATTTGATTATATTTACATTTTTATATTTTAGATTATATTTTATAAATTGTTTTTATATTTATATTTTATTATATTTCAATTTATATTTTAAATTATATTTTATAAGGTTAATTGAGTAAACTACTGTTCTTATCCTATCCTGCTGGTTTCTAACTCAGCTCATATTCAAGATAGAAATTTTAACTAGAGAGACAGAATGTAATAGAATTCTGGATTAACTTATCATATTCTATTGGTTCATCAAACACTAGATTCAAACATATAATAATAGAAAAATGGAGCCCTACAAAGATATTCCAAACATACATGGAAGATTGCCCATTATGAAATGGGTTAAAATTTAATGTTGTGTGCATGTGTAATTTTTGAGGATTCTAACATGCATCCCCACACTTAAACCTACCACCCCAAATCAACGTGAGAATATAATTTTTCCCTTTTAAACTTTTCATTTTTTCAGATTTTTCAAAACTTTCGAACAATTCAAAACTTTCGAAATAGGAAAATTTTGAAACTTTCTAAATTTTTGAAATATAATTCTTATTTAAAAAATTTTAAAAGTTTCGAAATTTTCCTATTTTGAAAGTTTTGAATTGTTCGAAAGTTTCGAAAGTTTCAAAAAATTTGAAAAAAATGGAAAGTTTAAAAGGACAAAATTGTATTTTCACGTTGAATGAGGGGTGGTAAGTTTAGGTGTGGGGGTGCATGGTAGAACTCCCGTAATTTTTTATTAATTGTCAAAATGCTTTCCAGACAGAAAAATGTACATGTGACACTTCCACAATGCTCCTTGCACCACATGCCTCCATACATAATTGCAATAATAGCACCTACACAAAATTAAAAAAAAAATTAATAAAAAATGAAATGATTATTTTTTGAATTAAAAATAAATGAATAACATACTACTCCATTCGCCCTAATCTTTGGTCTTTTAAGTATTTTAAATTTTTCTCAAAGTTTTGGTTCTCTTAGAAAATCAAGATATAATTAATGACGTTTTTTTCTTTTGTACCCTTAAAAATTCAAAAACATACATTAAATGAATTTTATTTTACTTAATGAATAAAAAGTAAAAAATATTAAAATTACCTAAATTTATTATTTATTTAAGGTGTGTCCAAAATAAATAAAAAATCAAAGTTCAACGACGAGAGTAATATTTTGTTAATAACAATATCAATCAAAATCTTATCTACAAATGTATGGTAATAAGGTAATTCATTGTATTATTTTGGTAGCCTATTCAAAAATAATCAATTCAGAAATGTCCACATGCTCTTTTGAAGGAATGTGTTTATTGTGCATTAAAACAATTGCAATTTTGCTACCAACCCCCCTTGTTTTTTAAAAAAACAAAATTCCCAAATTGCCCTTGTATATTTATTACAATTTCTAACTTTATTTCTCCATTCATCATCCTTCCTCAACACCCCATCACTCATAATCACAAAATCACCATATCTCACCAACTCTACCTCAAAATCATTCAAAAGTTACATAACGCACTCACAATCTACACACCCCATCAGTTTCCTCTTCACATTGTGGTTAAAGTGACCTAAAAAGGTATGTATTTTGTTCTGTTTTTTGATGTTGTTATTTTTTCAAATCTGGGGATTGTACGCAATCTCAATTCACGTATGTTTACGTGAATTGGGATTGCGTAAGTTGAAAAATGTCAAATTTCATGGATTACGCAATCTCAACTTCACGTAAATTTACGTGAATTGAGATTACGTATGTGTTTGCCCTACAAAACTCCATTGGTTACGCAATTTGAACTTCACGTACGCTTAAGTGAATTAAGATTGCGAATTTAATGGGGTTTTGTAGTGTAAACACGTTCGTACTCTCAATTCATGTAAACTTACGTGAAGTTCAGATTGCGTAATCCATGAAATTTGACATTTTTCAACTTACGCAATCCCAATTCACGTAAACATACGTGAAGTTGAAATTGCGAAAGCTTACGTGAACTTAAACTGCGTAACTGTACGGGAACTCAGTTCACGTAACCTTACGTGAACTGTGTTTCAGTATGGGCAAATGCTGAAATTTTTGTGTTTCTTTTTGAAGATAAATGGACCAAGGGGGAGACAACAGTGATGAAATGTATGAAGGTTTAGAACCTGATTTTGATGATATGGAAGATGATTTGGAACGTGACTTTGACGAAATGTATGATGATTTTGATGCAATAAATGATGGTGTTGAACCTAAAATTGAATACGGTATGAACAACGGGGGTGAACCTGTTATGGTTGATTTGACTAATGAGTTTAGCACCGACACGATGTTTGAAACGCGAGATGATTTATTGAAATGGGCTAGAAATGTTGGAAGGGAAAATGGAATTGTCGTTGTTATTTTTAGATCTGAAACTGCGACAGCACGACCAGGAACAAAGACAAAATTAATTCTTGGTTGTGAAAGAAGCGGTAAATATAGACATTGGAAGAATCCTAACCTTACTAGGAGTACTTGGAGTAGAAAATTTGAATGCCCATTTAGATTGAGAGGAAGACGTGTTGGTGATGGGTGGTATCTGCATGTAACATGTGGTGTCCATAACCACGAAATGGCTAAAAAACTGACTGGTCATGCTTTCTTAGGCCGATTGTCTCAGGAAGAGAAAACTGTACTTGGTGATATGACGAAGAACATGATCAAACCTAGAAACATATTGATGACACTGAAGGATCATAATGTTAAAAGTTTGATGACAATAAAACAAGTTTACAATGCACGTCAAGCATATTGTTCATCACTTAGAGGTAATAGAATAGAAATGCAACATATTTTGACATTGATGGAACGCGACAAATACATTTATCGATATAGGAAGGTTGAGGGTTCAGATGAGTTGAGGGACATATTTTGGGCTCATCCAGACGCTATCACTCTTGTAAATAATTTTCACATAGTGTTGATTATGGATAGCACATACAAGACATGTAGGTATCGCATGCCATTACTTGAAATTATTGGTGTTACATCTACTGAAATGACATTTTGTGTGGGATTTGCGTATCTACAGTCTGAGCGTGCTGATAATTTTATGTGGGCACTACAAATGTTGAAAGAACAGATTACAAGTGGTGAAGTTGAAGTCATCGTTACTGATAGAGACCTTGCTTTGATGAACGCAGTTGAATATGTTTTTCCAAAAGCAATGAATTTATTATGCTTGTTTCATATATGCAAGAATGTCAAAGCCAAGTGCAAGATGAATGTGTTTCCAAAAAAGAAGCAGGTGCAAATAATGGAGGCATGGGAGGCTCTTGTTTACAGTTATGATGAGGCTCAGTACTACATGAATTTGGCTATCTTTGAAGGAATTTGTAGTAGCGCTTCTATCTTTAATGATTATGTACATGACCAATGGTTAATTCCTCACAAAGAAAGATTTTTTGAGGCGTGGACAAATAGAGTTATGCACTTTGGGAACACCACAACACAAAGGGTTGAGTCGGCGCACTGGAGTTTGAAAAGAATATTACAAGACAGCATTGGTGATATATGCAGTGTTTGGGAAACCATCAATAGCATGATTGTACAACAACACAGTGAGATAATAGCATCATTTGAAAGGAGCATAATTCAAAAGGTTCATCGACATAGTAACAGATTGTATGCCAATTTGCGTGGTGTTGTGTCAAAAAATGCAATAGATCACATTGCGGCAGAGTATGATCGCGTGAAGTATGTAGGTATAGATAAGTCTGAATGTCGTTGCACAATTAGGAGAACACATGGTCTACCTTGTGCATGTGAAATAGCCAGGTATAGTATGATCCCCCGTTCCATCCCGTTAGACGCTATTCATGTTTGGTGGACTAAATTAACTTTTCATGATGATGGATCGGGTAAACCTTCAGAATTATCTGTGAAACATGAAATAGATGTGATTGTGAAAAAGTTTGATGAACTTGATGTACCTGGAAAAATTGCACTTAAAGGTAAATTACGAGAGATCGCGTATCCATCGACTACGTCAATGTGTCCACCGGTTGACAAGGTTAAAACTAAGGGTGCACCCAAAAAAGGAAAAAGTAAGATATCAAAAAGAGATAAATCAACCAAGCGTGATCCATCTTGGTGGGAGTATGTGGATGCAAGCGTTCGGTGCAGTGGCACAAATGCATGTAGCACTGTAACATCTAATAAAGTACAGCAACCTCGATCATCAGCCAAAAAGCTCACACCTCGACCATCAGTTAGCAAAGTTCAACAACCAAGAGTTCTCCTCTTCAGCGATTGGTTGCCAGTTGAAATTCATAAATTCATAGATGACATTATTAATGTCGGCGAGGATGGTAATTGTGGATATCGTGCAGTTGCAGGTTTACTTGGAATGGGTGAGAACTCTTGGGCATTCATTCGTCAAGAGTATGTTGTAGAGCTTCAAGAGTTCATGTCTCATTACGAGAGAATATATGGTGGACAACTCTTTGTTCAACAACTTATACAAAGTGTGTATGTTGAACAACTTGCAACTATGGATAATTGGATGACACTTCCAGAATTGGGATATGTGATTGCTTCGAAATTTAACTTGGTTTTCGTCGCATTATCACTTAACCAATCTCAAACATTTTTTCCACTTAAAACTCCACCACCATCTATGTCAGATCATCGTATCATAGTTGTTGCATTTGTTAAGAACTGTCATTTTGTGCAGGTATTAATTGTGCTACTTATACTTATTTAATATTTCCATTTAGAATTGACATTTTAACACGTATTAATTATGGTTGTTTCTTTTGTTAACAGGTTTACTTAAACTCAAATTCTCCTATACCACCAGTAAGTAATCTGTGGAGAAAATATTGTACTGAAGAAGCCCGGCAGTGGGAGTTTATTTACAGTGATCTCATGCAACATTGGTTGAGGATATTTCCATGCAGTACAGATGAATATGTTGTAAACTGATATGAAACGATAATTGGAGTAATTTATTTAACATTTATGAAAAGTTATTTTAAATAATTTTTTTACATGATAAAAATTATAACTGAAAATTATAATATTAAATATAACTAAAAATTATAATATTAAATAAAACCTCGTTCGATTTAATTTTATAACTGAAAATTTTACTGAATATATTAAATATCCAAAGTTATCCATAATAGTACATATCCAAAATATACCTAAAAAATTACAAAATATTACATATCATAAGTTATCCAAAATATTAAAATAAATTCCTAATTCCTAATTCCTAATTCCGTCTATTTCTCCTACGATATGGTACTGTGTTAGACCAATCTCTTCTACGACCACCCCTTTGATTTCGCATCATCATTATTAACTCATTAACCAGTGCCATGCCATCTGGTAATATGAGTTGCCGACCAAGAAGCTCTTCAGCAATTTCTATAGCTCGACGCTGCAATAAAAAATAAAATAAATTAATATAATGTAGTTAAAATAAAATATGAATAAACAAAATATGCAAAATTAATATACCGTTACGGCAACGGCTTCATCGGCGGCATCAGCGGCGGCATCAGGGGCATCAGCTGCATGAGTGGCAGGTTCTGCATCACCTGCATGAGCGACTGGTTCTTCCTGGGATGGTTCTCTATGAATGATGTATGGATGTGAAATTCTGCAGAACCAGTCCATGTAATCATTCGAGCAGAGGACATGTCCCTTCCCAAATGCACCAGCATCTACTACATGCACAGCATACTGCGTAAACATGATGTCCATTTCCTCTGAGGTTGTCGTCCGACCCACTATATCTAACGGTGAGTCAGGAATGGTTTGGACATGTCCATATTGATGCAATACCCTGTCTGGCAGATGAGCATACATCTTCGGACCCCATCGTATCCACCCTCGAAATAAAGAAACCTCTTCAAAGGGTCGCTTCACTCGGTGGGCCTCGTATGGTGTCCAACAGACCTCCTCAACAACAATTTCATCAAGCGCTTTCCTAAATGGAAGCACCAAACCTTTATCCCGTTTTGGCTTCCATTTAAGTGCTCTGGGGTAGTCTTCAACGTAACTCGGAGAAAGTCTACAGCAATCTCTACATAATGTAGGAAAATGCTCATAGACCCACGCCTGCACAAATATAATAACATATCATTAGTTTAGAATAATTAATATTAGATATTATTAATACAATAAACAACCATATAGTTTACCTGTAACAGTGTAAGATACGCTGACACAGTTCGGGTCTGATGCATGCTGGCTTCACGTAGATTGTCGTATAAATAAGCAAGAGCAGCTGCACCCCATGCAAATCCCCCACAAGCATTGAGGTCTCGGAAGCAGTCAAGATATGCAACGCTGACTGCATAGGCACTCTTATCACTGAATAGTGTGCAACCGACCAAAAACAGAAGAAATGCCCTAGCAGCCATCTGCCACTGCTGGTCACGACACCGCTGCTGGTATACATCTAGTAACCAACTATACCGAACTGAGGGTGTGTGCGTGACATTAAACTCAGCATAGGCGACAGCATGACTAACTCCGAGTAGCTCAGCAAATATATCTGCACCCTCATCCTTGTTAAATACATTAACAGTGAAGAATGCACCTGTGATGGGGATATGCAGTAGAGAGGAGACATCGTCAAGAGTAATCGTCATCTCCCCAATGGGAAGATGGAAGCTATTAGTGTCATGATGCCACCTCTCTATGAATGCTGAAATGATCCCTTTGTCGATCATTTCATAGCTGCATTTCAGCAAAGAAAATAACCCTGAGCTTTTCACCAGTTGCTCAACCTCTGGGTGTTCAATAACACCTTCTTTTAATTTTTTCCCATTGCTAAACACCCTTAATTCGCCACGATCCTGAAATTAGTTATCCAAATAAATATAATTTAAAACACATTACAACAAAAACAATTAAAAATTTAATTTCATTTCATTGATAAAATTACCACGCCATCCCAAAGTCGGGTTGCCACATGATCGGCAAATGTCCTAAGTAAAGAACAATCAATCGGACCACCAGGATATGCGTCGGATTGTGCTTCAGGTTGTGCTTCCGCTGGTGCTTCCGGTACGGTTTCTTCCTGTTGCCACACTACTCGTCGTCTTTGTGCCCAAGCCGAAGCAGTCGGCCGAACACGACCGTCAACATTAGAGGTACCCTCATTGATTACAACGCGTCCCTCTCTATCGGTATACATTGTGCGAACCATATCTGCACAAACAAAAGCATATTAAATATCAAAACAGCAAATCCCAGTATCATACGGGAAATGAATTCACGAACCAGGTTCGTGAATTCATTTCACGTACTTTCTTCAGTTTCTGAAAATGTATTCACGTACGTGAACTAAGTTCACGTACGTTTCTGGGTTTTTTCAACAATGCGTTTTAATCAGAATCAACAATGGCAACAACAGGGTTTTAGGGTTTCAGGCAAAGGGTTTCAGGCAATTCGTTCATAATAAAAAACACAAACAACTTTAATAATGAACAACAAAAACAGGGATGATGCTTACTTGATTTTGGTGAAGTGATGATTGAAGAGGAAGAAGATGCAATGAAGTTGTTGAAGACTGAAGTTGATGATGAATAAAGAACCTGGAATGCAGTTGATGATGAATAAAGAACCTGGAATGCAGTTGATGATGACTGAAGTTGATGAGGGATTATGGGTTTTTGAATGCTTCTGGGTTTTTGAATGAAGAGGATGAAGATGATGAGGAAAAAGATGATGAGGAAGAAGATGAAGGAATGAAGGAATGAAGATGAAGAAGGTGGGGTTAGGTTACAATAATAAAGACAAGGGCAAAATTGGAATTTTCTTTTTTTTTAATAAAAGGGGTGTGGGTAGTAATTTAGGGGGTGTTGGTAGTAATTTTGAAACAATTGCCGCAAATTTCTTTCCCCGCTTAACCTATCAACAAAAGAAAATATAATACTATTTAGTTCAAACCCATTTGAATATTGTCCACATATGTGACTTCATATATGCATATACAGAATAAAATTAATACTAAAATCTACTATAATACAATATGATGGAAATAAATAAAATGACATTGTATCATAATATTCCAAACACATATGACATTAAACATATAGGAATAAAATTTATTACGAATTTATCTGTAAGATTTAGTTTAAATGACAAATCTTGATATTACTAAGATTAATATTATGTTTTAGGTTCGAACTCGAAACTTAATTCATTATTTGCATACACATTGCATCTCATTTTCTTCATTGATTATTTAATATGAAAACTAATAACTTATTTTTTCACAACCTCATTTTTGTTTTTGATGTCTAGTTTAGTATTCTGTTCTGCATGTTATGTTTTATTTTTGTGATGTCATTGTCCTTTACCTATTTTATTATTGAAAAATATTATTTGAATACGGACATAATATTTGACACGTATGTATTATTTACGGTATTTATACACTGCACAATATTTTTCTTAAGAAAAACTCAAAAAAAATTTCAATTTTATTTATTTATTATTGAGACATCTTTTTGTGACACACTTACGAGTTTATACCACTAATCACTTTAAATACTTTATTAACCACTAAAATATAAATTATTAACCACTTATTTAACATATATCTCATTAATTACTAAAATGCAAGACAATAACCACTTTAGAGTACTGAGATTTAGTGGTTAAAGAAGTATTTTAAAGTGGTTAATGTCATGTGTTTTAGTGGTTAATGAGATATATGTTTAAAAAGTGATTAATAACATGTATTTTTAGTGATTAATGAAGTATTCAAAGTGGCTAATGACACATATGTATTGTGTTAAAAAAAATGTTTTTTAATTTTTTAAAAAAGAATTTTTTTTAAATAAACCGTACTCCGTATATATATGTACGATGTCAAAAAATATGTTCCAATAACACATTCGGTTATTATTATCCTCTTAATGGCATAATTGTTGTTAATGTTTTCTTTGTCATTGTTAGTCATCTTTTTATTACTGAATAATAAATATAAGACTTAGTTGTAGTTTTAGTTTCTTTATTTTTACTAATTCACAAATTCGGTCCTTCCATTTTAAAATTTGATAGTTTTGGTTCTTCATTCTAATTTTTTAACTATAAAATAACGATGTTATATGCTTTAAATAACGTGACATATGATACGATGATGTAGAATAATTGACACCTATAAAATCGCAATAAAATCCTATAAAAACTTAACTTTCGACTTCGAATATTTTTCATTTTGTAATATAATTAATGACATATGAATAATTAATGCATCTGGATGAGTTCTATGTCATGAAATCGTTTGTCACATCATTTAAAATATATCAAATCATCATTTTTTAGTTCAAAAATCTAAGGGAGGAAGCAAAATTGTTCTTTTAAAATAATGAGACCAATTCCGTAAAATGATTAAAATAAAGAACCAAAACTACAATTAAAACTAAATTTAACTAGAAAACATATCTAAAAGATAGCCAACTTTTAGGGTTTTCTAGAAAAAGATGTAAGATTTTCAAAAAGATGAATTAAAAGTGTAATAGGTTATATTATAAAATAATTCAAAAGGAAAAAAGGAATTGAGTTATTATGTTAGAGTCTATTTGGATTGACTTATTTGAACTTATATGTTGACATAAACACTTGTGAGAAAATTTGAGAAAGTTGATGGAAACATCTTATTACTTACGGTGAGATTGGAAAAATCTCAACGATTCACTATAATTTAGCAAAAGCTAGAATTTGGAGCTTCAACCAAAATAGGCAAAATTGAAATCCTACACAGGTTCAAAAAGAGGTCACATAATCGTAAATCAGTGGATTATAACACGAACCGTAAGATCCTATCAAAATTATTGAAATATATTTTAATAAATTTTTTATAATGTAATTAATTTATAGATATTTATATAAATAAAATTCAAATAATAGTTTACATATTTATTTTATAATAATGTTTCAATATTGATTTTAATTTCTAATAGTTACTAATAAAAGAAAAAAAAACCATCCGAGAGAGATATAGGAGAATTGGTTTTTGT
>JBBPBQ010000002.1:39140061-39187481 GCA_037974755.1 Cicer yamashitae | reverse complement strand
CCCCCCCCCCCCCATATAGTTAAAAATCCAATATTGCCCACACAATTCACCACTCAGTAAAAGGTAAAAAAAAAATTACTCTCAAAATCTCACCCAATCTCAAAATTTCCGGTACGTATTATTTTCCCCAGAAAATCCGGTAGTTAAAATGTAACTACCGGAAATTTCAAAACTATGAAATTTCCGGTAGTTAATTTCCTTTCCGGAAATTTCGCCAGCAAATTTCCGGTACGTTATTTATACTACCGGAAATTTGCGAGCTGTGAAATTTCCGGTAGTTATATTTACCGGAAATTTCAAAACTCCGGTACTTAAATTTTTTTTTTTTTTGTTTATTTTTGATTTTTGTTGACATAGGTATGGAAAAAAGACAACCAGTGTGTATAGATTTGACTGAAGCATTCACAACCGATCAAATTTTTGAATCACGAGAAGCTGTCATATCATGGGCAAGTGAGGTTGGCCGTCAAAATCGAGTAGCTGTTATCATAACTCATCCGACGTAGAGACCGGAAAGAGAGGAAGGAAATCTAAATTAATTATTGGTTGTGATAGAGGTGGAAAATATCAATCAAATAAAAGTGACTCAGGTACTTCAACAAAAAGGTGTGGTTGTCCGTTTAAAATTCAATCGAGACCATTGAAAAATGTTGAGGGATGGATTATTAGTTTAGTGTGTGGACTTCCCAACCATGAGTTAGTGGCTACTTTTGAGAATAATGCATTTGTGGGGCGCTTAAACGATGAAGATAAGAATCATGTTGATGAGCTGACAAAGTATCACGTTGCACCGAGGCATATCTTGTCATTTTTTAGGGATCGAGATAAGGAGAATGTGACTAATATCTCTCAAATTTATAACCGACGAAGCACATACATGAAGAATTTGAAAGGACCTAGAACTGATATGCAACATCTATTGAAGTTACTTGAAGCTGAGAAGTATGTAAGTTGGACTAGGACTCATGGAGACTCCAACGTTGTGAGGGACATGTTTTGGACGCACCCAGATTCCATAACTTTGTTGAACATGTTCCATTTTGTATTGATCATGGATAGCACCTACAAAACCAACAAGTATAGGTTACCATTGTTTGAAATTGTTGGTGTAACTTCAACTGGGTTGACATTCAATGTTGCATTTGCTTATATGGATAATGAGCGTCAACAAAACTTCTATTGGGCATTGGAGAAGTTAAAAGAGTTGTTTCTTGCAAACGCTCCATTTCCTCAGGTGATCGTCACTGATAGAGAACTTGCTTTAATCAATGCAATTGAAGTTGTATTTCCATCTTCAACAAATTTACTTTGTCAACTTCATATCAACAAAAATGTTGGAGCCAAATGTAAACAGTATATATTAAAGAAAGATATGCAGGAACTCATTCTTGAGTTGTGGAAGAAAATTGTTTATTGTTATGAAGAGAAGGAGTATGAGGAACTGTTGCAAATGTTCGAGCAAGCATGTGTTAATAATATTATTTTCTTTGACTACGTTAAAGACACATGGTTGAATCCTCACAAGGAAAGATTTGTTGAAGCATGGACCAATCGAGTATTGCATCTAGGAAATACTACAACTAATAGGTACGTCATTCAAACTTTATTTTTTTTTTTTTATATTTATACTTATATATGATTAATTTTGTCTATATATGATTAAACATGTATGATAGAATTTTGTTTTAATTTTATACTTATATATGATTAAATAATATCAAATTTTGTTTATGTTTGAATATTAGGGTTGAGTCTGCTCATTGGTCGTTGAAGAAATTTTTGGAACACAGTAAATAAGATTTCTGTAAGGCATGGAATGGTATGAATGACATGTTGAAGTACCAAATTATTAAGATCAAAGGTTCATTTGAGACAAGTAAGGGTCGCAAAGAGCATATACACAACAATTCATTCTATGAGAATTTGAATTGGGTTGTATCCAAGAACGCTTTAGCTGATATTGATCATGAGTACAAGAGAGTCAGGTATGTCGGTAACGAAAAAGCTTCATGTTGTTGTACACTTAGAAACACTCATGGATTACCGTGTGCATGTGAGTTGGCACGATACAAGTTGGAAGGTGTTCCAATTCCATTGGAGTCTGTTCATATACAATGGAGGAAATTAACAATGAATACTGATCAAGAGGAAGAACAGCTGGAAAAGGATTCAGAGTTGGACATTACATGTGAGATGAAAGTTATTTGGAAAATATGGAAAACACTTAATGTTGTTGGAAGAAGGGCATTGAAGAGCAAGTTGCGTGAAGTTGCATATCCAGAAACAACATCAATGTGTGCCCCACCAGATAAGATCAAAACAAAAGGTGGTGTGAAGAAGAAAAAAGGCATTAAGCCGAAGGGATTTGATGTATATCGCGACCCTTCATTTTTTGAGCATGTTGATGCATCCCAACAAGTCTCCCAGCAAGCATCCAAACAAGTCTCCCAAGCATCCAAACAAGTCTCCCAGCAAGCATCCAAACAAGTCTCTCAGCAAGCACGTATGACGAGTCAGGTTAGAAAATATTTGGACGAGTTTCCTCCTCTAATTCATCCATATATTGTAGACGTAGTTAATGTTAAAGCAGATGGAAATTGTGGATATCGTGTTATTGCTGCTTTACTTGGCCATAGTGAAGAATCTTGGAGCATTGTGCGTCGACAATTGTATATAGAGATTAAGTCCAAACCTGATTTATATTTGCGTTATTCAAGGAACGTTTGCAAGAAGTGACTGACTCGTTACTTGTATATGAACTGGGAAACCAACCGATGGAAAAGTGGCTGAGCATTCCAGATATGGGTTACGTGATAGCAACAAAATATTATCTCGTTCTTGTTACATTGGCAAAAAGTTTTTGTTTGACTTTTTTTCCATTGACGGGTGCACACAATGGAGACCTATCACGTGATCGTATTATCAGCATTGGTTTTGTTAATGAAAGTCATTGGGTTCAAGTTAAATTGAAAGCAACATGTCCATTACCTCCACTAGCATGGCATTGGAAGGAGCACCGTAGTGATGAGTCTACATCATGAGCTATAGCTTATGCTGGACGTCTACAACATTGGGGTTCATTAGATTTAGAGGGTACATCAGATTATATGTCTTTAGCAGATGATTGACACTTTTGTAACAAGTTTTATTCAATACATATTATATGTTGTTTTCAATTAGTTAGTTTACATTCACCACATTGAACAAGATAAATAAGTCTGAATAATAAAATAACACAATAAAAATAAGTATAAATAAATAAGTCTGAATACTAAGTCAATAAAAATAAGTCTAAACAAGTAAGTCTAAATATTAAAAATACAACATAAATACTATTGATAACTCCCTCCTCTAGAAATGTATAAAACCCTCTCTAATAAAACACGCATGTCATCATCACCCGGTAGTCTATCTAGATCTGAACTCTCCTGTATCAGACCACCGATATGTTGCCACTGTGTATACCACTCCCCATGACTATCACTAGGACCAACAGCATCAGTAGGACCTCCAGCATGACTAGGACCAGCAGCATCAGTATGAACTCTAGCATGACTAGGACCAGCATCTGCAGCAACGTGAGGGGTCATCCTAGGATGAGATATCCTATAGTACCACTGGATGTACCCCTCAACAGTCTCGTGTGGATATGTAGCCCGATGCATCACTGCACAAAGGGCTCGAACACAGTTCCGGTACATACTCCATTCAACATCCACATCACGTACTACAAACATCGGTGGTGTGGGAGGGATATGCTGAGTATATCAGAATTGTCGGATGCACCTCTCTGGTAAATAAGATACCATAGTGGAACACCAACGAATATGACCAGTAAACAACGATACAGACTGAAACCGTGTGCTAGAGTCCTCGTCGTAATTTACTGTCCAGATAACCTCAGACTCTCTCAAAGCATCCAATTTTGCTCTGTAGTACGCCATGCTCCCGGATGTTTGTTTAGGAGTCCACCGATACATCTGTGGCATGAAGGAAATCGGCTCATTCGGATCCCTTTTACAGATATTAGGGAAGTGCTCATATATCCAGGTCTGTAAATTATAAAAACATACAAATAATTAATTAACCATATTATCAAATAATAATATAATAAGTATGAAAAATAATATAATAGTACCTGAAAGAGAGATAAATATCCACCGATCTGCTTCGTTGCTGGCAGAGTACTATCTCTAAGATAGTCATATAAAACAACAAGTGCTGCTGGTCCCCAAGCCCATCTGCCACATGTACCAAGATCTTGAAACAGAAACAAATATTTAACAGATACTAGTGTAAAACTTTTATCTGCTAATATGGTATACCCTACTAAATGTAGTAGGTATGCTCTGGCTGCACAATCGTACCGTCCATCACGCAACTGTGTAAAAAATACCGATTTCAACCACTCGAAACTGTACGATGCACCTCTGTTATTCCTAGTCTCAGCCACTGCTTCATCATCAGTAACTCCTAGTAATTCAACGGCAGCAGTAATTGCCAGGTCTTCAGTGACATTAGCAGGAGGAGTGAAGAACTCACCACGACATGGGATGCTGAGAAGACCCCTGACATCGTCGAGAGTAATAGTCATCTCACCAAATGACAGGTGAAATGAGCTCGTCTCTGCATGTCATCTCTCAGCAAAAGCTGATATTAGATTACCGTCAATCATATTCAGACTACATTGCTGCAGAGGACGTAGTCCAGATACAGTAATCCAATTATCAATCTCCGCAGGTAATATAGCTCTAATGTCAATAAATTTGGCATGCTTCTTGCCATTTGAGACCACTTTAAGGGCGCGCCTATCCTGTTTAATTACAATAAAAAAAACAGACAATAAATTATAATTTAAATAATGAATATAAAATTTAAATATAAAAAATTATACTACAAATATATTAAAATAAATAATAAATAATTATAATAATAAATAATTAAAATAATAAATATTATTAACTAACCTCCCCATTCCAGATTTTTACAGCTATGTGGTCCTCATAATTCTTTAGGACAGATAAATCGTACGAACCACCAGGAAATAATGGAGCATCAGGCAGCTCCTGCTCCTGATCCTGCTGCTCCTGCTGCTGATCATCAATATAATCATCCTGATGTTGATCATCAATATAATCATGCTGATGATGATCCTGCTGCTGCTGATCCTGCTGGTGAACATCTATTTCTTTATTTCTCCTTCTACGTTTCTCGACTGCCGCTCTCCTATTCGACTGCGTAGGAGACCGAACTCTAGAATATTCACCGCTGGTTTTAGCTCCTCTGGTCCTCACTGTAAACAATAGAATGAAAAAAAAATGTATCAAATAATAAATAAAAAATAACAAAATAAAAAAAAAACATCACAACTACCGGAAATTTCAATGAAATTTCCAGTGAGGAACCCGAAAACTTCAAATTTCCGGTACACAACCGGAAATTTCAAATATGAAATTTCCGGTACGTATTTTGTGTACCGGAAATTTTAATGAATTTGAAATTTCCGGGAAAAAACTTAAAAATTCCGAACTCACTTTTCCGGAAATTTCATAATGAGGGGTACGATGAAGATTGCTGGATTTTACTAAATTTTGAGGGTTATTTAGGTAATTTCACTCAAAAAATTTTAAAATGGGGGTACAACAATAAATGGGGGGTACGAAAACTAATTCTCGAGATATAGAATGAGGTTAAATGGAGGCCCAAAACGAAGCCCATCTTATAACCCAATAGAAAAGAGAACATAGCATGAATAATTGAAGAGAATTGAATGCAGGGTTTTTAACAAACAGGGTTTTAAGCAACCGGGCCACTCACCCGACCCACAAAAATCTCACGCTGTAACTTTTCTGCAACCGAGAAACGCACGATTTCAGCGCTTCTACGATTAAGCACGACGATCCTCTGTAATTTTGCCAAACACTCACTGTCAATCGAAATATACAGTTATATGATAAGTGCTTATGATATAAGTGCTTTAGTGTAATGCTGTTTATGTAATGACACTGATATATGGTTTTGTGCATGTTACTTAGGATAAGCTGTAGAAGAGGAGTTTTTTTGGAGTAAAAATGAAGTATGTTTTGGTGACTGGTGGAGTTGTTAGTGGACTTGGAAAAGGAGTCACTGCAAGCAGCATTGGCGTACTCCTTCAAGCTTGTGGTTTTCGTGTTACTTCCATCAAAATTGGTATTTTCCCTTTTTTTTTTTTAAATTTAATTCTCACTCTTTTCTTTTACTTTTTCTCCCTTTTTCTTCAATATTTGAATTTGAATTTGAATGACATGCAACTTTCTATTACTTTCAGATCCGTACCTGAACACTGATGCAGGGACAATGTCTCCTTTTGAGCATGGGGAGGTGTTTGTCTTAGATGATGGTGGTGAGGTAAATATATTAATCAATATTACTTGAGATTGTATCAATCACATTTCAATATTATAGCATCGATCAACGATTTTAATGTGAATTCTAACTTATGTAGTGTGCATCCTTCTATGTGTAGCTTTTTTTTTTTCTGAGGTCACGTGAGTCGTTTTTGTGTTATAATATAATAACAGGGTAATAGCATTCCCTTCTCACTCATGTTCTGTTTTCATTTTTGTTGCTTGGTTGAAGGTTGATCTTGATCTTGGAAACTATGAACGTTTCTTGGACATCAAATTAACTCGCGACAATAATATCACAACTGGAAAAATTTATCAGGTAGACAAAATGTTTATTTCTTCTATTTCAATGTCTGATTTTTTATTTTTCTTTTGTTTATAATAACAGGGTTTCTTATTTTTTATTTGAATTCTTAATAGTCTGTTGTTGAGAAGGAAAGAAGAGGAGATTATCTTGGCAAAACTGTCCAGGTATATTTCGTCTATCTTATTTTTCCTTCCGAAGCTATTTGACATTTGTTATGGTTGATTGCAGTGTTGTTAGGTAGTGGCTATGGTTTAGCGGAATTTGACTAAAACGCTATTATTCTACATACGCTATTTAGTACAAAATGTTGTCAAATAGCAGCTATAACACTCTAGTATAGTGGAATTTGAATAAATTGCTAC
Source organism: Cicer yamashitae (assembly GCA_037974755.1). Lineage (NCBI taxonomy): Eukaryota > Viridiplantae > Streptophyta > Magnoliopsida > Fabales > Fabaceae > Cicer > Cicer yamashitae. The sequence goes on along the minus strand of JBBPBQ010000002.1, from coordinate 39,180,426 downwards.
TTTCTGCCATACATTATTGATAACACTGGTTGATTGTCTCTTTGTTTTGATTTTATCTTTGGTGTACTGGTAGGTTGTTCCACACATTACAGATGCCATCCAAGAGTGGATAGAACGTGTTGCACAGGTACCTGTTGATGGAAAAGAAGGCCCAGCTGATGTTTGTGTTATTGAATTGGGTGGAACTATAGGTAAACTATTATATTTTGGATATTTTTTTCTTTTCTATATCTTGAAAATCTTAGACGAAGCTGAATTAAAAAACCAGGCTTGTTCTATCTGGCAAATAATAATCGTGAAGCTTTGATTTTTAATTTTAGTAGTAATATAAAATGACTTTACTTTGATATAGGTGATATTGAATCTATGCCTTTTATTGAAGCACTTGGACAATTTTCATACCGCGTAGGTAATGTTTGTCATGCCGAGACCTTATAGTATACTGAATTATATGAACATATTTTGGTTGGGCGTTCTTTGGCAAAAGAGTTCTATCTGATTGTTCATTTTTTTCTCTCTATAGGTCCTTGCAACTTCTGTTTGGTTCATGTCAGCCTGGTGCCTGTTCTCAATGTTGTTGGCGAACAGGTACACCGCAAACTGTATGTTATCAATGGACATTGTAATTTAATAGTATATTTTTACTTAATGGAAGTTTTAATCAACAGAAAACAAAACCAACCCAGCACAGTGTCCGTCAACTTCGAGGGTTAGGATTGATCCCAAATCTTCTTGCTTGTCGCAGTTCAAAGGTCCGTCTGTCTCTTGACTGTTTGATTTTTCTTTTCATTCTCGATGGTTCCCAAAAATAATGATTGAAGATTTTTATGTTGTCCTTACCAGGAACTTGATGATAATGTTAAGGCAAAACTTGCTCAATTTTGTCATGTGCCGGTAACTAACACAACATAATTGTTGAAACTTTTTCACTTTGCTTATCCTTAAAAGCCTTCTCAAACCAAACTTATGTATCTGCAGTTATCAAATATACTCACTCTATGTGATGTTCCAAATATTTGGCACATTCCTTTGCTGTTAAGAGTAAGTAACTCTACGATATTTTATGAAACTTCTTTCTATTGTCTTCTAGTGTTTAAACCTTGTTTACAAAGTTTCAGATTTTTAAGCTTTGAATTTAATATCTTTTTGCCAAGGTAGTTGAATTGCATTATTTTTCTGTTACGTTATGTGGTTCATCCACTAACTACAATTTTTTCTTTTGATATTGTTCTGTTACAAATAGGACCAGAAGGCACATGAAGCAATCCTGAAAACATTGAACCTGCAAGGGTTTGTTTGACAAACTCATTCTTGTTTTGTTGTAATCTTCATCCCTACCCTCAGAAGAATCCTTATCCTGTTGTGTTGATTTTTCAAGAATTTATTATTAGTTACTGTAACCACAGTTACCTTAAAATGATTGTGTTGGAACTGATGGCCTTATTTTTTGCAGTGTTGCTACAGAGCCTAATTTTAAGGAGTGGATCTCTCGAACAAAAGTTTATGACAATTTTAATGAATCTGTGAGTTTCTATATTTCTGATATATCATTAAAAAAATTATAATACAGGACTAGATATTCACCTCCCTGGTTATGTTCTTCACAGGTTAGAATTGCAATGGTGGGAAAATATACAGGCCTTTCTGATGCATATCTTTCTGTGCTGAAGGTGCATTACTCTTCAATAATACTCCTTTTCCATTTTCACCAATTTGCAGTTTTAGTAGTTGTTGATTTTGTTAAAAAAGGCAGAGTAATTCAATAATACTCCTTTTCCATTTTCACCAATTTGCAGTTTTAGTAGTTGTTGATTTTGTTAAAAAAGGCAGAGTAAGGTGTCTCATCTAATGTAGTATCAATGTATTCACCATCTTTATTCTGTAGCTCTTTAAATAGTTTAATCACAAATTTGTTGCTTTTGGTGCTGATGCTGTTATCTCGAGTTTACATACACTTAGGATGGTTGATGTGCAGTAATGATTATCTATATGACTAGCTTCATGTCTGATGCATGAAAACCTGAAATAGTTTAATCACAAATTTGTTAAAAAAGGCAGAGTAAGGTGTCTAATCTAATGTAGTATCAGTGTATTCACCATCTTTATTCTGTAGCTCTTGAAATAGTTTAATCACAAATTTGTTGCTTTTGGTGCTGATGCTGTTATCTCGAGTTTACATACACTTAGGATGGTTGATGTGCAGTAATGATTATCTATATGACTAGCTTCATGTCTGATGCATGAAAACCTGAATTTTATCCCAATATCTGGGATACTTGTGATGATTGATGGAGATTAGGAATTTCGTTGTTTCCGTTGAAAGCTCTGTAGTCAATAGAGGTATTTGACTTTGCTACCTCTCCTATCTTCTCTTTGGAATCATCCCTCTCCGCCACAAGACTGTGATCTCCTCTCCTCTCTGCTACGTTTGCAGCTTTGCAACTCCGGTGTGGCTGCTGCCGCCTCCAGCGCGATCGTCTCTACCCCTTTCTTTTCTCTGCGCCACCAAATCTCTTCTTCTCCCCTGTTTTTTCTCACCCCTAGACTTCGGCATAGCCGCCTTACCGCTCACGCTAAATCGTTTTGGGGGTCGTCCGCTACACTATGGGTCATTGACTCATTTCTTTGTTGTTAGTGCTTCATTGTCATTTTCTTGTAACAAGATTTTATGTATGTTGTGAGGATAAACCAGTGAGATGCTGTTCAATAAAATGCATGTAGTAATTCACAAATGATTGATATCGATTGCATTGGGTGTGTATTGTGTGTTATCTCCTGTTTCAGTTGCCAATATGAACTTTGTTTTGGTGAGTGTCATGAAACATATGTACTATGATATGCTTAAAGGAAAAATCTTATATAATTGGTAATCTGTCCAGGCACTTATGCATGCTTCTGTTGCTTGCAATCGCAAGCTCATTGTGGACTGGGTTCCTGCTGAGGATCTGGAAGATGATACCTTTAAAGAGGTGATTATCGATCTTTCGACTGTTGCTACATATGTTAGTTAACTGTTTTGTTTTGCTTTATTCCAAACCTCTGATGATTAATTTACCGCTTGCAGGATCCTGATGCATATAAAGCTGCTTGGAGTCTTTTAGAGGTTTTTGATTGTTTCTACTGTTTACACTTTTAGGCACTAAATGTATTTCTTCACTTTTCCTCTGTTAATACTACATCAACTAAAATATACCAAAACCAACAATTGAAGGTGTGTCCAGTTTCTGACAGGTGCAATGTCCAACAACGACACGGCACTGACACATGTGGTTACACTCAATGACTTTCCTTATCGTAAAGGGGTCGGTGTTGGTGTTTCATAGAATGTGATATTATATTCAGAATTTACCTAAATGGTTTTCTGTTACAGGGTGCTAATGGGATCCTAGTTCCAGGAGGTTTTGGTGATAGAGGAGTACAAGGGAAAACTTTTGCTGCTAAGTATGCTCGAGAAAATAGTGTTCCATTTCTGGGCATTTGCTTGGGGATGCAAATTGCTGTCATTGAATTTGCAAGATCTGTTCTTGGTCTTGATGATGCTAATAGCACAGAATTTGATCCTGAAACAAAAAATCCTTGTGTCATATTTATGCCAGAAGTATAATTTCTGATACTCCAGTTTTTACGCAGTTACATCGTGATAATATTGTTCCTTTTAGAATTTAGTTAAAACCTTGTTTTCTATTATAGGGTTCAAAGACTCATATGGGTGGAACTATGCGTCTTGGTTCGAGGAGAACATACTTCCATGTTGATGAGTGCAAATCAGCCAAGTTGTAAGAATTAATAACCAAACTCCAGTTTATTGATATATACAAACACATGTTGCTTTTGCTATCATCTATTAAGGGTAACAGACTGATGAATGTGTTCCAGTATTTAAATTTATGCGAAAAAAGTGTTTTCATCCTTAATTTAATCCAACACAATAATTCATCTTCACATGTATACTAAAAATTAATTCAAAATGGGTGTTATGGATCTCCACCAAACATTTATCTCTAATTTTTCATACTGTATTTGAAATGTGTGTAGGTATGGCAATGTAAGCTTTATCGATGAGCGACATCGCCATAGATACGAGGTAAGTTGTGTTTGCATGTGAAAGCTTCCTTTGTGAGAAAAAATCAACATTTTTCATGTACATAAGTGGTTGGTTGCAATGTACAGGTTAATCCTGACATGATATCACAACTTGAAACTGCTGGTCTTTCCTTTGTTGGCAAAGACGAAACTGGGAGACGTATGGAGGTGTGTGTTTGCATGCAAGTGAAAATGTTGATCTTGAGACAGACAATTTATAACTACAATTTTTATTTTGTAATTATGCCGATGATACAATTGCAGATAGTTGAAATGCCTGGTCATCCTTTCTTTATTGGTGCTCAGTTTCACCCAGAGTTTAAGTCAAGACCTGGGAAACCTTCTCCACTATTCTCCGGTATTTTTCTATAAACGTTATTCTGTGTCCCTTTTAATTCTCCACATATCTAGGCCATGCCTTTGTAATCTTCTCTTTTCATCATTTGTTAAATGCTATGTTTCTATTATTTATGTTTCCTACTGATCTATGCGTGTATCTTTTGTGCTATCTTCTCTAGTTTGACCGAATTGTACAAAACTTAGCTTAATCTCCTTTCACTGAATAAGGTTCTGGGGAATAGATACTGATAAACTCAATTCAAAATTGGGTGCATCTCTTCAGACATTCGCAGATTTCTATAGGACCCTAGTAGAACTTTTCACATGCTTGTGTGACATAATAAATTAAATATGTAACACGAGAGAATCTGTTCCCTAGGTTTGGATGGTTGTTCAATTTTCCCTAGTTAATAATAATGCAGAGTAGTAGAATATGGTTATTACGGTGCAGTTGTTATGGTTATCAAATGGAGATTCAAATTGTGAATTTCAAGACCTATTTTCTGAATGGGGAATCGAAGCTTATTTTGAATTGTAAGATACATTACCCATCAAAAATTACATTTTTAAATAAAAATAAGTGACAACAAAATTATAGGCTAATATATCATATCTGCCCTTCAAAATAATTCAAGATTCAAGTCATAAATTGAATGACAAAAGAAAGTGGTGGCTATACAAAGTTGACTAAAAAAGTGGTTGACTACACTAAATTTAAGCCGTGATTCATCATAATGATTTGGAATTCATCATAGTGATTTGGGATTCGTCATAATGAATCTGAATTCAAAATGAGATTCACAATCAAAATAAATACACATCAGAGACTCATAGATTAGGTTCAGTTTTGTATCAAATCAAAATACGACAACCATGTGTTTTAAGATACTGGAAAGTTGTTGCTATTTCTTTGAATATGTTTTGTCTGCTCTGTTAATTTATCTATGATGCGTTTTGTGAGAATAGCAAGAGAAGCATTTAACACACTCAATGAATGCCTCACTATAACAACAGGATTAATAGAAGCAGCATGTGAGAGGACAGTTGTGTTAAAAAGCAAAGGGAATGCGAATTTAATCAATGGGGTACTTGAAGCACACTCGCCAACGTCGAAATCACAGAATGGAAATGGGTTCATATCTTCCAATGGTTCCTTAAATGGTGTATGTCCCAATGGCAACGGCGTCTATGTTGATGGGGAAGTTTAGTAATATCAACTTTTCTAGCTTACAATTGTGCTTTGGTTTTCTCCTAGCACATTTTTGTCCTTGGTTAGCTTGTACAGTTTGAAGTGGTTGGTTAGATAACTTTGAGCTCTATCTATTGCTTTTGTTTCCAGCATGAAGCAAATTTTGGGTGTAACAGCTTTTGTTTCAAAGCATATAGGTGATGCTTATGGATAATATTTTTGTTTTTTATTTTTCACAATGGCTTAAAAGAGTGGTTTTTTCCCTGTAATAAATAATGTGATGAATTTTAAACTCTTTCTCCTTACTTTACAGGGAAAAAACCACTTTCCTTTTGTTTTCATTTTTTCTTATTCCTGAATATTGTGGGCTCTGATTCTGGAGGAACATAACAAATGGACAAATGGACAAATGGAACAAGTTTCAAACATTTGGAGGAAAAACATTTGGAATCTGATTATGCAGCTGCAACATTTGGCATTCTAGTTCTTTGATATTCTTATGCAAGAAGCACATGGTTATGTCTAAATCTTTATACACAATGTTTTTTTTCAAAATCACTTAGCTAGTCATTTCTATTCTCATTTTTCCTTTCTTCTTTGTCTGCATAGCTAGACAATAGAACAGTTTTGTATCCTTCATATTGTTGAGGTTCATCATCAGACTCACTAATTACTATTTCAAGTATTGTTCTATTAACTTAATTATCATCAATATTCAGCAATGTAACATACAATCTAATACAAATGCAGTTACTATTTAGCTTCAGCATGTTGAGAACATGAGATGATTTACTGTTAATCTAATTTTTGAATATTGTCAAGAACTATTAGGTGTTTGGGTTTCTTTCAATGAATCCTTTGAGGAACATGAAATATGAAATTTTCACGTATTTTTTTCAAGCAAAACTTTTTTTTTTTGAAAACTTCAAAATTTGAAGTTACAATGGTTTAAGTAGTTCGTTATCACACCGGTAGCTTCAGAAATCACAAGGCACTCGTAGACAACTATTCAATTACCCTTTTCTGTAAATTTTTATTTTATATGAAATTGATCAAATTCGAAGTATGATAGACCAACTATTTTTATACATTTTTAGTACCATGCAACAACACTAAAGGAATTAGAAGCACACACGATAAAAACAGTTAATTTTTTGGGTCCACTGATTTATTAAAAAAATAAAAAAAAACTAGTCTAAATTTACATTGACGATTATAAAAGTTATGGTTGAACATAATTTTCATAGACCATTTAATAAGCGGTAGTACCAATACAGAAAAATGTACCATATGAGGAAATAAAACAGATCTCCAGTCATTATATGAAAAAATAAAGGTGAAAAAGACTTGAAAAATAGAGTGAAATTTCAAGCATGATCTTCTTCTGGATCAGAACCAAACACATTTTCATTAGTATCTGTTTCTCCTCCATTGTTTGTAGAAGTTCCTTGTGATGACTTAGCCATCTCCATCACTTCACCTGGTGGTGGATGGTCAAACTTGCAGGTTATACCAAACTTGCACGTTCCAGTTTTCAAATAGTATGGGCAGATCTCAACATCCTTCAAGAAAACATACAAAAAGTCATGATATGTCAATAGTTTTTTACACATCACTAAATATTTAATATGAAATTCACTAGTATATTCATGAATCTCCGACAGAAATTTGAGGCTACTAAAAACTGAAGTTAATGACACAAGAGCCACGTCCTTGGCCACTTTGTTTGAACACTCTACTCATGCATCTACGAATAATTACTTAAAAACTTCCACCGCACTTGCGTAACAATCCAAGTAATCGTGCACATTTTTTACAATACAAAATCTATTTTACTAATGGAAAGGAAATGCAAATACTTCGTCATTTTGTAACGTGTATGAATGTGAAAAAGAGCAAACATACCTCTCTTCTTGGTAACCCTGCAGGAGTGAGTTTAACAGTTGATTGCAGTTTTGACATTGATGGTGTTGAGCGATCAAGTGGGTGATGGTACTTGCATCTTTCCCCAAATTTACATATGCCAGTTTTCATATAGTACTACATGGCAAATCATTAAATAGAAATGTCAGAGGTAATTCGATGTTTTATGCAAAGACTAGGGCTTTGCATGCAGAGTTAATCAAGTAATATAAGCTTGCGTCAGTTGCGTGAAGTTAAAACAAGTGTTATTTTGTAAGAATCAAATTTTTGAAAACCAGATCAGATCTTAATTGATAAAGGGAGAAAAAAAGGCAAGTTTGCTTACATCACATTCAATTTGTCCAGGGCGCTGAGGAAAGACAGTCTGTGTTGTTCCCACCTGAGACTGGAAAACAAATAGCCACATGAGATGCATTGACTTTAAGTATGTTCAATGGATGATACATCTTGGAAACCCAATTTACCGTAACATAAGAGTGGCACTTTTCTAAAGCTGATAACACTTCTCTGTATATTGCTCACAGTTTTTTTTTTCTCTATGCTTCCGTTCATTATACGCACATGTTTCTTAAAACTTCAGTGTGTTTTCGGTTGATGAAAGGAGACATAAGATGTATAAAACATAGATGCTAATTCACATTTTATATATGGCAAGTATGTTGACAATCATATAGAGAGAAATTGACAGTTTAAACAACCACTCCATATCTTACTATGTAGAGCCAGTGCAAAAGTAGTCCATCCGAAAAAAACAACTTTGAGGTCACTCGTAAATTTAATGTTTAAATACCCCACAAGAATGAAGGTCTTTGATTACATTATTTGCAATTTGCATCAGTCAAACCTCTATGAGAATAAGTAACAGTAAAAACTTCCACATTACCACTGGATTTGACAGCCTGGGGTCAAAAGCTTGATAAAGACATGCAGCTGGATTAATAACTCCAATGTTAAGATTAGCTGCTGAAGATGCCAAAACAGAAGGAGCCAATGTAGAAATAGTTGGATTAATTGCTGCACCGAAGAACGAACATATGAAAGGATTGTTTAAGAAACAAGAAAAAGTGTTAACAGTCAACACGATACATACCATTCATGGCGGGATGATTGTAGCGGCAAGTGGCACCAAACTTGCAACTGGTTTAAATATAAATGGTAGAAAAATGTAAGTACTTCTATTAACCAATTAAACAGAAATCAATATTTCCACTTCAATTAAAAGAAAAATCAATATTTACCTTCCAGTTTTCATGTAGAATGGACAATCCACTTCCCCCTATCAGCAGAGATTTGAACAGTGAAAAACAAGGCTTAGGCAATGTTGACAATATGCGTTTTAGCTATTATGCAACAGAGAATGAACACCAAAAAACTTAAAAGAGAAAATTAATACCAGTCTCACAGGAAGCCCTTTGCTATTATGCAACAGTGGAGGTATAAGAGGATTAATTGGTTGCGTATCTCCTGTTGCACCGTCCAACACAGAATTAGTTTGAGTCTGCTCAACGGTATGGCTCAATTCATCAGAGACCTGAATCTGGATATCTTTGGGGTGATGGAATTTGCACGCAGCACCATACTTACATAATCCAGTTTTCAAGTAGAACTGCATAAATATAAAAAGAAATAAGCCATATATGAATTGTGTCAACTCTCAAGTATTCATGCAAAAGATAAATGTCTAACCGCACAAGGGGTCTCTAGAGGCCTATCAGGTAAGCCAGAAACATCGGCATTTTCAGAGGGAACATTTGGATGATTAAATTTGCACCGTGAACCAAACTTGCATTTTTTAGTTTTCAGAAAGTACTGCAATGTATTTAACTCAATGATTAGAAAAGGATCAAATACATCTGAAAAAAAAAAAGGAAAAAGAATAATTGCAAATTCTACTCACCGGACAATCTGGTTCTCCTGGTCTCTCGGGAAGAATTTCACTTGGAACAATATTTGGAACCTAATTCAGTTTTAAATAAATCATATGTATCATAATAAATCAGTAAAACCATTTTCTATTTAAGAATTCAAATTGCTAGGTGATTATAATGCACCCTTTGCGACCAAAACCAACTGCCAGCGGGCACAAATCAGGAAAGATAAAAATGGAAAGAAACATCGATAACATATTTAGCTGATTATATGAACTAACTGGAACGCAGTTATCCTAATTCCTAACGTATGATTTAACATAACCTCTAATACACACCTTGAATTTCATTGGGCACTCAATACTAGTAGCGCAAACATTGATTGACAAGTTGACAACATGGTAAAATATTAGAAGGTTGCTTATCCATCCCCCGGGTTTGCTCATCCACCCCTAAATATACTACCGGAAGCTAGGATTTGGTAGTGTATTTTACTCAATTTTACACTACCGGAAGCTAGGATCCGGTAAAAAGCCAGAAAAATGAGCAAACATGGGGGGCTGGATGAGCAATCACCAAAATATTATTCTAATACAGCTATGCAGTTTACTACTACATTCACAATTTCATAGACAGATATATGCTGAGTTACTCAACTTCAAATTAGTGAAATAGTTGTAAACAATCATGCGACGCCATAAAAAAACAGCTTCATTAAAATATGTTATGCTAAATCATTAGCTCTTATTCCAATTGACAGGAACCCAGAAATCAAATATGTTATGCTAAATTTAGAAATGCAAAGATCCTTGACTACCACTGATATTACTGGATTATCAAACAGGCGATCCAAGACATGGGCTACTAGTAAATTGATGTGGGTAAAACAGATGATCCAAGATAGAAAATTTGGGGAAGTAATACAGATGAAACTAATGTAATAACCAAGCTGCCTTACAGATTGCATCCAACTAAGTATTTAACAAGAGGACCGAACATAAAGCCGACTTTATTTTTATCCACAAGTAGATCTTGTCAAGTATTGATCTCTACTAGTTTTTTCAGTTCAAATGACTTTGAAACATAAGTGGCGTCGTTTGATCTATATAGCCGACCCTACTTAGTGTGATAAGGTTTGGTTGTTGTTGTTGATATTGACGACTTTGAAACATAAGTCTTTACTCGTTATTCAGTTTCTCAGAAGTCACCAAGCTAGTGAAATGCTTAAATCTATAACAAGTTTGATGCATATACGATTTATATGCTCCATCATGGGCAAAACATTGAGATAGAGGATTAGTTATTAGTCTTTAATATTATTAGTTTGTATTTTGTTGTACTGCAAGTACTATTGTACTTGGCATATCTGTGCTTGCTACTTTTTATGCCATTATAATTCATTAATACCTTTACACTGTTGGACACATGTATAGATAGAAATCAAGAGTTTTACTACAAAAATAATACATTATATAATACTGTAAGAAATAGAATAGGTTAAACTAGTATATAATAAACCAGCACACCAGTGCACCACACCATTATATATATATATATATATATATATATTCATATATGCTTTGTAAAATACATATCACTTTGCAATAACCAATACTAAATGTACTTTACAATAAAAATATAATTTTTATAGGCATATAAATAATAACAATAGTCACCTCTTTCCAATCTGGGATTCCACCCTCAGGAACCCAAATAGGATGGTCAAACTTGCAGCTCTCTCCAAATTTACAGGTTCTTGTTAGCATATAGTGGGAACAATCCTTCTCTCCTGGCCTCTGTGGATAAATAGGCAAAGTGCTTCCAGTTTCGTATCTAGGGCGCTTGGTCAGTGAGTTTGTAGTATACCAAGCTTCGTTTTGCCCAATTGTACTCAAAATGGTTGGATGGTAGAGCGCTATAATACATAATAGAAGTGTATATACAAAGGAGCATAAGCTTAGTAAATGTATAATGTTATTTTATAAGTTTTACTTAGAAAATAAGTTTGACAAAAAGCATAAGCTTAGTAATATCTATAAACAATATATTTCAACTAAAAACTGAGGTGACCAAAGTTCATTAAAATTGTATAAAAGCCTAAGTATAAGTTTGTTAGAATTATATCAGAATAACTATCTAGCGTATAAAACAACATAATCCAGAAAATATGTTAAATAGCAACACTGTGCCCTCTGTTTGATGTCAGAAGGTCAAATTAACTTGGTTAGTAAGTAGTGAAAGTGTGAAACACTCAAACAAGAAGCCAACTCTAGTGGGTTTCATTTTCTGTTGCTACTGATTCATTGTTCACAACTTCACGTCATATAGCTCACATTTAATCAGTGTTTTAAAACCGTGAATTGCAAAAATAGTGGTTTGTTCAAATTCTGCTATGCTACAGTGCTATTTGACAACACTGACAATATCGATTTATTCAAATTGCACTTCAGTATAGCCCTGCTATTTGACAACACTGCATTTAGTGACCGCACATCTTCTATCCTGTGTATATATTTACAAGTTCAGATTCTCTAAATTTGAGGTTTAACTAGAGTTTTCTCCAGTTACAATCTATATCATTAAAACACTCGATCTTTAAACAACTCTTTTGTTTTTTTAAAGGTTATTTCACTGGTATCATTTCTCATCTTATACACAGGCGACAAATTTGCCCCATGCACTGCAATTCCTAGAACTACATAAATCCTACTTAAGCCAATGCCACTATAGCCATAATCACAGAAAATTAATTAGTAAACATTCAAAAAGTACACATCAATGGGGAAAAAAAGTATAGTATACTATGAAATATGCAATAACCGATGCACAAACAGTAGAATGCTGTGATTTTACATTCTCAATTCCTCGCCCTAATCCTCACGCAACAGAAACATAACCGTTCAAGAAAATTGAACACGCCAAACATTTATTTTGACATTTATAAGCACACAACATTGAAAAGTTCAGTGCACTTCATTTTATTTATTATTCATTTAATTCAATTTAATAGAAGATCCAATACCAAACCCGTTCCAACAATCAATCATCAAGTGAAAAAAAATAACCTAAAAAATATTCTAATCTGAGAGTCATAAATCATAGTCCACATAACTCAATTATAAAAACAAATTTATCAAATAAATTTATATTCAAGAATTATTGAGAAATAGATAATAAATAAAAAAATGAAAAGTTGGAGAAGAAGAAAAAAGATGGGAGAAAGGAAACGAAACTAACCGTCGGAAGAGCGTTTGAGGTCAAGCGAAAGAGAGCCGGCATTTGCGGCGGGGAAGGCGGAAGACCAAGGGGAAGTTTGAGATAGGTAGTTAGCGGTTGAGGAAGAGGAGATTCTAGAAGCAACACCAGGAGGAGCAATGTCGATGTCGGAGATAGATGAGTAGCGGAGAGCGGAGGCAGCGGCGGCGGCTTCGGCGGTGCGGCGATAATGAGAAAGGAACATGGTATCCGGGTCGTAGTATCGGGTCGGGGAGGTTGATGTGACTCCACTCACTCTGTAGTTGGTAGGGCTGTAGGAAGAGTAGATGCGATTTTCCATTTTTTTTTTATTTTGATTTATTTTGAAGAAAAATGAGAAAAGGATGGTACTGTCAACACGAAATTGGTTCGTACCAGGTCAGTCAAAACTGAGAGGAGGAGCATGAGTATATATGATTGCTGCTGCTCATAATGCATTTTCATTTGTACCTACATCTTACTAGTGGTAATGGATCTTGGCTTCGTAACATATCCATTTTGCTGTTTTATTAGAAATTTATAATTACAATTTCGCTTTTTTCTTTTTTTAATTTCAATTAAGAGTTTAATTTTGATGTAAGGTGATAAGTTTTATATGCATAGATAGACTATCAATCATTAATCGTAAATGTAACTTTAATAAAAACTTTAATGATTAAACATTTATAATTTATTAATAATGTAATAATTTTAATAAAAAAATACAATTATAATTTATTGACCGTGTAATATTGATTGTATATGTAATTTAAATTTTATTTAATTTTTTTTAACTCAATCCTATCTGATTTAATTTTTAGAAGATAAAAAATTCATATCATTTCTATCTATATCTATAAAGGGAAAGGGAATACAGAGTTTTCATATGATTTTTTCATTTTTTCTGGATAGAAATAAGATTTTTTTTCCATTTTAATTTTACCTTTTATATACTCATTTTATTTTCAATTTAATCCTTCTTTATTTAATTAAATAACCAAAATTTTCATATATGTATACTTTTATTAAATAAAATGATAATAAGTTTTGGTGTAACATTTATTTCTTCTAATTATATGCTTTTATTTACACCAAAAATAATTGAATTGATTATGTATTGGTCACTTGGCCGAAGTGAAATGACTAGGCTATCAGTTGCATCATAATTAATTAATGCATAATCAATAGATGTACAATCAATTGTCGACTAAATGTGGCTATCAAGTCTAAATAGGCTTGTAGGTTGTTATTAGTATCTTCTTAGCAACTGATACAAAATCTGTGAAAGCTAATGCAGAATTGATAGACATTCGAATTGGCTATTGAATGATCGTGGCTACAAAACCTAAATAGATTTAGAGTATATTGGATCTTATTGAGTTCTTGGTGATGCTAAATATGAAAGAGGCTTTAACAAAAAAATTGACCAAGTCAAAATGCATATAACGATATTATAAGATATGTGGCATGTAAGGATGTTCACATTCAAACCAATCTAAAAAAAACTGCAAATTAATCCCAAAAAACGAATAACTGCATATAATTAAATACTTTTTTTATATTTTTGGATGTCCTTTTTTTTTATACTTTTTTATATTTTATTAGTATGATATATTGCATTTATATATAATTTGTTGGTTTTTAATTTTTTTTCCTAATAATATTTATTAATTTAAGTTAATCTATTTTGTTGATATTTTATGTATTTCAAATATAGTTGGTCATTTATTATTTCATAATGTTAAATTTAAGTATTTTATATTTTGAATCAAACCTACTATACTTTAGTGTGTTTTTATAATATTATTAATTGTTTTTTACAATTGTAATTTAGATATGAAAAAACCATTCCAAATTAAAGTGCTTAAAATTAGATCAGATCGTATCAAAGTTTTTTTAAACTTGTAATTCAAACTGAACTGTATGTAATTTTATCTTTGGATTTGATAAGTTTTTTTTTCAAAACTGATCCAAACCGCACCACAAACACCCCTATAAAATGGGATATGGTTACAAAGAGAGAAAGGATGATAGAAACAGACACAAGGTCAATGTAAGACTAAAAAAATATGGATAATCACTCAATCCTTAATAATAGACATGTGGAGAACATAAGTAGTTGACGGACAATCAACTCCGTAAGTAAGTTTTTGCCCCCAACTCATCTGGATGTGCAAGATATTAGCCTACTAAGTCCAGAACATGCATAAAGGAATATATCCTTGATATTATGACGAAGGAGGACATGGTGAGTTGATATGGAAATTAACAACTTAGTCGACAAGGTGATTTTTTTGCTGTAACTTATTCGTTAGGGTAGTTATTTATATTAGTGTAGGTAGTCATAATCTTATATGATGCAATATGTGGATTAGTGAGTTAAGAACATGACAAATATGTCATATTCTCAACTGATCAAACAAATCAACCAAGAAAAAGGCTAATAATCTAATATACGGCTAGTCAGCTAAACATCAAATTTCGCACAATGAAAACAACTCTAATTAAACTTTTTGCAGTATAATTTAATTTGAAAAATAACATTGAATATACGATAACAAAGGTATGTTAATGTATGTAAATGTAATTTAATTTAATATATATATATATATATATATATATAATATTTTAATCATAAAAATATATAAAATATTTTTATTGACAAATAGAAAATCGACCATATCAAACTTCATCACCATTATGGTAAATATCAATAAATGAAATGACTTCTATCAAAATTTGAGCGGCTACATGGGTTTTCTTCTTGAAATCTCTATCGAACTTGTAAAAACAATAAAATAAAATACTCTTACAGTTTAAATAACAAATATATAATATAGATTGATATTGCCGATTAATTTCTATGCCATCTACGATGTTCATATATGAACCTTAGGCCTTAAGGCTTTCCCTTAATGCAATTGAAGTCTGTGTGAGTGACTATAAAATTTAGCCTTGGAGAAGTGTAATCACTTATCAAGGAAACTATTTCCAAAATCACTTGAATTCATCATGGTTTTTGTGCAACATAGGAGTAAGAACTTGACATCTACCAATAGTTTTTACTACTTTATCATTTCTTGAATTAAATTAAAAAAAGAAAAAAGAAAAGTGAAAAAAATATAACAAGTGATTTTTAATTCCATGCTAGGCAATTAAGGATGAAAATTGTGTGCATGCTACTCATAACTTATCGCACTTATAAGCAGACATCTCATCCACTACATCCAAATCCACAACTTGGGAGTTACTTTCTTATTTTATTGCAACGTTTATTTATACACACAAAGGCACTAACAATTATGTCACCTTCAACATGGTCAACACCTTGTCTTCTCATTTTCTTTTGCTCTAGGCGTTGAAATATTTTCTTATGTGAAGATGCATCCATTAACTCCATGATAGCTGATGGAGGTTTCTTGATAAAAAAATATTCAATCATTGGAGATTTTATTTTGCTAGACTCGTTATTTCCTTTGCAACATATGTTCTCATCTTAAAATATAATTTTCAGATATTTGTTTACGGCGAGTACTGATGATCAAATTAGAGGATAATTTAGTATTTTTGAATATGTATAAAGTTTGTGCTTCTCTTTCTCTTTTATCCTTTTATATGTATCCTTTTTCTAGGTTTGTACTCACTTCTCTTGAGATAAATCGCATATTATAAATTAATCAATGGATGTATACTAAACTTGTAATATCCTAAATTTTAAATTAATAAATTAGAATTTTATTTCATCTCTTTATCCATTTCTATTATGTCTATTTAGTGTGACACTAATAAAATAGTTAATCTTGGCCTCAGTAAATTATTTTATGAGTATTCTTATCTTGACCTATTGGTGACACATTCTAGTTGATAATCTATTTTTTACAATTTATTTGATGTGAGCTATTTGATGGTCCTTTTATTTTACTAGTGATTAAAATAATTCTATCTCCAAATAATGTAGGATTTCTAGCCATGAATACATATCAATTATTTATTCCTATTGACCAAGTGTTGATTCCCCTTTCCTTTTATCTCACGAGATCCTTTGCCAAAAGACACGGCATTTATGTCAATTTATACCCCCTTCCCTTGTTTGAGACCAAATACATGGACTTCTTCTGCTCTCTTCCTTTTATAGGATCGATGTGATTATGGTTACATATTGATTCCAATTCCCCTTTTTATTACCTCGCATACAATTGAAAGGAAATTCAAAATTCCCCTCCTTCATACTTCACGCTCCCACACTCTAAAATCTCATAAAACTTTTACACAATAAAAAAAAAAAAAAAACTTCATCAAAGGAAATCTAAAATAATTTTCTAGTCCATCAATCAACCTCTAGCACCATCTTCTTCTAAATTTCGTCTTCCAATCCTCCTTACTTGTGACAATACTTTGTGGGTCTAGGATTTTACTATTAGGATGAATAGTGTCTAAGTAAGGGTTTTTCTCTTTCAAAAATTAAGTTAGATATTAAGTTAATAGTTTGTAAAATATTGATATAATGTTTTGATGTCTTTAAAGAAAATTGTTGATATTTATGTTTCTCTTAATGAATTTAATTATAAAATTTTGATTTTTACTAGCCATACGGTTGTCTTGTGTTAAATTATAAAGGTCTAATTTTTGATTTAAAGTCTTGATTTTTTTTTAATGTATTTTAAATATAAAATTTTGATTCTCATGAACAATATATGTGAGGAAATCGATGAAAAGTTATATTTTTAATTATGATAATATGATAAAGTTAATTTATGTGATGCTTTTAGTGTAAAATTTGTTTTTTATGCTTAAATGACTAGTGATGGGAGCAATTTTATAGTAGAGGGAATAAAGTTTATATTTTTATGTTTTCTTGGTGATTTAAGTTTTAATCTTTATCAATAACATGTAGTTAATAGAATTTTATAGTTTATATAATGAAATGTGTAATTTTGAGATATTTATTCATGTGTATATATATGTTCCATATTGGGATGATGAAATTATTTAATTGATTCTTGGCTATGAGCATCCATGAGAATATAAATTTGATGTCATATGTGATTATAAATTTAATCTTGAATAATTTATCTTTGTGGTTAACTATGGTCGGCTGGTTCAATGAATTATCATATGCCTCTTTATGGACGCCTTTGTGGTTGGTTATTTATCATGACATAACATATACATCTTTGTGCATGCCTTAGTGACTGGTTTAATTTTCCCCATTGAAATGAATGATTTTCTGTGTGGACACCTTAGTGGCCGATTATATTCAGATTATATAGTTTTAGAAGCATGCATAAGTTACGTACATTATAATTTTATTTCTTAAAGCTTATTTTATTTTGTTGTTAGAAATGCGGAGGTGAGTTTTTCTTCTGCTAGAAAATAATTAAATTGTCGTTAATCTCAGTTAACTCTATTTTTTGTGTCTTAAAAATAATTTAATTTATTTTAGTGTGTAAATAAATATTTTTCTAACAATTAACAAATTAACTTTTCAAAACAAAAAAATAATCAATAGATTGAGTTGCGATTTTCTTACAAAGGCAATATAAATTATAATTATTTTCTAGTGCAGTTTTTATTAATTACATCATAAACTTCTTTTTTTAAATAGTCGTTTTTATAAAGAAAACAAACAATTTTGAAGTAATGTTGAAAATTTAGGGGTTATATATAGAGCTGTCAATTTAACAAACCCACTAATTATTGGCCTTAGTCCACTTGTTGGAGGGGCAAAATATCTCAGTTTAAAAACCCCCAAAAAGGAAAGCCCCTAAAATTTTGTGGGCTTAGGTGGGTCTATGGGCCCACTTTTTTTTTAAAAAAAATCGATATGTTTTTGGAAAAAATTTCGAATTTTTTTTCTGATAAAAATAGATTTACAATTTTTTTAATTTTTTTTTGAAATTTTTTTGATTCGAGAAAGAAAATCGATTTTTTCAAGAAAAATAGTTTTTTGATTTTGCTCACAAAATTTTTCGAGAAAAAAATAATTTAAAACTTTTTCCGAGAAAAAAATATTTTAGATTTTCTTGAGAAATTTTTTCGATATTTTTTCGTGAAAAATAAATATCGAAAGTTTTTCAAAAAAAATATCTCAATTAACAAAACATTTGGGCCTATAAGCCCCCTCACTTAAAGCCAACAAAAAATAATGAAATAATTGGCCAGAATCTAAAAAATTTATTTTAATGAGAAGCCTAGTATTAAAGACTTAGTATGAGATTTTTGAGAACAAACTTGAAACGTTGGAGTTTTATTGACAACTTTATTTAGCTCTTAGGAACCTACATGTGTCTCCTTCCACACAAGAAGGACATTTATTCGTTCGAGGATTATTAGAATGGACTGAGTTAGTTGTTTACAGTTGTATCCAGAATCTTATATATTATATCCTTATCTGATCAAATACCCTTTTGTTATGCCATGTACAAATGCTATCAAGCCAATCATTCCCCTATTGTGTTATACCTGCTCGGTTACTTCTATACTATGAATTTAATACCAACTTAGCCCTCTCCCATTTAGGATACAAGCTCCCTTGTATAGAACAACCGAACAAGTAATTTGATACCAAACGTTGTCCCTCAGCGTCGAGTCTAAAAGGTGAAGGCATTTAGTTGACCAAAAAGCAAGTAATTTGGTATCGTAAACAACCTCATTTCTAAGGCTGGACAAAAAAGATGTTTCGTCCACTACCGTCTCATCCGCAGCGAGTGAAGTGAATTGGGTAGATTGGGCTGGGTTATTCAGGTCCGACGACTTAGTATGTAGGGTTCACAGGGATAGTCGCATGTGGGTTCGGGTCATGGATTTGAGACAATCGGTGACCGACACATCCAAATATAGATTTATAATATTTGTTATTATTTTATTTTATTTTTTGGTGTTGGGTTGGGTTATTACTAAGCCCAATTTGGTTCGACAAAAAAAAAAAACCACACCTAAAAGCACAGCCGAACCCTAATTTCAACATTTTCCTCTCGTTCTCTATTCAATCTCACTCTCATAGAATACAACACTCTCATAAGGTGCAACAACTAACCCTAATCCTATCAAGTCTCAACGGTACCCACTCACACGCAATGACGGCCAACGACAGCCAACAATTGCATACGTCTCTTCTTTCTCCTCTTGATTGTTATCACTTACTGTCACTTCTTTCTCAACTTTCTCATTCTAAACTTTTCGATCTCCCAATCCCAACTCTTAGATATCGTGTTTAAATACTGCAAAATTGCATTTTTTCATCTTTGTTGTTTTAAATCTATTGATCTTGTTCTAATCACTCTAGCACTCGTTCTTATTTTTGTATTAGGATTTTTGTTTCTTTTTATCATGATTAGGATTTTGATTTAGCTATTTTTTTTGCTGCTAAGTTTACTAGAGTTTTTTTTTTTTACATGTTTTTCTATATTAGGGTTTTGATTTAGCTATTTTTTTTGTGCAAGATTAAGGTTTTGTTTTTATCTCGGTTTTTTTTTTCATCTACTTTATAAATCTTCTGATCTAGTTTTCATCATGATCATGATTTGGTCTATTCGGTCTTTGAATGTTAGGTTTTGACCAATATTGTTTTACTTTATTTTATATATGCTAGTTTGTTGGTTTAGGATTATTGTTAAAATTTTATTATATTTATTTACTTTTTTTATCTACTAATTTTTATCTATATGACTAACTTAATATTGTTTTTTGTTTCATTATCTCTACTAATGGGTATGCACAAATCCGACTCTGCATTTTCCAGATTTGAGAGATAAATACAAGAATGGGGGGTTTGAATTGTGTTTATTTTAAAAAACGTTTTAACAAGATTAAAACAAAGTGATGAAAAGGGGCAGAAACATAGAACAACATAGCCAACACAATAGCTACGTCCAGTCCCTTA
The DNA here is from genome assembly GCA_037974755.1 of Cicer yamashitae. NCBI lineage: Eukaryota > Viridiplantae > Streptophyta > Magnoliopsida > Fabales > Fabaceae > Cicer > Cicer yamashitae. The sequence goes on along the minus strand of JBBPBQ010000002.1, from coordinate 39,159,908 downwards.
CAAAAGAATAAGTTTAAGAGTTTTTTGAATACTCTCACAAGAGGGTGTTTACATTGGTGTATTCTCAGAAACTATTTCTCATCACTTAGACAAAACAAAAGATAGAGAGCAAGAATGTAGAAATGGCTGTATTGTGCGTATTGCAATGCGTAATTATTGTTTGGATCAATAGGTGTTTCTCGTCCTTTTATATAGAAATTTTAGGGTTTCTGGCTGTTGTCCTGATTGCAAGAAATCAACATGTATCATTAAGTTCGTATCAAATCTTCAATGATTGATTCGCCATTAAACCTTGCCCAAAAATAGTCTTTGCAATGGATTCTGCGTATCTTGATATTGAGACTGAAGGTGCAAACACGAGAATGGGGGTTGTGTTTGCCAAAGTTGACAACTTTTTGATAATTTATAAATAAATAAATAAACTAGTTTAGTTTTGGTGACTTATTTGGAGTAGAAGCAATCAGATTCAGAGGCAGCAAGCAATGAAAGCATAAATAATTTGACATGTGGATTTATCCTAGTTCACCAATAATTTCGCTACAACCAGTCCCCTCATTCAAAAGACTTTAATCCATTAATTCAAATACCTTGAATTACAAAGCACCTGACCCTCCAAGCCTGTCTTTCCCAAATAACCTGACAACCCCAGAATTTTGAGGAACTAACCATCTTGACCGTACAAGCCAAGTCTTCTCCTAACAACCTGACAACCCCATATTGAAGAAAGAACTAAACCACTATCGGGTTGGATACAAAAGATTGGAACTTGAGTAGTTGCTTTTAAAAAGCTAATGATAATAATAATTCTCACACTCTAAGAAAAGAACACTCAGAAAATATTTCTAACTCGAACAAGTGTTTCTTTCTTTGAACTCTAAGACTACTTTTTTTTTGCTTTTTGATGATTGATGACTCTTCATCATATGCATAGTTTTCATTGTTTTTAGTCTTATTTATCTTTGATTCATTAGTCAATTTAAGGAGTTATTTGATATATTTTGTTGATTTTAGTTCTTTGATTTAATGAAAAATTTATGTTCTTATTTCCTTGATTAAGTAGATATTTTTCGTAGTTTTGCGTTGTTTGTTTGTTTTAGTGCAGTGCTGAATTTTGGTGAGAAATCAACATGACATATGTGGAGTATTGCAGCCATATCTGGACTTGTAGATGTCCAATTGGAGTGAAACCAAGTGCAAATGAAAGCTAAGATCCATAGCTACAACGTTCATGAAGACACCAAAACCCAATTCGGACTCAAAAGAGGAGAAAACTGCACTAAACGCCAGAAAAAAATTGTTGTGCGCTTGAAGCGCGCCTGAAGCGCGTGACGCGCAGTAGAATGTATAAAAATGCGTTTTTATCACTTTTTAGGGATCTTTTTGGCTATTGGGAAGTTGGGAGACTTGTGCCCTAGCAGAGAAACTCAAAGACAGCCGTTTCTAACATCATTGGAGAAGTTTTATCAAGTATCATTCATGAATCATTCTTGTAATTCTTCTTTAATCTCTGTCTTTTGTATCTCTGTCATGAGTAACTAAACCCTATTTGTTAGGGATGAATGTTACAAGATGAAACCCTTATTTTTCTTATTTGATTTCTAATTATATGAATGAGTTTATTGAATTATTTTTCTCATCTCTGTGCTTAATGTTTTTTATTGCTTGATCAACATTAAAATGTTCTACGATTCGTATTTTGAAACGGAAGTGGACTTTATGAATGCTTGAGATGATAAATTCATGAATTTGTAGTCTAAGGATAGATGCAGGTCATGAAGCCAATTAAATTAGTTGCAAAGACAACAGTTTAATAAGAGAATTCCTTTACGGTAAAGCTTAATTCTAATCTTAAATCCACTAAGGAATTAGGGGTTACTTTGGAATTAAAGGTTCTGTCACTAAGATATTAGGGCAAGAATAATAAAGAGAATTCGGTAATAATTCAATAAATGAATTCCGTAACTAGGATCAAATTAGACACCAAGGTTGGATTCGAAGTGAAACTCATCCCTGACATCTTTCTCTTTATAAAGGATCAATTTTATTACTGTTGTTAATTTTAACTATTATTTCAACTAATTCGGAAACTTTTTGTTCAATTTATTGATTCTGTTCATATTTTGTTCAGATTGCATTTGTAATTTCTTCAGATTGATTCTGTTCATATTTTGTTGTAGATAAATCTTGATTAAATCTTCTTCAAATGTTGATCAAATCTTGATCAAATCTTCTTTAAATATTCTTCAAATCTTGACCATATTTTTTTTCATACTCTATGAAGTCAAATATATTGTTCTCATAAAATACTTTTGTTATCATAAAAACTCTTAGTAAAAGAATGAGTTTGGTTCCAACAATCTCCTTCTTTTTTATGATGACAAAACTTGTATTTTTGATAATAACTTTTCTTTGTATTTCTTTGACTCCCCCTAAGTATCATTTTCTCTCAACTTTATCAAATATATTTTTCTCCCTTTTGTCATCAGACAAAAATACTTGAAAGTGAGACTTTTTTTCTTCGTTTTTTTTATATTTGTTTTTCATCTTTTTTTTCCCTGAATAACATGAATATAATATATTTTAAGAAAATATAAAAACTAATGTAAAACTAAACTACTTTAAAGTTATCACAACATTAGTCAGGTATGAAGGTAAGGTTTAGGTTTTTCTTGATGAAGTCAAACCTATCTTCAGGTAGTTGTTTGGTGAATATGTTAGCCCATTGGTGTTTAGTGTCTACAAACTGAATGTTTAGTACCCCTTTTTGAACAAAGTCCCTAATGAAGTGGTGTTTGATCTCTATGTGTTTAGCTCTAGAATGTAAGATATGATTTTTGGTTATACAAATGGCACAAGTGTTATCGCAGTAGATGAGAATGTTAGATTCTAGGATTTTGTAGTCTTCAAGTTGATGCTTCATCTAAAGTAGTTGAGAACTGCAGCCATCTATATGTACTCAGTCTCTGCTATTGACATTGCAATGGTGTTTTGTCTCTTAACCAAGATATTAAGCTGTCACCTAAAAATAAGCAGTTGCCACTAGTGCTCTTTCTCTCAAGTTTATCTTTAGCATAATCACAGTATCCACTAAGTTTGTACTTAAAAGATTTCTTGTAGAACAAGGTAAGGTTGGTAGTGCCTTTTAGGTATCTAGGGATTCTCTTAACAACAGTTAAATTTGATTCCCTAGGGTCAGCTTGAAATCTTGTACATACACATACACTAAATTTGATTCTTCTATAGGTTTTTTGGTCAACTTTTTTGCCTGAATCATCTTTTTCAAGTGAACAAGTAGGGTGCATTGGTGTAGCCATAGGTTTGCAATCACTCATCTTAAACTTTCTAGGAAGCTCTTTTGTATATTTAGTTTGATGAATATATATACCTTTTTGACTTTGCTGAATTTGTATCCCTAAGAAGAACTTAAGTTCTCCCATCATACTCATTTGAAATTCAAGCTGCATCAATTTAGAAAATTCTTGACAAAGAGTGCCATTAGTAGATCCAAAAATAATGTCATCAACATAAATTTGAATAATAAGAATGTTATCTCCTATTGATTTTCTAAAAATTCGATTATCTACTTGTCCTCTTTCAAAGTTATTTTTAAGCAAGAAGTTACTAAGTCTATCATACCATACCCTAGGTGCTTGTTTTAGACCATACAGAGATTTCCTAAGTTTAAAAACATGATTTGGAAATTCAGAACTTTCAAAACCGAGGGGTTGTTTATCATAGAATTTTTCACTTATATAACCATTTAGAAAAGCACTTTTAACATCCATTTGAAATAAAGTAGGATACGAACAGCTTCTAACCTAGCCACTAGAGCAAATGTCTTAGTGTAATAAATGCCCTCTTGCTGACTATAGCCTTGTGCAACAAGTCTTGCCTTGTTTCTGACCACCTCACGTTTTTCATTTAGCTTGTTTCTGAAAACCCACTTGGTTCCAATAATGTTCTTCTCTAGTCTAGGTACTAGATCCCAAACATCATTCCTCTCAAATTCATTTAACTCTTCTTGCATTGCAAGAATCCATCCATCATCTGTCAATGCTTCATCAATAGAGGTCTCAATTGATGAGAGTAAGCCAAACAAACTAGTATCTTTAAGTGATGATCTGGTCCTCAAAGGATCACTTGCATTTCTAATGATTAGAGTTTTAGGATGAGATGACTGGTACTTCCATCCAAATCTTTCTTCTGACTTAACTTGATTATTTCTGACTTGATCTGATTCATCCCTTGAAGATTTGTCATATTCTTCTTATTTGCTTGTATCATTTGATTTTTCAAGTTCTTCTGGTTTGTCTGCATCTGCTTCCTTTGGTTCCGATAAACCTGCACGATCATCATCTTGCTTTGACTTTTCAAGGTCAAGCTGTTTGTCATCAAATTTAACATGTATGGATTCATCCACCATATGAGTTTCCCTATTAAACACTTTATAAGCCTTGGTTCTTTTAGAGTATCCAATGAAGGTACACTTTTGAGATCTAGAATCAAATTTACCAAGGTTATACTTAATGTTTAACATATAACAAGTACAACCAAATTGTTTAAAATACGAGATGTTAGGCTTTTTACCTTTCTACAATTCATATGGTATTTTATTCAATATAGATATAATATAGACTCTATTTTGAATATAACATGCAGTATTAATTGCTTCAGCCCAACAGTATTTTGTAATATTCATATCATTTAACATGGTTCTGGCCATTTCTTGGAGTGATATATTCTTTCTTTCTACAACCCCATTTTGTTAGGGTGTTCTAGGAGAGGAGAAGTTGTGAGAGATTCAATTCTCATCACAAAAACTTTCAAAGAACTTGTTTTCAAATTCTCCTCCATGATCACTTCTAATTGTTACTATCTTAAGACCCTTTTCATTCATTATTTGTTTGCAAAATGTGATAAACACTTTGTGGGATTTATCCTTACTTCTTAAAAATTTTACCCATGTCCACCTAGTGTAGTCATCTACTATACCAAAGCCATATTTCTTTCCACTTAGAGAAGCTGTTTTCACTGGCCCAAAGAGATCTATATGTAAGAGCTCAAGGGGCTTTGAGGTAGAGACTGAGTTCTTAGGGGTAAAGGAGTTTTTTTGTTTGTTTTCCCTTTTGACAAGCTTCACACATAATTTCAGTTTTTTAACTAAGCTTAGGTAGACCTCTAACTAGTTGAAGTTTATTTAGTTTTGAAATTAATCTAAGGTTTGCATGACCTAATCTTTTGTGCCAAATTAGTTTCTCCTCATTTACTGACATAAGACACTTAACCTCTTGTTTCTTTAGACTAAACATATTTATCTTATAAATGTTGTTTTGCCTCTGACTTGTAAAGAGTACAGATCCATACTTCTGACTAATTGCCTTGCATGTTTTTTGATTGAATATAATATCATAATTATTATCACTTAACTGACTAATACTTAATAAATTATGCCTTAAGGCCTTTAACAAACAAGACATCTTTAATGGAAGGGGAAGTACCATTAGCAACTCTACCTTGACCAATGATCTGGCCTTTCTACTTTCCTCCAAAAGTCACTGTGCTTCTTTACTCAAAGTTAGTTCTTGGAACATAGACTTTTCTCCTGTCATATGTCGCGAGCATCCACTGTCCAGGTACCATGATTGGTGTTTTAACTTGATTGTTGAGGACATCTGCAACAAAGATAATTTTGTCATTAGGTACCCAAATTTGGTTGGGTTCTGGTTTGTTAGTCTTGAAAGGTTTGTTGTCTTCCCTTGTATTTAACATGGGACAAGATAATTTGGAGTGACCTTTCTTAGAGCAAACAGTACACAAGATATCAGAGGGAATATGTTTAGGTTCAGTTACAGTTTCTTCAAATCCTATACCTCTTTTACCATTTCTTGTAACTCCATAAATCATGGAAGCATATTTGCTTCTTTCCATACCATTAGCAAGAAAATCTTGAAGTACTTGTTCATGCTTATCAGAGTTACATGTGGTATTTTCAATTGATGTTGAACTATGATTGCTTTTATGAGTTAGAGTTTTAGCCTTAAGTTCAACAATATCAGTTTTCAAATTTGCATTCTCTGTTTTAAGTTCAGTAATATCAGTTTTCAGAGTTGCATTTTCTGTTTTAAATTCAACACTTTAATTCTTTAAAGCATTAACTTTTTCAGTTAGATTTGTATTTTCTTTCCTAAGTGTTTCCAGTTTTAAAGACAATTTGTGATTATTATTTAAAAAATCATTTATAGTAGTAATTAAATCAGATCGAGTAAAGTCAGAAAATAGCTAAATTTCTTCATCTGCTGATTTACTTCCAGAGTCATAATCTGTGTTAGATCCAAAGACAGAGTTGCTATGAGCTATCATAGCCAAATCTGCTTGTTCATCGTTAGAGGATTCCTCAGAATCATCCCATGTAGCCATCAAACTCTTCTTCTTGGGTCTAGAATCATTCCTCTGGTGTTTCCCTTTCTCCATATTTGAACATTCTGACTTGATATGTCCAGGTTCATTGCATCCATAGAAGTGAAGTAACAATGTCAATTATAAGGAAGGGAGTTTGAATTATAATTGTCCCTTTTTAAAAATTCCTGTTTAAAACTGAAATGTTTAACTCGAGATTGATCTTGGTTACAAACGAAGAACGTTCTTGGTTAGTGAAAAAACAGTAATATTAACTTCTCTATATAAAAACTAATTAGAAGATAAAAAGTAAATAGAGATATAGGAAGAGATATCACACACAGATATATCCTAGTTCACCCAACACGGGTTACGTCTAGTCCTCACAATTGTGAGATTTTCCATTAAGTGCTCAATGCAAGATCGTTCTTGGTTTTCACAAAGCTTTTACAGATCAATCTTAATTTGTTACAAAGTACTACCTTTCTACCAAGAAAGGATTTCCACAGGTTACCTTACACTCTTTCAGAAAGGATTTATACAAACTACCTTTTAAACATAAAAGGATTTTTACAAACTTCTCAAGCTATGTCAAACAATATTGCCTTGAGTTACAAAGTAATGATTTTGAGATTGTTAGAACCTGAGTATGATCAAATCGTGTTTGAGAATAGATTCTAGATTTTAGAACTCCATACAAACTGATTCTAATATCAAACTAGGAACATAACTGTAATTTAGGGATGATTGAGAAGCTCAAGAGGATTCGAGTATGATTGAATGAGTGATGTATTACTTTGCACTTGAAGCTCTGATCTGTTCTTCTTCTTGAGGCTTTATTTATAGGCTTCAAGAGGGCTTATGATAGCTCATTTGACCTTTGGAAGTAGTCCAACTGTCATGAGTAAGTGAGTGGATAAGATGAGGCATAAAGCAAGAATGTTCTTGCTGAAAGCAAGAATGTTCTTATGAACCAAAAATGATCTTCGATTTTGCCTTGAGATGAGCTGACTTTTAAACTCTTTTTGACAGTTGTCTGAAGTGATCCCATGCCTTGAATCATGTGTGCAGGTCTGTTTGAAAGTACAACAGAAGTGTCTTTTCCAGCCTGTCAGACTTATACTTCAACTTGCTTAACTTGGAGAATGATCTTGCTTTATGAATTTTTTAAGCATAGTCTTTTGCCTTCGAATCTTGGAGTGATTCTTGTATTGGATTGATCCTTGTATATTTCTGGTGAAATTCTGGAATGGATTGCAATTCATGGATCTAATCTTTTCTTGAAGAATCTGATCATTCTTGTTAATTTATAGATGTGGAGAACGTTCTTTTGTTTTCCAGAATTCTATCAAGAATGTTCTTCGTTTCTATGAATTAACTTTCTTTATTTTAATATGATCTGCTTTGTAATGCTTGGTACCTATCTTTGATTAACACACTCAAATACACATGTTAAATACCAAAACACTTAGAATCATAATTAAAAGTCTTAATTAACCTTTCTTTAATTATCATCAAAACATTAATTTGGTATTTTGTCTCAACAATCTCCCCCTTTTTGATGATGACAAAACATGTTAATTCAGATTTTAATTTTAATTCTAATAATAATCATAGAGAGTTTTTTGTTAAAAACTCCCCCTCAATGTGTGCTAATCATTTGAACCAATCATATAATTTTCATTAATATAATAATGTGTTAATCATACAATATGGTTAAAAAAAAAAAATTACAGAAGTAATCATACAAAAAGGCTTCTGATCTACTTAAAATCTAAGAATTACTTCTCCCCCTTTGTCATGGCTAAAACTAATAGGAGAGTAAAGATTAATTAATTTAGAACAACAGTGAAGGGGAAGAACCCTCAGATGATGGAGATAGGGACGACTGTGGCACTTTTGGAAAAGATGGAGGAGGATTAAGCAGAGGAGGCTCAAGACCGAGCTTTGGAGCAAGCTAGTTAGCCATTCAGTCCCTCAAAATGGCTTGCTCTTTGTCCTGATGTGTTTTTCTAGCAATGATAGTCTGAAGAACAACAAATATTTTGGGGATTTCCTTGTAGGTCTTGGATGTTTTCCTTTCCTTTTTTATCCTTTTGGATGGGCACTGATCATCTTCAATAGGAATGGATAGAGGAGTATTGTGAGAGGGTGCTGCAGTGGTACATAATGTGGACAAAGCGACAAATGAAGTGTTAATGTGGGGAAGATAGTTTGTAGGAGCGGAATGATGAGGCACTGATGGACCATCAATGTCTTAATTTGGAAAAGGCAGATATTGGCTTATTCCAAAAATGGAGGAATTTGTTTTTTGTGGTGACACATAAGCTGGTGACGTCAAAGAGGTGTGCTGTTGTTGAAGTGGAGGGCATATATCACTTTGGTACACATGAGCAGTGAAATTTTGAGAGGTAGGAATTGTAGGGGATACTTAATCTAATAGGGGATTCAAATTGTGTGGGATAGTATGAGACGAAGAACGTTCTTTATCATTTTATTGAGGGGGATAACGTTCTTGATGTGAGGGTTGTTCAACATTGATTTTGATGGCAGAGGCGCGGGTTGACCTTTTTCTTTTAGTGGTAGATGAAGTGAATGTAGCTTTTGGTGAGGGTGGAATTGAGGGAATTTGTTTCATGTGTGAAATGTTCTTTGAGGAAAATTTTGATATCTTAATGTGAGAGGGTTTAGTCATCAAAGGGATATTAAAATATTTGAAAATTATGGAGAAAACCATACCATACGGGACGATGTTTCTCTTGTAATCCTTGTTGATGGCAGCAATCATGTGGTGGATTATCAGGTAGGGCAGATTCAACTTCTTGTAGTGCAGAAGAGGATAAATGACTAAGGCGTCATTATCAAACACGAATTCGTGACTGCCATAATGGGGAAGTATGGAATGTTGACTGATGCTGTTAAAAATTTTAGGAAATGGGTTTTAGGTCTGCTGAGAAGAAGTTTGTAGACCTAGCAATGAACAACTCTTGAAACACTTCCTCTTTGGTTGTGTTTAAGGCTGAATACCAGTTTTTGCCATAAATTGTTGGTCCTTCAGTGGGCTGTTGAAGAATATAGCAAGAATGAAAGGATTCAAATGTATTTCAATGCCTTTTAGCTTTGACACAATGAGGGATTTATCTCTAAAGGCTTTAGCTTTGTAGTAAAACGCTCGAATGACATCAGGATAATAACAGTCAGATATCTGAAGAAAGTTAGTCCATCCAAGGGAATCTGTGTGATGCTTAATGGAGGTTCCTTCATATTGTAGGTTTTCAAAAATGAAAACCCGACCAATGCCAATAGGTCTCCGAGCCCATTTTTCATGATAGAGTTTTTGAAGATTTGAAGGAATCAAGGGAGGATTAAGGATTTTGGAAGAAGATGGTTTGTTTGAGGATTTGGTGGTTGCTAGTTTGGAGGATTTTGTAGGTTCTGGTTTTTTGAGTGGAGAATGTTCTTGGGTTAATGGTCTGGACGAAGAACGTCCTAGGTTTGAAGTTTTCTTTTTTTGGTTGGTTAGGGTTTTTCATTTTCTTAGAAGCTAGAAACTGAGAATGTGTTGAGGAAGAGTTGGATTTAGGAATCGTTGTTTTAGTTTTAGAGGGAGTGGATTTGGATGAAACAACTTTTGAAGGAGATTTTTGATGTTTTGGGGATTTTGGGGTACGGAGGGTTGTGATGAAGTATTAGATTTTTGTTTGGGAATCTGTGGTGGTGGTGAAGGTTCAGACTCATCATCAAAAATGATATAGATTGTTGTGTCTATGTTTTTGGTTTTGGAGGTGCCAATACCCGCCAAGACTCGCATTGATCTTCTTTTAGTAGATGAAGTGCTTGGACTAGGGTTGAGAGTTTTACGAAGATGGGGTGGAGCTTGACTGGTGGAGGGAGTAGCGCATTGATATAATGGAGGAAGCACGGTGGAGAGTGGAGCAAGTGTAATCGGTTGAGGGCATGACTCCGAAGACGAAGACATGTAGTAAGAGAATGTTCTCTCTGAAGACGAATGTGGTGGTGTTGGTCTAGGTGGAGTTGATGGTGAACGCGTTGGTGATGGTGAAGGAGATGATGATGGTGTTGGTGAGCTAGGGTTCTTGCGTGGTGCTGCTTTGGTACGAGCCATTTTTGACAGAAAATGAGAGTTGAAGAAGAAGGAGAAAAAGAGATGAACTTTTTTAGAAGGAAAAGTGTGAAGTTGTTGTTTAGTGGAGAAAGATGAACGGTTTTGAGCTTTTGCAATTTGTTGGGGAGTGGAGAGAGTGCCACGCGTGTGAGTTGATGGATTGGACATCTGTTATTGGGAATGAGGAAAATTGTGATGATGTGGTAATGATAGGCATGGGTAGCCCCTTTTGGTGAATGGCAGACGGTACAACTTCAAAAAGCAAGTTTTGAATTTTTCTTCATAATGAAAACGAAGAATGTTCTTGAGTTGTTTGTTACAAACAAACTCAAAAACAGAGAATGTTATCCGTTATGACCAGAATGTTTTGGTTTTATTTTTAATGATTATGAGTGGTATTTTTTATGATTTTTAATTGTTCTTTGATTGAATTAAAATTTTCTTCAACAAGATGCTTTGTAAATATGTCAGCTAACTGATTCTTTGTATCAACAAAGATTAATTCAATTTCCTTTTTATTTACGTGATCCCTAATAAAGTGATGCTTTATTTCAATATGTTTGGATCTAGAGTGCTGAATAGGATTTTTAGACAGATTAATGGCACTGGTATTATCATAGTAAATTGAAATATGAGAGTAACTTACTGAAAAGTCTTCAAGTTGATTTTTGATCCATAAAACTTGGGAACAACAATTTGCTGTTGATACATATTCAGCTTCAGTGGTTGATAAAGCAATTGTGTTTTGCTTTCTACATGACCAGCTGATTAATGCTTCTCCTTGGAACTAACATGCACCACTTGTGCTTTTTCTTTCAATCTTGTCTCCGGCATAATCCGCATCACAGTAAGCTACAAAATCAAAATGGGAACCTTTGCTATACCAAAGGCCAAGATCAGTGGTACCAACAAGATAACGAAATATCCTTTTTACAACAGTTAAATGGGATTCTTTTGGTGATGATTGAAACCTAGCACACAATCCTACTGCGAAAACAATATCAGGCCTACTTGCAGTTAAATATAATAAAGAACATATCATACCCCTGTATTCTTTTTCAGAAATTGATTTTCCATTTTTATCTTTGTCTAATGAAGAAGATGGATGCATGGGAGTGGTCATAGATTTGGCCTCACTCATGTTATATTTTTTTAAAAGATCATTGATGTATTTTTCTTGGCATATGAAAATTCCATCCTTATGTTGCTTAATTTGTAATCCAAGAAAATACCTCAACTCTCCCATCACACTCATTTCAAATTCACTTTGCATGAGATTTGAAAAATCCTCACACATTTTTTCATTAGTTGATCCAAAGATAATATCGTCAACAATAAGTAGATCATTTTTATTTTTTTTCTTGAAAAGTGTTGTATCAATATTTCCTCGGGAAAATCCATTTTTGATCAAAAAGGAACTTAATCTTTCATACCAAGCTCCAGGAGCTTGTTTTAATCCATATAAGGCTTTAGTGAGTTTAAAAATGTGATTTGGTTTCTTTTGATCTTCAAAGCCAGGGGGTTGACGAACATAAACTTGTTCATTTATAAAACCATTTAAGAATGCACTTTTAACATCCATTTGAAAAAGTTTGATATGTTAATGAGATGTATATGCAAGAAGGATTCGTATGGCCTATAACCTTGCAACTGGAGCAAAAGTTTCATCATAGTCTATTCCTTCTTGTTGATTATAACCTTGAGCAACTAACCTTGCTTTGTTTCTCACAACCTTACTTTCTTTATCTAGCTTCTTTCTGAAGACCCATCGTGTTCCAATGATTGTTTGATCTAGTGGATCTGGAACAAGAGACCAGACTTCATTCTTCTCAAATTGAAGAAGTTCTTCCTTCGTTTCATCAATCAAAGATTGACCAATTATAGCTTTATTGATGGATTTTGGTTCCATGTGGGATATCATTGCCATGTTTCGCTTTACATCATCTTTAAATGACATTCTTGTTCTAATGCCATCAGCTGTATCTCCAATTATTTGATTTTGAGGATGATCACTTGTTAGTTTCCAACTTCTAGGAGGAGTTTTAAATGAAGATTGTTTATCAATCTCATTTTCATGGGGAACAATTTGTTGTGACTGTCCAGATTGTTCTTCCTCTTCATCATCTTTCTTTTTTAAATCAAGGTCATCAAACTCATCAAATAATATATGCATACTTATTTCAACTGTTTTAGTTTTCAAATTAAAGATGCGACATCCTTTAGATTCTGTTGAATATTCTAAAAATATAGCTTTGTCTGATTTTGCATCAAATTTGTTATCTTTGTTGTTTAAGATATAGTAGTAGCATCCAAAGATGTGAAAATATGAAATGTTTGGCTTCCTATTTTTCCAGATCTCATAGGGTGTTTTGTTTATGATTTTTCTAATGGAAACACGATTCAAAACGTAGCAAGAAGTGTCTATAGCTTCAGCCCAAAAATACTTTTCAACATTTGATTCTTCCAAGATTGTTCTTGCCATCTCTTGTAATTTTCTATTTTTTCTTTCAACAACTCCATTTTGTTGAGGAGTTCTTGCACAAGATAGATTATGAGAGATTCCAAGTTCATCAAAAAATATTTTAAAAGATGTATTTATGAATTCACCTCCATGATCACTTCTTACAACGATTATATTGGATTCCTTTTCATTTTGAACTTTTTTACAGAATATTTTAAAAGCATCAAATGCATCATCCTTTTACTTTACCTATGGTACCTTTGCCTTTGATTTTTACTTGATCATTGTTTCCAAATGTTACCGATCCTCCTTCCTTTTTAATGAAGGACAAAAAGCTTTGTTTATCTCCTGTCATATGTCTTGAACAACCACTATCCAAGTACCATGGCTTTTTCTTGATACTTCGAGAACCATCATGCATTTGATGTTATAGATTTTTTAGGTACCCATTTGACCTTGGGTCCTTGAGGGTTAGTTCTTCTTGTTATACTTGATTTTTTAAGGTAACATTGTGATTCATAATGTCCAATCTTTAAACAGAAAGCATTTACTTACTGAAGATTGTTTTCGATCTGTGTCTAGAACGTTCTCCTTTTTTTGACACTTTGGGAAGAACGTTCTTGTCTGTTTGCAGAACGTTCTTTGGTTTTAAATGACCCTTTTGCTTTCAGTTTTTCATCCATTTTTTTTGAAATTGCAAACATATTCTAAATATCCAATTTTTTTATAGTATGAACATCTAGTTTTGCACTTTTCATCCTTTGTTTCAAGAACAAAAAAATATTCATACATTTTTGATTTTTGAGTTTTGTCAAAACCATGTCCAGCTTTGTCAAATATCCCTACTTGGGATCCCATGATTTTTTGAAATGAATCAATGGACTTGACAAAATTTCCTAAGTCATTTTTGAGGATTTCATTTTTTGTTTTAAGAAGAATTTTTTCTTTTTGAATTGTAGAACCTTCTTGGTTTTCAGTTTCATCAGTTTTCTTAAGATGAGATTCTTTCATGTTCTGAATGATGTTTTTTAGTTCATCAATGATAACCTGAGCTTTCTCTTTTTCCCTTTTTTCTTTTAAAACTTGATCGTTAAAGAGTTACATTATTGAACAAACATGTCTGAATCATTAAGTAAACTGTCAAAATCTTTTTCAATTTGTTCACATAAGGGACAAGGCTCATAATTTATTACCTTCTCATCTTCAGAGTTTGTCATTAAACATAAGTTGGCTTCTTCAGGTTCCTCTGTTTCAGATTCATCAGAATCATCCCAGGTCACCATCATTGATTTCTTTTTGAATGGAAATTTATTTGGTGCTTTTTTGTTCAAGGGACATTTAGTTTTATAATGTCCTTGTTTGTTGCATCCAAAACAACTGATTTTACTCTTATCAACTTCAATTTTGAAGTTTTCCTTTTTATCTGAAGATCCCTTTTTGATCTGATCTCTTCTCCTCATCATGCTTTGTATCTTTCTTGTGAGGAGAACAATCTCTTCATCAACATCTTCTTGGCTATCTTCTGAATCAGTTTTCTCATTTGATTGTGGCGTGCTTTGAGAATTCTGAGATGCCTTTAAAGCTATTATTTTGCTTTTCTTTACAGGTTTATCCTCCTATAACAACACTTCATGTGTTCTTAGAGTTCCAATAAGTTCTTCCAAACCTAGTACTTCAAGATTATTGGCTTGGCTTATAGCTGTCACCATTGGTCTCCACATGATTGGAAAACATCTCATGATCTTTCTTACCCTGTCTTGTACAGAATAAGCTTTGCCAAGAGAGCGCATTTCGTTCACTATGGTTGTGAATCTTGAGTACATTTCATTGATTGTCTGTCCTTCATTCATTTCAAATAATTCGAACTTCTGTATGCCAATGTCTATTCTTGTCTCCTTAACAAGGCTTGTTCCTTCATGGTGAGTTTACAATGTATCCCATACTTTCTTTGCTGTATCACATTCATCTACTCTTTCACTTTCTTCCCTGCTTAAAGCACATGATAAAAATAATTGAGCTTTTGAGTTTAGAAGTACCTTAGATTTTTCTTCTGCTGTCCAATCTACTTCTTTCTTTTCAGTAGATGTGGAACCGGTTTGATCAAGTCTTGGTATGAAATCTCCATCTGCAATGATGTACCACATACCTGTGTCTTGTGACTTTAGATACAGCTGCATTTTCCTTTTCAGGAAATAATAATCCGAGCCATCAAAGTAAGGTGGTCTGTTTAATGACCCTCCTTCAGCAATGTATTAGGCTTTTGACATTTTCTTCCTGAATCTTTTGCTCAAACACGTTTTAGGTGTTAAACCTTAGAGACTAGCTCTTATGCCAATTGAAGTAACAATGTCAATATAAGGAAGGGGGTTTTTAATTATAATTGTCCCTTTTTAAAAATTCCGGTTTAAAACTGAAATGTTTAACTCAAGATTGATCTTGGTTACAAATGAAGAACGTTCTTGGTTAGTGAAAAAACAGTGATATTAACTTCTCTTTATAAAAAATATTTAGAAGATATAAATAGAGATAAGGGATGAGATATCACACAGAGATATATCCTAGTTCACCCAACACGGGTTACGACCAGTGCTCAGAATTGTGAGATTTTGCACTAAGTGCTTAAAGCAAGATCGTTCTTGGTTTTCACACAGCTTTTACAGATCAATCTTGATTTGTTACAAAGTACTACCTTTCTACCTAGAAAGGATTTCCACAAGTTACCTTAGACTCTTTCAAAAAGGATTTTTACAAACTACCTTTTAAACATAAAAGGATTTTTACAAACTTCTCAAGCTATGTCAAGCAATATAGCCTTGAGTTACAAAGTAATGATTTTGAGATTGTTAGAACCCGAGTATACTCAACTCGTGTTTGAGAATAGATTCTAGATTTTAGAACTCAATACAAATTGATTCTAATATCAAACTAAGAACAAAACTGCAATTTAGAGATGATTGAGAAGCTCAAGAGGATTGAATGAGTGATGTATTACTTTGCCTTGAAGCTATGATCTGTTCTTCTTCTTGTGGCTTTATTTATAGGCTTCAAGAGGGCTTATGACAGCTCATTTGGCCGTTGGAAATAGTCCAGCTGTCATGAGTAAGTGAGTGGATAAGATCAACCATAAACCAAGAATGTTCTTGTTGAAAGCAGGAATGTTCTAGTGAACCAAGAACGATCTTCGATTTTTCCTTGAGATGAGCTGACGTTTAAACTCTTTTTGACAGTTGTCTGAAGTGATCCCATGCCTTAAATCACGTGTGCAGATCTGTTTGAAAGTACAACATAAGTGTTCTTTCCAGCCCGTCAGACTTGTCCTTGAGCTTGCTTAACTTGGAGAATGATCTTGCTTTATGAATTTTTTAAGCATATCCTTTTGCCTTCGAATCTTGGCGTGATTCTTGTATTGGATTAATCCTTGTATATTTCTGGTGAAATTCTGGAATGGATTGCAATTCATGGATCTAATATTTTCTTGAAGAATCTGATCATTCTTGTTAACTTATAGATGTGGAGAACGTTCTTCGTTTTCCAGAATTCTGTCAAGAACGTTCTTCGTTTCTCTGAATTAACTTTCTTTATTTTAATATGATTTGCTTTGTAATGCTTGGTACCTATCTTATATTAACACACTCAAATACACATGTTAAATACCGAAACACTTAGAATCATAATTAGAAGTCTTAATTAACCTTTGTTTTATTATCATCAAAACATTAATTTGGGATTTTGTCTCAACAAGAAGATGATGCTTTTCTTGTCATATTTATCATCATTCCCTCTGTTTGATTTCTTGAAATATCTTTGGGAAATTTCTTCTTTCTATTGTGCCACATCTTTTGAATTTTTCTGGATATGACAACAATCTCCTCTTCCTCTGAGTTCAGATTCTGATCATTTGAATCACTATTCTCTGATTCTGTAGTTGCCTTTAGAACCTTCTTTTGCTTAGATTTCAAGGCCAGAGTCTTGTTGTTCTTCGTGGGCTCATCTTCTTCAAGCTCAATTTCATGTGATTTGAGAGAGCTAATTAATTCTTCCAACTTTAGAGTATCCAGATCCTTTGTTTCCTAAATGGCAGTGATCTTAGGTCTCCACTTGCTTGTTAGACTCCTAAGAATTTTCTTCACATGATCAACAGTAGTATAACTCTTCTCAAGTACCTTTAATCTTGAGACCAGGGTCTGGAATCTGGAAAACATTGTTTCACTGTGTTCAACTTCTTCCATCTTGAACAACTCATACTTTTTGACTAGGAGGTTGGCCTTTGCTTCTTGAACTTGTTTGCTTCCTTGAATGGTCAGAATCAGACTATCATAAATACTCTTTGCTGTCTCCTTGTTGGTGCACTTGTCAATCTCCTTGAAGGTGATCGCATTTATCATGAATGTTCTGGACTTATGATGCATCTTGTACATCTTCTTCTGATCAGCATTTATCTCTTTTCTTGGAATTTCAATACCATCAGTATTCTTCGGAGCAATATAACCATCTTCCACCAAGTCCCAAAGTTCAGGATCTTGTGAAATATAGAAACTTCTTAGCCTGTCTTTCCAATACTCAAAACGTTCTCCATCAAACAGAGGTGGTCTGTTGATGTTTCCTCCAACAGCTTCTTCACTGAATCCATACATATTGAACCCTTGGATCTTTTCTCAAA
This sequence comes from Cicer yamashitae, assembly GCA_037974755.1. NCBI lineage: Eukaryota > Viridiplantae > Streptophyta > Magnoliopsida > Fabales > Fabaceae > Cicer > Cicer yamashitae. Next base: position 39,142,265 of record JBBPBQ010000002.1, on the reverse strand, counting down.
CACTGTAAAGTGCTCAGTCTTGAGACCGAGCTCTGATACCAATTAAAGGTGCAAACATGAGAAGGGAGGTTGAATTGTGTTAGCCAAAGTTGACAGCTTTTTGATAATTTATAAATAAATAAAAAACAGTTTGGTTTTGGTGACTTACTTGGAGTAGAAGCAATCGGATTTAGAGGCAGCAAGCATTGAAAGCATAAATAATTTGACACGTAGATTTATCTTGGTTCACCACTAACTTGGCTACATCCAGTCCCCTTATTCTGAAGGCTTTAATCCACTAATTCAAATACCTTGAATTACAAAACACCTGACCCTCCAAGCCTGTCTTCCCAAATAGCCTGACAACCCTAGACTTTTGAGGAACTAACCACCTTGGCCCTACGAGCCAAGTCTTCTCCTAACAACCTGACAACCCCAAATTGAAGAAGGAACTAAACCACTATCGGGTTGGATACAAAACATTGGAACTTGAGTAGTTGCTTCTAAAAAGTTGATGATAATAATAACTCTCACACTCTAAGAAAATAACACTCAGAAAATATTTCTAACTTGAACAAGTGTTTCTCTCTTTGAATTCTAAGACTACTCTTTTCTACTTTTTGATGATTTTCTTCTTGAGCCTTGAGTGTCTATTTATAGTTAAAATTTGGGCTTCAATTTAGTCCTTGTTTAATTCTGAATTGTATTTTGTTCAGATTGCGTTTGTAAATTCTTCAAATTGATTATGTTCTTTTTTTTGTTTAGATTGAGATCATAAATTCTTCAAATTGATTATATTCGTATTTTGTTCAGATTGCGTTTGCAATTTCTTCATATTGATTATGTTCATATTTTGTTGTAGATAAATCTTGATCAAATCTTCTTCAAATCTTCATCAAATCTTCATCTTCTTCAAATGTTGATCAAATCTTCTCGAAATCTTGATCAAATCTTCTTCAAATCTTGACCATATCTTTTTTCATACTCTTTGAAGTCAAATATATTGTTTTCATAAAATAATTTTGTTATCATAAAAAATCTAAGTAAAAAAATGAGTTTGGTTCCAACAGAGACAAATAGAGCAAATGATATCATGATAAGAGTATGTCACGTAGACCTTCAGACAAATAACATATTCGAAGTGTTGACTAGAGAATGCACAAATTTGTCGTCTTCAATGCGTTGACTTTTTATAATGTTGACTTTCATAGAGTTGACTTTTCATAAGAGCATTGATTTTTAGATCAGAGGCAGAGAAACACTTTCTTTTTCAGAGGCAGAGTGATCAAATGCTTGTTGTAGTCATCAAAGTCAGACTAATCAGAGCATTGTTGGGTTAACGGAATCACTAGAGACGCGTGTCAAAGCGCATTCATTAGAATCAGAATATGGAAATCAGGGTGGAGTCTTAGTGTTCCTTTAACTTAGTTCAAACATCAAAGGATGCAACGTAAAGTCATCCAAAATAAACTTGATCTGGAAACTGCACACTTAAACATAACATTAGTGTTTTAAATTGTTCCCATAAAATATGCTTATAAATGTATGTTTTCTTTTTAACTTGTATGTTATCTTTTTAAGTTGAGTTTGGAGTGTATGTTTCTTTAATTAAGATGTATGCTTTATTTTTAACTTGTGGTTGAAGTTTAGGCTTGTGTTTCAAATGTATCTTTTATTTTTAACTTGTATTTCAATTGTATGCTTTACTTTTAACTTGTAAAAGTATACTTTTTTTTTTCTTTTCTAAATGTAACTAGTGCTTCAGTTTTTCTTAATGCATGCTTATTTTTTGTAAATATATTCTTGTGTAATATATCTTTTTTATATTTCTGTTTCATGTATATATATCTTTCAAATGTATGCTATCTTCTTATACTTATAAATGAATGTTTTCTTTTTAACTTGTATATATGTTTTCTTTTCAAGATGTGTTTAAAGTTTATGTTTGTTTAATTCAAGTGTATGCTTTCTTTTTAACTTGTGTTTGATGTTTATGTTTTTTCTTCAAATGTTTGCTTCCTTTGTATACATTATTTTTAATTTCTTTATACGCTTTATTATTAACTTGTAAAAGTGTGCTTCTTTTTCTAAATGTAATTAATGCTTTAATTTTTCTTAATACATTCTTCTATTTATTTGTAATGCATCAGTTTTTTTTTTTAATGTACGCTTATGTTTCTTTCTTATACATTCTTTTAAATTTCTTTGGATTTTTTTTTTTTTTT
>JBBPBQ010000002.1:38952365-39139867 GCA_037974755.1 Cicer yamashitae | reverse complement strand
TTTTTTTTAACTTGTAATGTATGCTTATGTATGCTTTTTTTAATACATGCTTATGTATGCTTTTAAATTTCTAAACGTATTATATGCATGCTTAAGTTTTTCTTGACGGATGCTTCTCAAATATATGCTTATTCTTTTTCTTAATGCTTTTTTTTTCCCAATATTATTCTACTACTGTTTAATGAGTACAGTGTGCTAGTTACATGCTAGACACTGTATTATAGTTACTGTCAATGAGTTGAGTAAGTCTAGTGTGTTCTATACTATTGAATTATAGTCACTTAAATAAGAATTCAACCCCCTAAAATGTTAAATTACAACCCCTTAAATATTTATAACTCCCCTTAAATGTTTAATTACAACCACTTAAACAATAATACAACTCCTTGAATGTTAAATTACAATCACTTAAATTGTAATAACCTTTTGAATGTTTAATTACAATCCCTTATATATAAATATATCCCCTAAAATATTATTATAGTCCTTTAAAAGTCAATAAACTTAAAATAAAATGTTCAATGTGGTTGGTATTTGGTGATTAAGGCTCCTTCATGATTTCGGTGATAAACCAACCTATGCAAAATTACCAACTCTAACTATCAACAATAATGAAGCTGGTGCAACAGTAGCATTAAGTGAAGCTGCTGGACCTGAGTTGGCTAATGATCAAGCTAAAAAGAAGAGAAGAGTTAATGCAAGTGGTCCTAACTAGTTAGCTAAATGTTGGAAACACTTTAACAAATTTCATTCTAGTGAAGTTGATGTACAAACTACAACGTGTAAACACTGCCACAAAACATCTTCCTTGAGTCATATATTAGTTGAGATGGTCTATGATTTTTAGAAGGTGTTGAGTAGAGGCCAAACTTTTTAGAGACTTTTTATTATACAATAAATTTTTATTGAAAGTGTGATGGAATAAAGTGCTAATTCGTATGAAACATATTTTTCACTTATAATTCGTCATGATATGCATATTTTTAAGTGTCTTTTAAGTATTTATTTATTTTAGTGATTGTTGTTTTTAGCTAACTTTAGGAATTATTTAAATAAATTATTGCCTTGTGATTCTTGATCAATTCGATAGTTATGTTTTTTAATTGGCACAATTGCTCCTGCGGTCCCTTAACTTAATTTCAGATAACACTTTAGTGCTTTATCTTTTTTTTTTCTTCCCGATTTGGTCCTTTATTTAATTTTAAGTAAACAATTTGATCTTTTATGTTTTAAAATGTTAACAATGTTATCATTTTTTTACAAAAATTCATCAAATTTAAACAAAACCCAAAAAATCAATTATCATCTTCAATATAATGCAAATTTCATCAAATTAATAACTCAAATACTCAAATAACCTCATATGTTCATTCTTTATATTTTCGATTTTTTGTAATAAAATTAAATAAAGGACCAAATCGTGAAAAAAAAAAAGATAAAGGACTGAAGTGTTACCTGAAATTAAGTTAAAGGACAGCAAGAGCAATTGTTCCTTTTTTACTCATAGCTAGATATTTCATGTATTTTTTATTTTATTTATTTAGTTCAGTAAAACAGGTGATCGTTTGAGTGAAACGTTAGTACCGAAGTTATGAAGTTATTGTTAGCTTATCGTAGTGTTACTTACACTCAAAGAAATTAGTAAAAACTAAACAATATAATGATTAAGGCTCATTTTATTTCATAACTTGCAAGTCTATTTATACATGAATCATTCTTATTCAATTAGCACATATGCTAACTGAATTCTAACCAACTAGCTAACTAATTGATCAGTTAGTTAGTTATAACATCTAATAGTTACATTACTTGAATTACAAGTCAGGTAATAATTATTATTGCATTGTCTAATAATGAAATAATTACAAATGGCGAATTTTATTAGTATTATATATATATATATACACACTATGATGGGCTAGATGTTGAAAACAAAAGGACTTTATGCTTACTGGTCCAAATAAATGTCTTGTGGCTTGTGTTTTTAAACGGGGGAATGCAACACTTAAAAAGGATTTTTTTGGCAAAGCTGAGAAAAGAAAAGGGACGAGAGCCAACGAAAAAAGGGCAGCAGGCGGCAGGAAGAGAGAAAAGAAAGGAGCCGCATATGAACTAGCGTAGAATAAGAGCAAAAAAAATATGGATGTGATTTTTGGATAGAAATCAAGAGACAACTACATCTTAGATGAGATTTTGTGTAATCTTTATGTGTAATTTGCTTTTCTCTATATATTTTTTATGAAACACTATGAATAATTAATTTACTAATTGATTAGGGAATAGATTAACCTCATTGAATCTATATAGTTTTGGTTTTTATATATTATTTATGCAGTTATAAAGTATTTGATTACTCATATATTTATATTTTTAATGTTTTTTGTGTTTGATCACCATATAATTAAGCATAGGTATTATTTTGTTATTGAAAAATAAACTATAATAACCGGAACCAAAATATATGTTCATGTTTCAATACTGTTATAGGAATATATTAACATTTGTCTAATAAATTAACGTTCGTACATTCTATGAGTAACAAACCTGATCACCTAAGTAAGTAGGGTTCGTTATAAACAATGGATTTGAGCCAATGAAATGGTCGTATTTTAGTTTGTCAATTTGACGTAATCAAATAAATTAGATTGTTAAAATAGTGAATCAATAATTACATAGTAAAAATGAGGTGATTCAAATCCCTAATCGTTTTTCTCACAATTTCTATCTTGTTAATTTTATTTCGTTTGCACTCAACAACCCATTATAAATCTTTTACTCACCTAAGTGCTATTATTCTGTTGCGTAATTAAATTAAACATAATCCATGTGGAGATGATCTTCTTATCACTATTATTACTTAAACACAATCCCTTGGTATCCTTGCCAAAGAGTCGTCAAGTATAAAACGAAAAATTTAAAGAGTTAAGAGATAAAAAAAATCACACCAAAATTTTTATATAGGCTTCTCTGCTTCGTTCTCGTATGTATAGTACATCCAGTCTCCATTCAAACAAATGAGAGTTTCTTTCTTTATTATGAGTTAATGTTTACAAGATCCATCTTCCATTGTTACAAGGCTTGTATGCCAACCCTTTATTCTCTAAGCACTCAGAACTAGGTTTCTTGTAACACTCTTTTAGATAAAATCTAACGCACATCCTCTAAGATGAAGACAACCCCTCAAATCTTGCAAGATAGCAACTTAGAGTTAATCTGACTCTAAACTCTAAAGAAAATCCCTCTTCAAATCTTCAAAATCCCACCAATCGATATCACCCAAATAAGAGATACCCCACTTTTGATGTTTCTCACTCAACAATTCAGAAAAATTGTTTAATCTAGATTACGATCTTGAGTGCATGAAAAATAATGAATAAGTGAAGGTGTTTTTAGGAACGATGAAGGTTCAGAGTGAAGTAGCAATGTCAAGTTACAAGGAAGGGGGTTTGAATTCTAATATTTCCTATTTAAAATTTCCTGTTAAAAAAACTTAAGAAAAACAACTCAAGAATGATCTTGGTTATGAAAATAGAAACGGAGAACGTTCTTGGTTCTGAAACAGAAAACAAAGAACGTTCTTGATTAGTTAAAATCACAGTTTTTAGATTCTCTATTTAACTTTGACAATAAAAATAACTGAATGTAAATAGAGACAAGGAAGAGATACCACACAAAGATATATCCTGGTTCACCCAACGTGGGCTACGTCCAGTCCTCACAACTGTGATATTTTCACTAAGTATTCAAAGAACGGAGAAAAATCTTCTGGTTACATAGTCAAAGATCAACCTTGATCTGTAACTACACTTCCTTTCCACCCAGAAAGGATTCAATTAGGTTACCTAACTAATATGCTAGGATTTTACAGCTAACTCTTTTAATCACACTCAAACTATAAACAATCCTTATAGTTATGAGTTTACACAATAATGATTTAAAAGGTTTGATTGATTCTGATTATGCTCAACTCTTGTTTGAGAATAAATTCAGGATAAAAAAACTTAGTAAGATAATCTGGAAGTATGAAATAATTTCAGCCTGATTTCTTTTGTGAATGAGATAGCTTCAAGAATGCAAGTGAATGTGATTTAATGAGAATACTTGGCACTTGAAGTTCTGAATGATGCTTGTGAATTTGCCTTCCTTTTATAGACGTTTTGAGCATTTAATTCTGGTCAGAAAGAGCTGTTGGTAGTGCTCTATTTTTATCTGACACAAGCAACCTTTCTGTTGAAAAAATAAACCATTCATATGACAGTTTTGGGCCTTGCTTGTTTGGGTTGTTTTGCTCAATTTTCAAACATATTTCCTACACGCTTAATGACCCATTAAGCTTCGAAAATACTTTATGATAATTGGGCTTTGATTTGGACACTTGATTCGATCCAAAACTGTTTGGAAAGGAGTGAACAATTTCTGCAGAACTGAGAAGTCTTTTTCTGCAAAAACAGAGATTGTTCTTCTCAAAAACGGAGAACGTTGATTAAAAGTGGAGATTGATGATCAATCAGGTCTGATGGTCTTCTGGAGAATCTGAGGACTTATAATCAATCTTGAAGTTCAGTCTTGTTTCAACTTTCTTGACAGTTCTAGACTAGAGAAAGTTACAGTCCGTTTTTGACATGCTTAGATTCATGATGATTTATCTTAGTGATTCGAGAACCGTTTTAAGTAATAATGATTCCTATCTGTTCCTTGCCATGTACTTATGAAATTGGTATAAAGAATTAAGGCAAAATCATTGTTAAAGTGATGGAGAAAGATTGGTGAAGTGGCTGCGACAATCAATCTTGACTCTGCAGAACATTCTCTGTTTTGTATAACTTATGGTCAAGAATGTTCTGTTTAGTTTTTCATCTGATTTCTTTGCTTTGCTTGGTTCATAATTTTAATAAAAACACTCAAGAGCACATATTAAATTAACATAACATTTAGAATCATAATTAACATACTTAATTAACCTTTGTTTATTTTCATCAAAACTTAATTTGAGAGTTTGTCTTAACAATCTCCCCCTTTTTGATGATGACAAACATGTTAATTTAGATTTTAATTCTGATTCTAATTTTAATTTTGAAGAGCGTAAAAGCTCCCCCTCAATTGATACAATAGATGTTTATATTATAGTGAAATAACTAATGCAATCAGTTTATTAGCGTAAATGATATTTCATTAATAATGCAATCGCTGAATTACAAAAAGTAGGATCCTGATTACAAAAGGACATGTTAAAGTCAGAATAAAAACTAAAATTAATTCTCCCCCTTTGTCATACAAAAAGGAAAGAAAAAGATCCCTATTTAGCTAAAGAAGGAGAAGATCCTTCTGAAGAAGCAGTCTTGGACGAAACAGGAATTGGTTCACGAGCAAGAGCAGGCTGAACAGGAGGAGGAGGCACACCGAGCTTGGGGGCAATCGTTTCGGCAAGCCAAGATCGCAACATGGAAAATTCTACATCATGCTAAGCCTGTCGAGCCAAAAGAAGCTGCAGGGTTGCCATTAGTTCTCAGATGGTGGGCTCCTTGGGAGGATTCATGATTGGAGGAGGAATTGGAGCAGCACTGCTTGATGGAGTAGAGATAGTTGGTAGAGAGGCAGGTAGTGGCTGAGGATTTGATTGATTTGATTAAGACTGGTTATTTGAAGGCTCAGGAAAAGTAAAAAATTGACTAATTCCAAAAATGGATGAAGTGGTTGTTTGTGGAGAAATGTATGCAGGTGACATGGGTGAAACATTTTGGTGGGGAAGCAGTGTGGTCATGGGATCATGGGGAGAACGAAGGAGTTGGGAGATAGAGATAAAATCAGTGGAGGATAATGTAGATGTTTGTGGAAAAACGGAGAAGGTGGGATTTGCAGGAGGAAGGCTGGGAGAACGTTCTCGGTTTTCATGGGAACCTTCTGGATCTTGGTCAGGAGAACGTTTTTGGTTTGGAGGAGAATGTTCTTGAGCATTTTCAGCTGCTCTGTTTGGAGAAGGGGAAGGTGATGTTGGGTCTGGAACAACAGCTCTTTGTCTTGCAGAGCATTTTCTTTTTAGAGGAGATGGGAAAGAAGATATGATTGGGGCAGATTGTCTGGTTGTGGGACGGCTAGTGGTTCAATATTTTTGCTGTTTTTCTGGTGTGGGGGAAGGCTGCCTTGTGACAGTTATCTTCACGTGAGCCATTTTTTAGTGGAGAATTTGGATATTTTGATGAGGGATTTTGCAGTGGACAGAGGGATATTGAAACGTTTAAATACTTTTGTAAGAATCATACCGTAAGGAACATTATTCTTCTTGTAGTCTTTAGTTGCAGCTGCAATCAGGTGATGAAGTATTAAATGAGGGAGATTGAGGCGCTTGTAGTTGAGAAGATGATAGATGATCAGTGCGACATTTTCAGAGACATACTCAAGGCTTCCACAATGAGGAATAAGAGTATGCTAGCTCATGTTGTTGAAATTTTTTGGAAGAGGTCGAAAGTATGTGGAGAGGTACCTAGTAGAGTTCTCTTGAAACAGCTCAAAAAGAACATCAGTCTCTTTAAGATTGAGAGCTGCATACCAGGATTTTCCAAAAATAGTTGGACCTTCAGTGGGGAGATCTAAGATGGATGCAAGGATGTCAGGAGTCAGTTTGATCTCAATTCCCTTAATATTTGAAATTAGAAGTGATTTATCAGGAAATGTTTGAGCTTGACAATAGAACGCCCTGACAACATTTGGATAGTAAGGCTCAGATGTTTGTAGAAAAGCAGTCCATCCTAAAGCATCAATGAAGTGCTGGATAGCATTGCCATCTACCACGAGTTTGTCAAAGACAAAGACTGGTCCAATACCAATGGGTCTCTAAGCCCATTTGTCTTTAAATAGTTTGGTGGCAGTGGGAGGAATCAGAGGAGTGGTTTGAGTTTTGGCTTTCTTGGAAGGTGGAGAAGGTGGTGCAGGGGAATCAGAGTCAGAGGAAGGATTAGAGGAGGAAGATGAAGGATTTTGAGGTGAAAGGGGACGTTTGGTGGATTGTGAAGGAGAGGGAGCATAACACGGAGAACGTTCTTCTGTAGGTGAACGTTCTTGAGTGGGTGACGGAGATTTGTGATGGACAGGAGAACGTTCTTGAATGGGAGAACGTTCTGGAGTAGGTGTAGGGTTTTTTTGAGTATTTGGAGTGGAAGGGACGAGAGAACGTTCATGAATAGGAGAACATTCTTGATGGGGGGTGGGTGAAGGTTCACGGGTTGGGGAACGTTCTGGACTTGGAGAACGTTCTTGTGAAGAAAATGGATTGTGGCGAAAATTCTGTTTAGCCGCAGTGGTTTTGAATCTCTAGCGAATGGTTAAGTTTTTTCTTGCCAGAAATTGAGACATTGGCACAATGGTTTTTGTTTTTAAGGGACAAGTGGTGGGGTGGGTGGGTTTATGAGAAGGAAAAAGTTCATTGATCATTCTCTGTTTTTGATTTGGAGGAGCTGATTGAGAAGGTTCAGATGAAAATGAAGATTTTGATGGAGTTGTAGGTTTTGTAGATTTTGTTGATGGTGATTGAGGAGGAGTATAAGATGATTCATCAGAATCAGAGTCTGAGAGGATGAAATAAGCAGGTTTAGTGATTGGGTTCTTTGAAGTCCCAATTCCTGCTAAGATTCTCATTGAACGTCTTTGTGGTGCGGGAGGATTGACAAATTTCTTTGGTGGTGAAGGATTGAAGAAGGATTTCCGCAAGTGGGGAGGAACTTGAGCAACGTAAGGAGGAGGACAAGTACGGAGAAGGGGAAGAACAGAAGATAAAGGTTCAGGGATGGAGGATTCTGACGAATGTCTTGGAGGAGTTGGTCTGGGGTGGAGGTGAAGGTGAACGATTGTAGAGTGGTGAGAAGGATGATGATGGTGATGGTGTATCTGTGCATGCGTTTTTGCGAGCATATTGTTTTGTTCGAGCCATTGTTGTTGAAAACTGAGAGTTATGGAAGATGAAGGTTGAGGGAGACGAAGGTTTGAGGAAGAAGAAGACTGTTTCTGAAAGTGAACAGTTGTGGTAACTGCAAAGAGTTTTTGCAGTTTTCTAAGAGAGAGAGAGCAATGATGACTTGAACCTAGGGAAGTGACATGTGTTGGGGAAGGGAACCGATTTGATGGCTTGGTAGTGACCTTTTGACAACCTAGAGACACGCGCATTTAATGCCAGGACATGCCTTTCCTGCGCATGAGGAAGATGACGATTCGGGGGAAAGATTGAAAAATGGAGAAAGATGTCTGAAAAACGGAGATTGATAAACGTTCTCCGTTTTCTGCAGAAGCAGTTCAACACAAATTTTCAGGATTTTTCATGATTTTCAGTTTTTCTTTGATTGAATTAAAACTTTTCTCAACCAAAGGTTTTGTAAAAATAGTAGCAAGCTGATTTTAATCAACAAAAATTAATTCAATATCCTTTTTGTTTAAAATGATGTTTTATTTCAATATGTTTAGAACGAGAATGCTGAATGGGATTTTTTGATAAATTGATTGCACTAGTATTATCACAGTAAATTGGAATGCTTGAGTAACTTACAGAGAAGTCTTCAAGTTGATTTTTTATCCAAAGAACTTGTGAGCAGCAGTTTGCGGCTGATACGTATTCAGCTTCAGTGGTTGATAAGGCTATAGTATTTTGTTTCCTGCAAGACCAGCTTATCAAAGCATCACCCAGAAACTGACATGCTCCACTAGTGCTTTTTCTTTCAGTTTTATCTCCAGCATAATCAGTGTCGCAATATGCTACAAGATCAAAATGAGAACCTTTTCTATACCAAAGGCCAAGATCAGTAGTTCCAACAAAATATCGAAAAATTCGTTTTACAGCTGTTAAATGGGATTCTTTTGGTGCGGATTGAAATCTAGCACATACTCCTACTGCGAATACAATATCTGGCCTACTAGCAGTTAAATACAGCAAGGAACCAATCATACCTCTGTATTCTTTTTCAAAAACAGATTTTCCTTGTTAATCTTTGTCTAATGAAGAGGATGGATGCATAAGAGTAGACATGATTTTTGCTTCATTTATTTTGTACAATGAGTAAATCATTTTTATCAATTTTCTTAAAAAGTGTAGTATCGATTTTTCCTTTAGAAAATCCATTTTTGATTAAGAAGGAACCTAACCTATCATACCAAGCTCTTAGTGCTTGTTTTAAGCCGTAGAGAGTTTTTGTAAGTTTGAAAACATGATTTGGTTTTGATTGATCTTCAAAACCAGGAGGTTGTTTTACATAAACTTGTTCATTAAAGAAGCCGTTTAAGAATGCACTTTTTACATCCATTTGAAATAATTTAACAAGTTTATGAGATGCATATGCAAGAAGTATATGAATAGCTTTTAACCTTGCAACAAGAGCAAAAGTTTCATCGTAGTCTATACCTTCTTGTTGGTTATAGCCTTGAATATCCAATCTTGCTTTGTTTCTTACTACCTTACCTTCTTCATCTAATTTGTTTCTGAAAACCCAGCGTGTACCAATGATTGTTTGATCTTGAGGATTTGGTACCAAGGTCCAGACTTCATTCTTATCGAACTGCTGCAGTTCTTCCTTCATGGCTTCAATCCAAGATTGATCAACTATGGCTTCTCTAATTGATTTTGGTTCAACTTGAGAAATCATTGCCTTGTTGTTTTCATCATTCTTGAATGACTTTCTGATTCGAATTCCATCTGCTGTATCCCCAATGATTTGAGTTTGAGGATGATCTCCTATCGTTCTCCAGCTTTTAGGTGGAGAATGATACAGAGATTGTTTATCAATCTCCGTTTCCAGCACATCAGTTTTCTGTTGTGTGTCTGGCAGCTCTTCATCCTCATTTGTCTTTTACATTACTAAGTCATCAAACTCATCAAATAGAATATGCATGCTGATTTCTACAACTTTAGTTCTTAGATTAAAAACCCTATAACCTTTATAGTCGGTTGAATAACCCAAAAAGATAGCTTTGTTTGATTTTGCATCAAATTTTCTAAGAACATCTTTGTTGTTTAGAATATAACAGTAACACCCAAAAATGTGAAAATATGATATGTTTGATTTTCTGTTTTTCCAGATTTCATATGGAGTTTTGTTTATGATTTTTCTTATGGATACGCGATTTAAAATATAGCGTGATGTGTTGACGGCTTCAGCCCAAATTTTTTTTTCAACATTAGACTCTTCCAAGATTGTTCTTGCCATTTCTTGTAAGGTTCTATTTTTTCTTTCAACAACTCCATTTTGCTGAGGAGTCCTTGCACAAGACAAATTGTAAGAAATGCCAAGTTCTTCAAGAAAGTTTTTGAAAGGGGCATTTATGAGTTCTCCTCCATGATCACTTCTTATAGAAATGATGCTAGATTCTTTTTCATTTTATACCTTTTTATAAAAGATTTTAAAAGCTTCAAAAGCATCATCTTTTTGTTTTAAAAATAGTACCCAAGTGTATCGTGAGAAATCATCAACAATAACAAAACTATATTTCATTCCTCCTAAACTTGTTCTTTTGACAGGACCAAACAAATCTATGTGAAGTAATTCAAGAATTCTATTTGTGGAAATAAAATCTTTTGAGTGAAAGCTGCTTTTGACTTGCTTTCCCTTGACACATGCTTCACATATTTTGTCTTTTTCAAAATTTAGCTTTGGTAATCCTCTGACTAGTTCTAATTTTGAAATTTTAGAAATGGTTTTCATGCTGATATCCATTTATCTTTATCAAGAGATATGAAGCAGGATTCATCAGGCAATTCTTCAAGATATAATACATAAAGATTTTTCACCAGATTTTGTTTTTATGATTTCACATAAGTTGGGTTTGAAAATTACTTCACATCCATTGTCACACAATTGACATATGCTTAAGAGGTTATGTTTCAGACCTTCAACATATTGAACATCAGTTATTTGAACAGTGTTTTTCTTACCAATTTCCCTTTTACCTTTGATTTGAGCTTGGTTATCATTTCCAAAAGTGACTGACCCGCCATCTTTCTTGACGAAGGATATGAAGAAATTTTTATCACCTGTCATATGTCTTGAACAGCCACTGTCCAAGAACCATGGCTTTTTCTTGACACCTTGAGAACCAACCTGCAGTTTTTATTTCATTAACTTTTGGTACCCATTTTGTCTTGGGTCCTTGTGGATTTGTTCTAGATTTTGATTATCTATTAATATGACATGTTGATTCAAAGTGTCCAATCTTAGAACATGAGGAACATTTAATCATTTGTTTTTGAACAGATTTTTTAACTGGTTTTGACAGATTTTCAGAACTTTCTTCGTTTTCTGTTTTAGTTGGAGAACTTTCACCTCTCTGTTTGTTCTTGATATTTTCATCCCTTTTTTTAAAATAACATGTAAATTCAAGATGTCCAATTTTATAGTAGTATGAACATTTTGTCTTGCATTTATTTTTTCTTCTTTCTGGAATAAAATTTTTTTCATATACTTTGGTTTTCTGAGTTTGATTAAAACCAAGACCTGCTTTATCAAATATCCCTACTTGAGATCCCATGATATTTTGAAAAGTTTCAGTAACTTTAATGAAGTTTAACATATCCTTTTTAAAAAATTCAGCTTTAGCTTTAAGGAGAACGTTCTCCTTTTGAAGTGCAGAATGTTCTTGACTTTCTTGTTTTTCAGTGTGAAAGTTTTTGGTCTGAGATTCTTTCAGATTTTGAATGATTTCTTTTAACTTATCATTCAGAGCTTGACTTTTTTCTTTCTCTTCTTTTCTCTTAATAAAATTTATCTTTTAAAGAACTACACTTTTGAATAAGTATGTTTGAATCATTTAGTAAGTTGTCAAATTCTTTTTCCATTTGTTCACATAAAATACAGGGTTCAGAATTTGTTACCTCATTTTCTTCAGTGTTTGCCATTAAGTATATGTTGGCTTCTTCATCATCTTCTTCATCAGATTCATCTGAGTTATCCCATGTGGCCAGATTCATCTGTTTGGTGTTCTTTTGTTTAGAGGACACTCAGATTTATAATATCCCAGTTTATTACATCCAAAACATGTGATGTGGCTCTTGTCTATTTCTGTTTTGGGATTTTCTCTTTTGTTTGGGAATCCCTTCTTGATTTGGTCTCTCCTTCTCATCATTCTCTGAATTCTTCTAGTGAGAAGAGCAATTTCTTCATCAGCATCTTCTTGACCAGCTTCTTCTGGTTCTTCTTCTATTTGGACAGGCATACTTTCTTGAGATGTTTTAAGGCTATTGCTTTTCCTTTCTTAACAGGTTTATCTTCTTGTAGCAATACTTCATGTGCTCTTAAGGTTCCAATTAGTTATTCTAATGCCAGCACTTCAAGATTTTTGGCTTGGCTTATGGCTGTTACCATTGGTCTCCATATGACTAGAAGACATCTCATGATCTTTCTTACTCTGTCTTGTACTGAGTAAGCTTTTCCCAGAGATCGCATTTCATTCACTATAGTTGTGAACCTTAAATACATTTCATCAATGGTTTCTCCTTCATTCATTTCGAACAGCTCAAATTTTCTTATGCCGATGTCTATTCTTGTTTCTTTGACATGGTTTGTTCCTTCATGATGAATTTGTAGTGTGTCCCAGATTTCTTTAGCAGTTGTGCATTCATCAACTCTTTTGCTTTCTTCCCTGCTCAAAGCACACGATAAGAATAATTGAGCTTTATACCTTAGTTTTGTCTTCAGATTGATGGAGCTAAATATCACTAGAAGGGGGGTTGAATAGGGATTTTGGCGTTTAAAAATGATTTCAAGTGTTTATGAATTTCTGTCCTCTCAGAGAGGATGCGATCTGAAAATAGATTTTTAAGTTTTTCAACTGAAGGCAGAATAAATGCAAGGAAAATATAAAGGGATAGACACACAACTTTTATACTGGTTCACCCAATGATGGCTACGTCCATTCCTCACACCCTTGTGAGATTTCACTAAAACAATCAGATCAACCTCTCTCCGAGGATGATTACACTTTGTGTATTCTCAAGCTTCACCAAGCTTACAATCAAGTTTCAAATATTTTCAAGTACAACTTACTTGAAAATTACAGAGTGATATGAGTATGATTGCTTTCTCTTTACTTAAACACTTTCTAAAAAGATATTTCAAAGATCTAGTGTATGAGTGTAGAAAGTGTAAAGAGAGGATGACTATTGCTTATGATAAACTTAAGATTTTGATCTTTTTTCTGCAATGTTGTGGTGTGTTTAATGAAGAAGAGTTTCCTGTCTTTTATAGAGTCCTTGATAGCTCTTCCATGTGCTAAACAACTTCATGACCGTTGAGGAGGATGCATCAAATAATCCAATGGTCTTTGAGCTGTAATTACAGAACTGCCATCCAGCTATCCTTGGACCTATGTTGTCCATCCTCAGCCTAGTCATTGGACTTTGGTCTTGTGTAGCCTTTTGCTTTTTTCATTCTTCAAGACTTGTGACTTCTATTTTGAGTTTGTTTGAAGTTGCCTTTCTATATATTGACTTTGCTTTATTTTTCCAATCATCCAAGAATGAAATATAGGGCTGCCCTTAGCCTTTGCACATGGGATGGTGTTTTGCAAACATGTGACTTCTTGAAAACCCAACGTTGAACCATTCTTGAACCTAGTACAGCTGGCCTTTTGATTTCTTTTGATCAAATGCTTTATATAATTATTTATTCATGCTGTTTTAACTTCCTTTGATGAATTAAGAACATTATTTCCACGAGGATGGCTATTCAGCTTGAAGACCCATCCTCTGACCTATCCTCCAGCTTGAACATTTAATGTATTAGCCCAGATTTTTCTCCCTTTTGATCTAGTTGAGGATTAACCTGTTCTCTTATAATAATTCACTCAAAAGCACAGATTAGTATTAACCACAATCATAATCTTTAAATAATTTTGTTATCATTAAAATCAATTGAGAGATTTTGTCTCAACAATCTCCCCCTTTTTGATGATGACAAAATTCTTTAGATTATGATTTTTAAATATGATGATGTAAAATGTTTATGCTCCCCCTGAATCAAGTGAGTAATTTATTTTTTAAAAATTTAAGTGCTTAAAAAATTTAAGTTCTAATAAAAAAATTACTCCCCCTGAATGTATGCCAATGATATGAATCTATCAAGATAAAGAAAACCATAATGATATTTCAAACCAGTAATGTTGTAATGGCATAAACGTTAAACATGCTTAGTCATTTTAAAACATCAAAACATTTAATCAGCAAAGCAACAAAAACAACAAAACATCATAATCGGCAAAACATCAAAAGGACATCATAATCGTTCTCCCCCAGAATTATGGCAGCAGCAAAAAGCATAGGAGTGAGGTGGCTACTAAGAAGAGGACGGCTCATCAGAAGAGGACGAAGGGGAGGAAACAGGAACAGCAAACGTAGGCATGGCAGGGAGCTCAAGAAGAGAAACATTAGGATCTGCCGTATTGACCATATGTTTGGTAACCCATTCAAGAATGAGCCCAAATTGTGCAAACGAGTTCTGAAGGTGGTCGAAACGACGAATCAGTTTCTGCTGATCCTTCCTGATGGTTTTTAGGAGCTTCATATGCTTAGTGAGCTTCCGTTCCTTAGTACGTGGGCCAGGGCCAGAGTCTTTGGGCTGATTATTGACGCTGGAGCTCTTATTCTGCGAACTTCCAGCATTGTCCTTAGAGGTTTGATCATTTGTTGGAGCTAAAAATGAGTCAAGAGAACAGAACCCAGTAGGAACCTCAGGCAGAGGTTGGGGTTGTTCAGGAACAATGTCAACATGAGTTGAAAGAGGAGCAGAAGTAGGAGGTATCAGAATGTCTTCTTGCAAATCAGGAGGAAATTCCTCAGGCAAGGTTTCAGGTGAGAAATGATGATATGTAAGATTTAGATCAAAGTAAAGTTCTTCACCGTCTTCCATGAGAGCACGGGGACCAGTTTTGACAGCATCCTCATGAGGAGGATCATTAGCGAATTGAGGTTGTGACTCTTCAATGGGCATATTTAAATCAGAAGGCAGCGGAGGGGATTTTGGTGGAGAGGGAACAACAGTGGACAGAGGCGGAGAAGGAGTGGGTGCAGCTTCCATAGTGGTCTCTTGAGGTGGATTGGGAGTATCCTCAGAAGGAGGTTGATCTGATGGTTGTTCGAGTGGAGCAGCAGTAGAGGAGGAACTTCTTGTTTTCCTTTTCTTTGAGGTGGTCGACTCAGTGGGTGTTGTAGATGGCTGAAGGCGCATCTGTTTAACATTCTTCATGGAGAATATGTTATTAAACTGCAGAGAAGGTTCATCATCCAAAGGAACCTTGAAAAACTTGAAAAGCTTGGTTAAGATCATACCATACGGTGCTGACCTACCCAAAATTGTTGCATTTAACATAAAGTTAAAAATGATGTTTCCCAGATGGAGAGAGGAGCCCGTGATCAAATGATGAAGGAGAAGAATATCCAACTCAGTTACTTTTTCAAAACTGCCAGCGCGAGGGACAATGCAGTGAACACAAATGTTGTGTAGAATGCGACACAGTGGGAGGAGGTTTGAAGCAACGTGGGGTATAGTGGGTTGGATGAAAATATTGGCCAAAACAGAAGAGCGAGTGATCCTGCACTCAGAGTACCAATTTTCAAAAAAGAAGTAAGCTCCTTCATTCCGAATATCAAGGATTTGACATAAGGTAGTTGGAGTGATTTCCATGAGGACACCTTTCAGAATGATGGTGAACCTAGAAATTCCCTTAGACCAGTTTGAATCAGCATAGAATGCACTTACCAATCGAGGGTATTGAGGCTCATTGATTTTGAGAAATGAGGTCCAGCCCAACTGATCAAAGATTTCTTCAACATTAAAGCCTCCTTCCTTTAAGTCAGCCAAATCAATAATTTTGCCATTTACCACAGGTTTGTTGACCCATTTGGATAAGTAATTTGTTTCGTGGTCAGCCGAATCAAAAATCGAATTTGATCTAGATTTTTGTGAGGGTGAGGACTTTGTTCGTTTTGAAGAGGGTTTGGATTTCTTCGAATTTTTTTTTGATTTGGACTTTGTTCTTTTTAGTAGGAGTTTTAATTGGTGGTGAACAAGGGGTTGGTTCAGTGGGAAGTGTTTGATCTGAGTCTTCTGATTCCACAAGGTGAACAGTAGAGTCTTGATGAACAGATTTTTTAGATGAGAGAACACCAGAAAGGATTCTTGAGGATCGTCTGGTTGGAGCAGAGGATTGAGTGGAGGATGAATGTTTGGAAGGTTTGGGTGAAATGGAGGGGAGAGAGGTAGTGACAGAGGGTACAACATTAGATAATGAAGTTTGATTTTCAGTGGTGTTAGATGTGGTTTCCTCAAGGTGATCAGACTCTGTACTAGAGTAATGATCCTCAGCCTCTTCATATTCTGGAGAGATCATTTTTCTTCTAGCAACAAACTTAGTTCTTGCCATGATTTTTGAAAGAGAAAATTAATTCTGGGTTTAGAGGAAATGAGATGAAGGACAACGAGGAGAGTGATGAAGTTATGGAGGATGCTGATGGAAGATAAATGGAAAGAAAAAAGAAAAAGAAAAAAGAAACGATGGAGAGAGAAGGAGGGTAAAACAAATAATGATGCAGTTTGCCTGGGAGGATGTAACGTGATTGATTGGACAAGGCGTGCAGGTGGGCGTGTGAAGCACGCGTGTTGGAAACGGCAGTTTCAGCCGTTGTGGCATTAAATGCTAGCGCGAATCAAGGAAACGGTGCCACATGGACGGCCCAATGAGAAAGGGAGCGCGTGCACGCAAGGTTTGGGGCATTTAAAGCAGAAACATCAAAATGGACTCTGTGTCCTCTGAGTTCTTTCCATCCTCTAAACTCTAGGCCTTTTTTTTTGTTTTTTAAAATCAGATTTGATATTTCACAAAAATATTAAAAATTAAAATAATAAAACAACCAAAAACAATAATACAAAAACAGAAATGATATAATGGATAAAACTATTACTCAATTAATTTTAAAAAAATCAATGATGGAGAGTTTTTCCAAAATATTTTTAAACCGATCCTCCTGGAGAGGTTTCGTAAAAATGTCTGCCAATTGATTTTCAGTGTCAATGAAATTAATTTAATGTCACCTTTTTGAACATGATCTCTTATAAAATGATACCGGTACCTTTTATTTGAGCTTTATCATTATTTCCGAATGTGACCGATCCTCCATCCTTTATTTCCAATGAAATAAAGCAATGCCTATCCCCTGTCATATGCCTTGAGCAGCCACTGTCCAAGAACCAAGGCTTTCTTTTGTTGATCAGAGGATGTATCTGTGTTTGAGTTTAATAGTGACTTAGGTACCCATATAGAGGTGGGTCCTCGTTGGTTAGTTCTTCCTCTTGTGAGGAATTTTCTTTTGTGATAACAAATAGAATCGTGATGCCCATATTTACCACAGAATGAACATCCTTTCTTAACGTTATCTGCCCTTTTCTTTGCATAACATCTTTTGAAAGTATGTCCAAGTTTTTTGCAAAAGGTGCATCTTGGCCTATCCTCTTGTTTCTTTGGAATAAAAAAATTTTCATAGAGTTTTTGTTTTTGAGAACTTTTAAATCCAATACCAGCTTTGTCAATGATTCCAGATTGTGATCCCATAATCTTTTGAAAAGTATCAGTGGATTTAACAAAGTTGGTAAGATCATTTTTGAGTTCTTCAACCTCTATTTTCAAAATTTCCTTTTCTGCATCCTCTTCTGGAGGATGAGTTTTGACATTTCTTTTGTTTACAATAGATAGTTGTTCAGACAACTTCTCATGAGATAACTGCAAGTCTAGAATAGTTTGTTCATAATTTTTATTCTTAGCTTGAAGTTCCTCATTTAACTTCTTTATTTCATAAAGTTGGTTTTTAAGAAAACCACATTTATGAGACAAAGTGTTTGAGTCATTCAAAAGATTGTCAAATTCAATTTCTAATTGTTCACAATTAGGACAAAGTTCAGATATGATTACCTTTTCAGTTTCTGAGTTCGTCATAAGGCAGAGGTTGGCCTCTTCTTCCTTTTCTTGTTCCGAGGATGAGTCATCACTATCATCCCACGTGATCATCATTGATTTTTTTTTGTAGGGAAATCTTCTTGAGTTCTTTTTGTTAAGAGGACACTCAGTTTTGTAGTGACCCAGCTTGTTGCATGCAAAGCAAGTAATCTGACTTTTGTCAGTTTTTTCTTTTTGAGGAGATCTTTTATCTTGTCCTCTACGATTTATCATCCTCTGGATTCTTCTGGAAATTAGAGCAAGTTCATCCTCTTCCTCAGATAGAGGATAGTCTGTACTTTCTTTCTTTGTGCCTTCTTAAGCTCTTTTGGAAGATGAGCTTTCTGTTTGGCTTGATTTTAGAGCTATCATTTTTCCCTTTTTGCTTGGTTTGTCAGCCAACAACAGAGGTTCATGAGCTCTTAGAGTTCCAACCAGGTCCTCTAATTTCATGTTTGCCAAGTCTCTTGCTTCGGTGATGGCAGTCACCATTGGCCTCCATTCTTTTGGTAAACTCCTCAAGATTTTTCTTATCCTCTCTTGAACAAAATAAACCTTTCCAAGAGATCTCAAGCTGTTAAGTATGATTGTCAGCCTTGAGAACATTTCATCAATCGTTTCATCCTCCTTCATCTCAAATAACTCGAATTCTCGAACTCCCATGTCAATCCTTGCTTCCTTTACGTGGCTTGATCCTTCATGATGAATCTTTAGAGTGTCCCAAAGTTCCTTGGCACTTTTGCATTCTTCAACTCTATCGTATTCTTCCCTGCTCAAAGCACACGTTAGAAATAAATGAGCTTTAGAGTTTAGGAGTACCTTAGCATTTTCATCAGCCGTCCACTGTGCTTGAGGTTTCTCGTCGGAGGTTGCATCTGTGTTGTTGATTCTGATGACATGATCCCGTTCTCAACTACAGACCACATGTTGTTATCTTGTGATATGAGAAACAATCTCATCTTACCTTTCCAGTGGTAGTAATCTGTACCATCAAAGTAGGGAGGTCTGGTGGAGGATCCTCCTTCAGGAACATACTTAGCTTTTGACATTTTTCTTTGGATCTTTTTCTCTTACATGGTTAGATGTAATATTTCTAGAGAACCTTGCTCTAATACCAATTGATGGAGCTAAATATCACTAGAAGGGGGGTTGAATAGGGATTTTGGCGTTTAAAAATAATTTCAAGTGTTTATGAATTTCTGTCCTCTTAGAGAGGATGCGATCTGAAAATAGATTTTTAAGTTTTTCAACTGAAGGCAGAATAAATGCAAGGAAAATATAAAGGGATAGACACACAACTTTTATACTGGTTCACCCAATGATGGCTACGTCCAGTCCTCACACCCTTGTGAGATTTCACTAAAACAATCAGATCAACCTCTCTCCGAGGATGATTACACTTTGTGTATTCTCAAGCTTCACCAAGCTTACAATCAAGTTTCAAATATTTTCAAGTACAACTTACTTGAAAATTACAGAGTGATATGAGTATGATTGCTTTCTCTTTACTTAAACACTTTCTAAAAAGATATTTCAAAGATCTAGTGTATGAGTGTAGAAAGTGTAAAGAGAGGATGACTATTGCTTATGATAAACTTAAGATTTTGATCTTTTTTCTGCAATGTTGTGGTGTGTTTAATGAAGAAGAGTTTCCTGCCTTTTATAGAGTCCTTGACAGCTCTTCCATGTGTTAAACAACTTCATGACCGTTGAGGAGGATGCATCAAATAATCCAATGGTCTTTGAGCTGAAATTACAGAACTGCCATCCAGCTATCCTTGGACCTATGTTGTCCATCCTCAACCTAGTCATTGGACTTTGGTCTTGTGTAGCCTTTTGCTTTTTTCATTCTTCAAGACTTGTGACTTCTATTTTGAGTTTGTTTGAAGTTGCCTTTCTATATATTGACTTTGCTTTATTTTTCCAATCATCCAAGAATGAAATATAGGGCTGCCCTTAGCCTTTGCACATGGGATGGTGTTTTGCAAACATGTGACTTCTTGAAAACCCAATGTTGAACCATTCTTGAACCTAGTACAGCTGGCCTTTTGATTTCTTTTGATCAAATGCTTTATATAATTATTTATTCATGCTGTTTTGACTTCCTTTGATGAATTAAGAACATTATTTCCACGAGGATGGCTATTCAGCTTGAAGACCCATCCTCTGACCTATCCTCCAGCTTGAACATTTAATGTATTAGCCCAGATTTTTCTCCCTTTTGATCTAGTTGAGGATTAACCTGTTCTCTTATAATAATTCACTCAAAAGCACAGATTAGTATTAACCACAATCATAATCTTTAAATAATTTTGTTATCATTAAAATCAATTGAGAGATTTTGTCTCAACACAGATGTCCAGTCGATTTCTTCCTTTTTGGCAGAGTTTGAATCATTTTGATCAGCTCTTGGAATGAAATCTCCATTTCTAATGATGCGCCACATTCCTGTGTCTTGAGACTTTAGAAACAGCTGCATCTTGTTTTTCCAAAAGTAGTAATCAGTTCCATCAAAATATGGTGGCCTATTTGAAGATCCTCCTTCAACAATGTATTTTGCTTTTGACATTTTTTCTTCTAGATCTTTTTCTCTAGCACTTGGTTAAAGTGTTTCTTTTAGAGACCTTGCTCTAATGCCAATTGAAGTAGCAATGTCAAGTTACAAGGAAGGGGGTTTGAATTGTAATCTTGCCTATTTAAAATTTCCTGATAAAAAACTTAAGAAAAACAACTCAAGAATGATCTTGGTTATGAAAATAGAAACGGAGGACGGTCTTGGTTCTGAAACAGAAACCAGAGAACGTTCTTGATTAGTTAAAATTACAGTTTTTAGTTTCTCTATTTAACTTTGACAATAAAAATAACTGAATGTAAATAGAGATAAGGAAGAGATACCACACAAAGATATATCGTGGTTCACCCAACGTGGGCTACGTCCAGTCCTCACAACTGTGAGATTTTCACTAAGTGTTCAAAGAACGGAGAACAATCTTCTGGTTACACAGTTAAAGATCAACCTTGATCTGTAACTACACCCATTTCCACCCAGAAAGGATTCAATCAAGTCACCTAACTAATCTGTTAGGATTTTACAGTTAACTCTTTTAATCACACTCAAACTATAAATAGTCCTTATAGTTATAAGTTTAAACAATAATGATTTAAAAGGTTTGGTTGAATCTGATTATGCTTAACTCTTGTTTGAGAATAAATTCAGGATAAAAGAACTCAGTAAGATAATCTGGAAGTATGAAATAATTTCAGCCCGATTTCTTTTGTGAATGAGATAGCTTCAAGAATGCAAGTGAATGTGATTTAATGAGAATATTTGGCACTTGAAGTTCTGAATGATGCTTGCGAATTTGCCTTCATTTTATAGACGTTTTGAGCTTTTAATTCTGGTCAGAAAGAGCTGTTGGTAGTAATCTGTTTTCTTCTGACACAAGCAACCTTTCTGTTGAAAAAATAAACCATTCATGTAACAGTTTTGTGCCTTGCTTGTTTGGGTTGTTTTGCTCAATTTTCAAACATATTTCCTGCGCGCTTAATGACCTATTAAGGTTCGAAAATACTTGATGATAATTGGGCTTTGATCTGGACACTTGATTCGATCCAAAACTGTTTGGAAAGGAGTGAACAATTTCTACAGAACTAAGAAGTCTTCTTCTGCAGAAACAAAGATTGTTCTTCTCAAAAACGGAGAACGTTGATTAAAAGTGGAGATTGATGATCAATCAGGTCTGATGGTCTTCTGGACAATCTGAGGACTTATAATCAATCTTGAAGTTCAGTCTTATTTCAACTTTCTTGACAGTTCGAGATTGGAGAAAGTTACAGTCTCGCTTTGACATGCTTAGATTCATGATGATTTATCTTAGTGATTCGAGAACCGTTTTAAGTAATAATGATTCCTATCGGTTCCTTGCCATGTACTGATGAAAATGGTATAAAGAATTAAGGCAGAATCATTGTTAAAGTAATGGAGAAAGATTGGTGAAGTGGCTGCGACAGTTAATCTTGATTCTGCAGAACATTCTGCATTTTGTATAACTTATGGTCAAGAATGTTCTGTTTAGTTTTTCATCTGATTTCTTTGCTTTGCTTGGTTTCTATCTTTAATAAAAACACTCAAGAGCACATATTAAATTAACATAACATTTAGAATCATAATTAACATACTTAATTAACCTTTGTTTATTTTCATCAAAACTTAATTTGAGAGTTTGTCTTAACACAGAGTAGTATATGAAGAGACATGAGTTAGGGCCAATGTACAAGCATCCTAACTGATATAACTGCTTTGTAATTATCAAAACTGATTATATAGGTAGTGTGAATCGACTTACAGGGCTTCGAGTCGATTCACCAGGTTCTAGAAAGTTCATGATTTCATCCTAAATCAATTTAAGCTAATTCATAGGAATCTAAGTCAACTTACAAAACCTCATAGAATTGTGTGAGCCAATTCATAGCTTTGGTGAGTCGACTTACAAGGTTTGGAACATTTAGAATGAATTTATGACCTATGGAAATCAATTTACAAACATGTGATTTGTTTTAAAAAGACAATAATCACTTAGGAAATGTTTTTAATGCATTTCAAAGTGTACCAACATGTTCCTATCGTGTAACTAAAGTTATGCATGATAAAATAAGATTTCCATGATACTTTTTCTAATTCAAGCATATTTATAAATGTTGAGAATTAGAGAATCAACAAAGGTTTAAAAATCAACAAATCATATAACTAAATAAACCAATTTTTGTATCTATCAAAATACAAAGTCTTTCCTAGGGATACTTGCAATTATATACTCCTTTATTTTTAAGATGGTAAAACTTGCAAAACTTTGTCAAGACCTTCTTAATGAACTTCTTAATCTAGTTGAATAGGAAATATTCCACCTAAATTTGTGTCGTTAGTGTGAATGCATGGCTTTAAAGCTTTGACACTTGATACAAATTTTGCACTTTGCTCCCCTCTTATGATATTATCAAAAAGAAAGCAAAACCACAAAATTAGCAATATCAAAACGTCCATGACTACGCAAAATACAAATCACAACATATATGGCATACCATGGTATTTTGGCACACAAAACTAAGCACTTAAGGACCACAATATTGATTATCCAAACATAAAAGTACATCAAGACCTTGAAAGTTCAACCGTTCATTCATTTGAATTTTTTTACTAAGAGTTGTTTCGAAGGTGAGAGTTGTGATAAATGGGGGTTATGTGCGTGTTTCCAAAAAATAAAGTTCCAATTTTCAATTCAAATTTCATCTCTAAGTCAATTCACAGCACGTGTGAGTCAACTTACAAGGCCAACTGTAATAAAAAAAATTGACAACTGAAGGCTAGTAAGTCAGTTCACCATGATGTAAGTCGAGTTACAGTGTTAAAACTCAATAAAAACATGAAATTGAGTATATTAATTGATACGAGCCTCTTGACATATGACGAGTAACCTTGCGACACTTTGAAATTCCGCAAACACTCACAAAAAATTCTTTTTTCTTTTTTAGACAAAGTGTGACATGATGGGGGCAAATAAGTTCGATTACCTATTTTTTGTAGAGCTAACTGTTGTTGTATACCCATCTCAGCTAAATCTAGATGAGCATTCATACCCTCTTTTGTTTTGGCTTAAATCTTGAGAAGCATTATGAGTACACTAACGCACACTTTTTTCCACATGCATCACATCAAGGTTAGACCAATATGGAAGATTAAAGAAAACCGACCTCTTTTTCCATATATTTTTGGAAGCATCCTTCTTTTGGTTTTTTCCAAAGATAACATTAAGGTGTTGCTTCTGTTGATAAACTTCCTCCCCATTAAGAGCTTTGGAGCATCATCGTTCTCCTATAGTCCATTAAAAGCTTTGCATAATCTATGATATGGATGGGCGAGTCTTAAAAAAATTTGATGAGCAAGATAAATAGCCTTCCGTCCACGTTTCACTTGATGGTATCATATCCCTTCTTCAAATATAAGACCAACTTTATAACCCTTAACACTATACCCACACAAATTACTGTATGCCGAAGAGTCATTATTGGTACAAAATAACATTACACACATCTTGAAATGTTCACGAGAATACACATTGAATATATCAACACCTTCCTTCCACAAGACTCTTAAATCTTCAATAAATGAACTTATATAAACATCTATATCATTTCATAGTTTTTTTGGGCCTAAAATCATCATGGATAACATAATATATTTGCGCTTCATACACATCCAAGGAGAAAGATTGTAAATTATCAAGAGAACGAACCATTAACTATGGTTACTACTTAAATTACCATATGGATGAAAGTGCAAACACGAGAAAAGGGGTTGAATTGTGTTTGACTAAGTTGGATTCTTTTTGCTATTTATTAAAAACTAGTTCGAGTTTGGTGACTTAATTAGAATAAAAGTAGTAGCAATCACGTTAAGTGATTAGAGGCAGAAGTAAAACAAGAATTGCAGAATTAAAGTGACACAAGAATTTATCTTGGTTCACCACCAACTTGGTAGCTACGTCCAGTCCCCTCACTCATAAGGATTTAATCCACTAATTCAAAACTTATATTACACAACATCTGGAACACAACAACTTGGTTGTCTTCTCAAAACAACCTGACACCTACAAAATTTTTATGGAACACTAACACCTTGACTCTACAAGCCAAGTCTTCTCAACATAGCCTGAAAACCTATAGATTGCTTGGGGAACATGAAACCCACTATCGGGCGTGGTTACAAGAGTTTGGAACAAATAGGTATGCTCTAACAAGTTGGTTGTAACAACACACTAGAAAACACTTATGAACTCTAATGATTTATGAAATTTTGTGCTTGTGAGTTCTCTTATTTTCTTTTTCAGTCTTGAGTACCTATTTATAAAATAGGTTAGAGTTTCTCCTTTGTCCTTACAAAATCTGAATCATATCTTTGCAAATCATAAATGTATTTTCTTGTGAGTGTTTCTTCTTGTAAATAATTCTTGATCATATCTTCTTGTAAATAATTCATATCGTCTTGTAGATAAATCTTGATCAAATCTTCTTGTAAATAATTCACACCTTCTTGTGATAAATCTTGATCAAATCTTCTAGTAAATAATTCATATCTTCTTGTAGATAAATCTTGATCAAATCTTCTTGTAAATAATTCATATCTTCTTGTGATAAATCTTGATCAAATTTTCTTGTAAATAATTCATATCTTCTTGTAGATAAATCTTGATCAAATTTTGTTGTAAATAATTCATAGCTTCTTGTGATAAATCTTGATCAAATCTTCTTATAGATAAATCTTGATCAAATCTTCTTGTAAATAATTCATATTTTATTGTAGATAAAATCTTGATCCTATCTTCTTCAAATCTTGACCATATCTTCTTTTCAACTTGGTCAAATATTTTCTTCAATTATAAATCTTGACCATATCTTATTTTAAATTGTCTTCAAAAACACGAATCTTCTTTTATACTTTTGCTTGATTTGAGCTCGAATGGATTCCGGTTGTTCCTGTATCTTCAGAAGTTTTTTATTCAACTAAATTTTCTTTCAAACTTAATTCTTTCAATTTCAAGCCTTGACTTTCCATCAGAGGCATTGATAGTCAGAATTAGTCAGAGGTAGAACTCCATGACTTAGAATTAGTGGCATTGAGCAAATTACATTGTTGAAATTTCAGAGTTAGTGCAACATTAGAGGTTGCATATCACAGACAACATTTGGAGTGTGTTTTACCATTTTGATAAGTGGATTGTGAGCTTTGAATTTATGATTTGAACAATCTCTTTGGAGTTAATTATACCTTAATATGAACTCTTTAGAGGCATGCTGAGTTTGTGCACATCAGAGGCATGCAAAGGCTTTAGAGGCATGCTTCAAATTCAGTCTTCAGATGCAGTTTTCAGACTCAATTTTAGAGCCATTCTTCAGAGGCAGTCTTTAGATCCAATTACCAGACCCAGTCTTTAGACCCAAACATCAGACTCAGATCCATACATCAGACCTAAACATTAGAGACAATCTTCGTAACCTTCAGAGGTACGTTACTTTCAGAGGCATATGTTCAAAGGCAGACGCGAATACTTTGGGTTCCTTTGATCTTATCCTCTGGTCACTACCTCTGGTGACTTTCCTCAGGTCGCTTTCTCTAGTACCTTCGTCTGATTTTCTTCTTCCAATTTTTCAAACTTAATGAAGCCATTAATACAAATTTATTTTTCTCATAAAATACTTTTGCTAACATCAAAACTTTAAGTCGAAAACCATCATGGTTCCAACATGGATTCATTATGTCAGTAGCAAGCCCAAGCCTAAGGTTTCATGGTTCATTTCCAAAATCCAAAAACAAAGAATCAATATTCTTCCATTGCAAAAAATTATCTGTATGGCAAAGTTGTCCATCTCATATTACAAATATTTTAGATATGAATGTAATTCAATAAACCAATTTCAGATATGACAAATATTTTAATTCAAGAGACTTCAACCAAAATGCTTCATGAAGAATTCAAGGATAGTTTTAAACATAGAAATGTCTTAAGATCAAACCTCCTAACATTCGAAAAAGAAATCTATGCACTAATTTTTTTTACTCATTCAAAGAATAAATCAGAATAAATTAGGTGATCATACTTTTTAACATTGATGTGAAAAGGATGGGTCAACCTTATAAATGCGTGAAGCATATATTTGCTTGTTGATGTTTGCAAACATTCCTACAAACAAAATTATTCGATAGTTATAGGTATCCAAATTTTATTGGATCTTTAAATGTTAGATTTTGAAATATTTTCCTTTGGTATCCGCCATTCTTCCACTTGGTACTACAACCTTTTTAATAAAATATTTGGAAGATGTGTGTCCCTTTTGACAACAATAGATATAAGTAACATGTGACAATTTTTTTTCTTAGACTTATAATATCTTTTGAAAGAAGTTTATTTATTTATTTTTTTTGTCAAAATGCTTCCTTTGATTTGGAGCTTTTGAATTTTTCACTTCAACTTTAAGTTTTGAAACTTGCTCCTTCAAAGTGACATTTTGACTTTGAGTAATTTCATGAGATTGCTTCAAGACTTTAGATAAATTCTTTTAAAGCCTTGTTATTTGATTTTCAAAGTTTAAAATAATTCTTCTTTTATGACGCAACAATTTTGTCATATATTTAGCTTTCTCATTGAAGTTCCTCAAATGCATTTTGCAATTGATCATAAATAGGTAAAAGATAGAGTTCATCATTATTAACCTCTTTTATATGGTTTTAAGCCACGAGAAGTAGATTTTCTTCATCGTTGTTTATCAACTCTATTACTTGAGGTTTCATCACTTGAATAACTTTGGATCTTTCTTCTTTCCTTAACTTTGAGGATGGACGAACCGTGATTTTGTATCTCTTTTCCTTTTATTTTTTTTCCTCTCTTTTATTTCACAAGCATTTCAATATTTGAGACCTTGTTCATATTCTTGTAACTTTTCAAACAAGGTAGATAAGGTCAAAGTTGACAACTCCTTTGACTTTGCAATAGTGGTTACTATAGATTTCCATTCTCTATTTGCACAACTAAGCAAATTGTTGATCAAATTTTTATTAAGCTTGTTGACAATTTGTTTGAATCATTTTTATAACTTACTTCATGGTTTCACTATTTTCCAAGCAAAACAATTAATATTGTTACAACAAAATTGGTTTGAAAATCAATGATACTTAATTCTTGTTTTGATGATAACACATATGTGTGAGAAAATTTATGTTTTAATATATTTTTCTAAGTGTGCAGATTCTCTAACACAAGCCCTGATAGTGATCGTATGAGGAAAAGACGTTTTTTCACTCATTCGCTATGTAATCGAGTCAAGACTCTGATCAACGCGCCTCTTTGTGACTCTGATCAACGTACCTTTCTGTGACTTCGATCAACGCGCCTTATCGCCTACTATGATACATTTGCATTTTTTTAATGCAACTAAAGACAAATTTGATCTTCTGGTCAATGCTCTGTGAAAAGGAAATCCTTTAAGCCCAAACTAAAGAAGATGTCAACACTTCCACATTCACTGTCTCTTAGTTGACCCAAGTAATATCATTTGTTATCCTCTGTTGGAAGATATCCTCTTATTTAAACATCCACAACAATGTGACGAAATCCTCTGATGCATACATCCTCCAACTTTCCTAATTTAATGATCAAGATACACTAAATCATTATAAAGCTAAGAAAGGACACAAAATGTGTTTACGGGTTTCCTGAAAAACTCTCACAAGAGTGTGTTTACAAAGGTATGCTCTTAGGAAGTGAAATATCTCTCAACACTTAGATAAAACAATAAGGTTAAGAACAAGAGTGTTGTGACGACTGTATTGTGCTTATCGTAGTATTTGTTGTTGTGTGTACTTCAATGAGGGTTGCACATCCTTTTATAGAGAGAATTTAGGATTTCTGCCCGTTGTCTTGATTGCAAGAAATCAACATGTATCATATGGTAGAACCAAATTGGTTTAAAGAACTATGAACCTTACTTGTTTTGATGACAACAAAATTATTTTGTGGGAACAATTTAAAGCACTAATGTTTTGTTTAAGTGTGTCATTCCCAGATTAGGTTATTTTGAATGACTTTTTGCTGCATCCTATGATGTTTGGACTAAGTTAAAGGAACACCAAGATTTGCTCTGATTTTTGTATTCTGAGTCTAATAAACGCGCTCTGAAACGTGCCTTTGGTGATTATGTTATTGCAAGAAATGCTCTGATTGTTTGGCTCAGATGAACTATGGAGACATAAAGAGCAGAGGCTTGTTGTAGTCATCACAGCCAAACTAATCAGAGCATTGCTTGCAACAATAGAATCACCAGAGGCAAGTTTTAGAGCGCGTTCATCAGACTTTAAAAAGATTTTCAAGCCAAAGCGTTTTTACCATGTGTCTCACCATCCACTACCAGAAAATGTTGATCCTTCAAATATGAGACAAGCCATGTAGTATCTCCACTGGAGATAAGATATATTAGATGAGTTAGATGCCTTAATATGCAATGGAACTTGGTATGATCTTATGGTTGATTGCAAATGGTTATTTCAGATTAAAATGCGCTTTGGTTGTTCTGTTGTTCCATACAAAGCACGTTTGATTGCAAAAGGATACACTCCGTGTTGGGGAGTGGACTTTAAAAAGACATTTGCAACTATGATTAAGCCACAAACCATCAAACTCATACTCACCATTGCACTCAAATACAAGTGGACAATGTTGGATGTCAATAATGCATTCGTTCAAGGCTCACTTCAAGAAAATGTGTATATGCATCAACCTCCAAGTTAGAAAGATTGTAATCACCCCAATTATATTTGGAAACTCCACAAGGAAATCTATGGACTCAAGTAAGCACCAAGAGCATAGCATAATGTCGTTAAAGCTTCATTAGATCATATGGATTTATCACGAGTAAGAATGATCTTTCTCTATTCATCTATGAATTGGGTAAAACCACCGCCTATTTTTTGGTCTATGTTGATGGTTAGTAGTTGACTAGCAATGAAAACACATTTCGCAACAGCTTCGTTCATTCTTTGTCCACACGGTTTTCTCTCAAAAATATGGGATCATCTCACAATTTCTTGGGAGTTTAACTTATCCCTACAATTGAAGGTTTATTACTTATTTCTCGACACAAAATCATCAGAGACATCCTTGAAATGTTTGACATGGATGGAGTAAAACCATTACTTACAACACTTGCCCAAACAACTCAGCTCACCCTAAATGATGGCACATAATAACTCTTTGAAATAAGAGTTATCTACTAAGTTTGACTACTAATTTGTTTGTGTTTTGAGTAAAAGTTATTAGAATTTTAGCTTTAACCTTAGGATTTATGTATGGTGTGTGATTTTGTAGGTAAAAGATATGAAGAAGTGTCCCAAAATCAAAATGCTCTAAGAAACTGCTACAACAAAATGTGTAACTGACTGATGAGTAAAGCAAGCAGATTGTGTGCGTCCCTAATGCACCCAATATTCATTCAAAGGTTCTAGGATACAATTATTATTTGGAGGTGCTAAAAGGAAGGGCAATTGTGCCACTGTTGCTTTTTTGGGCCAAAAAGATACCTTTTGAGGTAAAGGACAAAAATGGAGGTACAAGGAATAGAGAGAAAGGTAGTTGTCCTATAAAAGGGGGACAAACACTGAATTAAAGGAAGAATGAATTAGACCTAAAAATCAGAACCCTAGCCATCATTCCCATTTGCTATCATCATCTACCATTGAAGTTTTCTGTATGAAGGATTGTGCTCAAAGAAGGAAACATACAAACAAGTTGAAGGAGAAGTTGCCATAGCTGGTGCATAAAGCTTCTGTTTTCAACTTTGATTCTCTATTTCTGCAATTATTTAAGCTACAATGTTATATCCACTGTTTTATGTTACTTCCATGTTTAAACAAAAGCTCATTATTCAAGTTTATTTAATGTTGTCTTTAAGTCTGAATCTGATCACTTTAGATTTATTGCTAATTTTTGAACATGGAAAAGGAAAACAAATGGATTTGCTTGTTTGATATGGAATAACCAAGATGCTTATGGAATAACCAAGATGCTTGGAGAAGTGGTTCACATTAAATAACTATGAATAGTATTTAAGTTCATATAACCAAAGATGAACGAAAAACTGTAGCATTAATGCACTTGAAAACTATGATGAATGGGTTGGAAAACCCTTAAGGTCACTATGTTCATAATGCTACAAACATGCTATAGCATTTACACTCACAAACTAAATTAAATAAGGATTACATCCTTAACATGTTTCCATAATTTAATTTTTAGATTTGGTTTGTCTTATGGGATTCGAACCAGTGTTTTATGATTCGGATAGGCACAACACTTAACCACTGGACCATTGCACAACACTGTTCGGAATTAACACAACAGAAATTTTTTAAATAGTTGTTTCTTATCACCGATTTTCACGCATTACATTAGTCACATTTCTGTCAATAATATTTCTGAATCATTTCTTCTTTTCTTTAGTGCACGAGAGTAATTGAGGAAACTTTAGTCTATAAAATGTCATTGATTGATATACTTGATGTGAATGTACAATTCACGTCAAGGATTTTAATGTATCATGAAAGAGATTCGTTGATTAACCTGTTGGCATCCAAAATACATAGATTGGTGAGAGCAAATCAAACTTAGAGCTTAGTGTGATACACACTATTTGGAATTTTATTTGTCTAAACTTTATCGTCATCATTTTCATCTTCTTCTTGTTTAAGATCCAACGATCTTTAGGTTCGATTTGATTTTTTGTGAACAATGGCAGCATTATTAAAGGAGATAAACATTCATAAATTTAAAATTGTGGTGAAAGATAAAAATCATTTTTGTATGGAAATATGATATTTATTATGTGTTCTCTATGTTACTTAATTTCTGCTTGAAATTGTTGGCAACCGTAGTAATATTTAAGGACTTCATTTTATTTGTAAATGTTGGGTTTTCTTCATTTTGTTAAACTAATGATTAAAAGTTCATTCATTTTAAAGGATAAAAGAAAAATACGAAAAACATTAATATGTATGAAGTTGATTCTGTGCAATAGTAATAGTTTATAAACAAATGGGTACCGGCGAATCTAGAAATGTTTTATTGGGGGTAAGAAAATAAGTATAATATATTTTATAAGAGAAAAATATAAAATAAAAGTTCAAACCGTTTTTAATTAAAAAGAACATGAAGATTTAATTGGTCTTGAAAATTAAAAAAGTAATAATCTATAATATCATTAGTTTTTATAATGAAGTGGGTGAAAATAATCTATAATATTTTCATATAAAAAACGTTTGATCCTCTAGAATAAAAGAAAGAAAGGTGAACTGCATAAAAATATAAAAGAAAAATACAATGAAAACAAATATTAAAGAAAATGAAAGAAATAATGGACAGCATTTACTTTTTGTTATGAGAAAAAAATATTTAAAAAAATATTAATTAAGAAATCAAAAACTTGTGGGGGCAAGAGCCCCGTCACCTTGTGAATAAATCCGCCCCTGCAAATGGGTCAACCAATCACATGTTTATTTTTAAAGTTTGGAACTCAAACGTTAATATTATTTACATGTTATAATAAAATAATTAGTTTTTTTATACTGTGTAAGTTTTGTGAAGTTCGATTATGGTAAATATTATTAATTAGTTTAATTACTGAAACGTAATTGTTTGGTCAGTTTAATCTATGTGTGAACATGACAGGTTTTAAGTGTTTTAATTTTATGCTAAAATTTTAAAGTATGTGTTGCTTGAATGTTAGAGATTTCTAGCATGCCCCAACACAAGATCCAACAATTCTATCATAACCAAATTACTCTATTCAAGCATTTATATCAATCATATCATATCATGTATTAATATAAATAATTAATATAAACATATCATGTATTAATTAATTTCCAAAATACATTTGGAATATCACAATGATTATATCTAAGTAATGATATAATGAGGCTAAAGGTTTAATTTGGTTTTATGGTTGTGTCTCCTTATTAGAACTATGTTGGTTCGGGTCCATTGCATTTTTTGTATTATTTTCTGAATATTTATGATATATAACCGTTCGAAATCAATACAATTGAAAAAATTTCAAGAGTTGTTTCTCTTCATCAATTGGTATGAGTTTCTCTATAAATAGAGTTACCCCATAGACAGAAAGGAATCCAATTTTCATGCATAACATGAGTCAAATTTCAGTCAAAAATATTTTTGAGTCATTTATTATTTTCTCTAGTGTACGAGAATAATTGAGAAAACTTTTTTCTATAAAATAACATTAATTAATTGATATATTTGATATGAATGTGCAATTGATGTCAAATATTCTAAACTATCTTGAAAATGATTCACCGATTAACTCATTTGAATCCAATATATAGATTGATGGGGCGAATCAAAACTAAAGTTTAATGTGATACACACGTTTTGTAATTTTATTTATATAACCTTCATCATCATTATTTTCATCTTCTTCTTATTCAAAATTTGCAGTATACCTCCAACACAAGATCTAACAGTTATGTGGATCACAAATGTCCTATATGAACTTCGCATATATGTCCCTCGCTCATCGAAACTTCTATGTGAATATGTAGGTGCTACTTATATTGGTTCAAATCCAATTCTGCATGAAACATATCTCTATGGACTATCATTTTGTAAAAGAACTCACGTAAGTTGTGTCTCAACCGTCCCGATTTCGCTAGCTTACAACCAAGATGAAAGTCCCTAATGGTACCTTCATCATGCGAGGGCGTATTGTAACCACTCAATCAAGTCAACGATTACATAGTGATTCTTGTATCTTTGATTGAAAACAATTATCATTAATGTAATATTATTTGTTTCCTTCCTTATAGAGTTATAGGATCAATTCTTTTATTGCCTTTCGATTGCCACGATCTGCTCCAATTTGTTGGGGCACCTTGCCTATATATTTGTTCTTGTATTCTCTCTAAAATCAATACAAACAATATACTCTTCATACTTTTAATGGCACTAAACTTATCCAATTGTGATACTAAAATAGCAATCACGTTTTCGTGTTTATATATGTCACCAACGTTAAAAATAATTTTGTTTTAATATATGTTGACTTATTTTATTATTTTTGCTAAAATAAAATCATATGTATTCATTCAAATTGGTAGAATACAACACAAATCAAAGTTCACTAAAACTTAAAAGGATAAATCTGTTAACAAACTCACAACATTTAAGTTAATAGTATAAAATGACAAAATAGAACAAAACGACAACATTACTACAAATATGACAAAATTCAAGTCTCTGAAATGTCCATGACTCTGAATCTGTAGCATTGATGACACCAAAGTTATTGATTGAAATTTGTAATGAGTCAGGGCTATTATGTCAAACTAGACCAAACAAACATCGCAACAAGATGGAAAAACCAAAAAGTGTCACAACAAGACAACGAACAAAACAACGTCGCACTGAGAAGATGAAAGCACATAAAAATATATGTTACGAACGATAAAGATAATTTTGTTTTAATTTATGTGGACTTATTTTTTTTTTTACTAAAATAAAATGACATTCATTCATTCAAATTGGTAGAATACAACATAAATTCAATATCGCTAAAACTTAAAAGAATGAATCTACGAACAAACTCATAACATCCAAGTTAATATCACAAAATAGCAAAATAGAACAAAACGGCAGCATGTCTACAAATATGATAAATTCAAGTGTTTGAAATGCCAATGACTCTGAATCTGCAATGTGGATGACGCCAAAGTTATTGATTAAAATTTGTAATGGTTAAAAGTTACTATGTCAATCTGGACAAAACAAACACCACAACAAAATTGAAAAACAAAAAAGTGTCACAGCAAGACGACGAATAAAATACGTCGCACTGAGAAGATAAAATCACATAAAAATATGAAAGAAAAACCAATGTTATATGGAAATCACTTATTTAAAAAATTTGAGGAAAGAAAATGTAACGCCCTAATTTTTAACAGCGAGAGTGTATTTTCTTTCAAAAACCATTTCTCAAATATAATACGATAAAAACATTTTTCTCTTAAAATACCTGTAATTTTTTTCTTTTAAAGTTTAAATAAAACAAACAGTATTTCGCACAAAGTTCAACTTTAAAGATCCCCTTAAATAACATCACTCAAAGATTAACTGAATATAATATTAATATATAGCATAGGTTCCAATAGACAAAAGTAATCTGAAACATAAACATCCCCCAAAATATACATCTGAAAGTACTCTGGGCTATGAGATAAAACTAGCCATCGCTCATACTCCTAGGATATTCTAGGAAGGCATCTTCACAGAAGTGCTACGACAAGAATTCAATCCATTCACGAATCACCCAAAAACTAAAAAAATAGAACTACCAATCAAAGTCAATTGTCAAGTTTTAGAATAGGTATAGTAATCCAAAAGTGTAAGATAATCACATCAAAACAAAAGTGATGAAGAAAGCCCTATACAACCAAACACTGATAATGGACTAATCACTACAATAACAAGGACATCCCTTTCACACAACTCAAGTCAAAATAAATGTGACTTCTCCTGATGATACCTCTGCCTCCGACTCCTCCGAGTCTAACTTCTTTGTCATATGTCCTGACGATACCTCTACACTAATATCTCGGGCCCAAGAATCCCATAACAAGAATTGTCCTCTACTGGATCCGGGTCGATTGAGGGGAAACATGCAGTCCACTCATGAAAGCATGTCTCCACCTCTGTTCCTGAGAATGACTATGTCTTCCTCTCTAGAATAGATACTCTGTAGTTGTCGATTTGGCACTTCGGTGTGCCGCTAAGATCAAATAAGATGATACTAGAAACTCTATTTGTAACACCCCAAATTTCTAATTAATATATATTAAGAATATTATAATAGATTTTTATATTGTATGTGTTTGCTGTAGTATGATAATTTTCTACATGTTTTTTTTTGTATTTATCTTAATAATTTATTTGAATTATTAATATTAAATATATTTATTTGTTTGATTTTAGGCGGAAAAAAATGAAACCACAAATAAAATGGTGTTATTAACACGCTAACCTTTTAAAAATAATAGAAAAAGAGACTGAGGGGATCCACAATCATATGTAGGTAAAGTCTGCTACTAACCTTACTAATATATACACACATAAGTTCATTAGGTTTTGTTTCTTAGCCTTGGTTTCCGCCTCTGGCAACAAAAGCACTCGTCCTTGTTACCTCTAACACACTAATCCTTCGATATAATGTGAACAATGCTGCACTCATGAAACCAAACACTCCAGTTTCATGTTCAAAGAAATATTTGTTGGATCTTTTGTTGGAGGTACGTTGCAAATCTTAAACAAGAAGAAGATGAAATTGAATATGATGAAAGTTGCACAAATATATTCCAAAGCGTGTGTATCACACTAAGCTTTAGGTTCGATTCTCCCTACCAATCTATATATACTGGATGCAAACAAGTTAACCAGTGAATCCCTTTTAGGATACTTTGGAATCCTTGAAGTTAATTGCACACTCACATCAAGTCTATCTATCAATGATAGTTTACAAAATAAAGTCTCTTCACTTACTCTCGTGCACTAGAGAAAAGAACGAATGACTCAGAAATATTTTTGAATGAAATTTTACTCATGTAAACATGAAAATTTTGTTATCATTTTTTTGTCTCTGAAGTGTCTCTATTTATAGAGAAACTCATACCAATTGGTGAATGAAAACAACTCTTGAAAAAGTTAACAGATGCATCGGTTTGATGGCTAACAGATGCATTAAACCCAAATATTGCAACCACTTGACCAAGTGATACATTAAGTTATTTCATTTTGCAACATTAATATCGCTACTAGAGAATTCTAAATGTATTTTGGAAATTCCCCTCACAATACCCCACCATTTTAAAAATATATCTAAATCCATTATTTTGGAAATCTCATGCTTTCATATAAATGTATCTTATGATTTGAACCATTACTTAGTAAATTATGTTTTCACTCATCCCCAAATAGATTGGTAGACGAGCTTTGAACCAATTATTCATTAGAACAAGTGTGCATAACGTACACATGAAATCTTGGTACGATTGATCGAAATATAGATATGACACATTTGATAAGGCCTTGTGTCTCATATCCTTTTTATGAGAATTTAAGAATCAAGCCCTTGAACTCTATGAAGCGGTCCACTTCATTCTCATAAAGGTGGACTATATCAGAAATGCACTCATAATTATACATTCCAGAAAATATATGTTATATGTTCATTAAGAGGAGATTTCACCCTACCACTTTTATTTTATGGTCAAAGTACTTTTACCTTCTGGGATGTATCTATTAGTACTTCAATCACTCTAATAGTGTACTTTCATCATTGAACTCCAGACTTGATGTTACTCATGTGTGAGTTTATCATTTCCATCATTGGTGATTATTTAGATATGAGCTTGTATCACATCCCTAATGATGTTTTCTATGACTTCAACATCATCTTCATAGACATCATATCTTTGTCAATTCTTTCGTCAAAGAGTTACAATATTCCTTTCAACTTTAACAAACTTTGAATAAACATTCATCCACATAGCTACACCTTTTATATATTCTTGATAATGTTGACCAACTTTCATCAAATCATGACACTTTTAATCTCTTCACATTGTATCACATACAATTAATAAGCATCTCAATTATCACATACAAAAACTTTTATGTCATTCTACCTTTTACTATATTTAATAAGCATCTCAATTTAAACAACTAATTCTCCTTTCAATATATCCAAGTCCAAGATATAATACACTGAATGCATTAAATATATATTGCCACAAGCTAACAAAGCATGATCATAAAAATTTCTCATAATCAAAAATCATAAGGTGGGTTCAAACATGTAAGTCATCTACTCTTCAACAAATAAAAATTCATTTCATTTCTATTAAAGAAACCATTTATTCATAGTTATATTATAACTAATACATGCATCATGAATTCTATTTGTTAATTCAAGTTTCATATTTAAATATGTTCTATGGTAAATTCAAATAAGTATCACAATAGAAAATAAACAATGAATAAAGTCATTAAGATTTTCTATTACTTTCTTCCATGAACATCTGTCAACGTACAATAGTTTTTAAAAAATATACCTAAATTATTTTTAATATCAAAATTAGCAAGTAATTGATAATTACTTTCATAGTATCATGCTCATATAATATAAAATTATCAATTTTAAATTTAAGACTTCTTGTATGAAACAACAATATCATTAAAAAATGAACTTGATATTTATAACAATTCATATGCACACTCCTTTTAAAACAATACAACATACAAGCCGACATCATAAACCAAACATATTCATCCTTACCAAGATTTACATCTAAATTATTATAGATCGATTTATAGTGAACTTATGAAAAAGATCAAACAACTTTTAAAATCCAAAAAGTAATTTTGAGCATGGCAACGAATTCAAATAATTATATTCTTTGATACCCACTTAAACAATTCAAGCATATAATAAATAGATACATTTTTTATGATTGAGTAATTTTTCAAAAATATTTCAACAATAATCATTGTAAACACTTATATAAAGGAAATGTTGCCTTATATTACCAATGGTTTCATGTAGTGCATTCTTACCTCATGAACCTTATGTGTCTAGAAAAAATTAAACACTCCTTTTTTTTTATTTTATATTTCAAACTTTAAATATATAACATTTAAAAGAAATTCAAAATTAATATTCCAGTTTTGAACTTGCAAATCTAGAGATTAAAACAACAGATACAACCACTAGGTGAAATGTGTTTATTCATCACTGTTGTCATTAGTTAACTATTAAATCGTTGTAACGTTTCAATTATATACCATTCAAACGTATATTTTCAAACACGTTTGATTCACATAGAAAAGTTTAAATCTTAAAAAAAAAAACTATCTACCATTTTCAAATCATTCAAAAGTGCAAAACTATAGTATTAAATTTATCCATCTTATACGAAAACTTCAAACTAACAATCATGCATCAAAATAAATTTAAATGCAAATAACATAAACTATCATAATCATATGAAATGAACATTCCATCTGTTGGCATATATTTGAAACACATGTAAACAATTTGTGTACCTTTCATAATGGTCATGAATAAATAATTATGTAAGTGTTTATCAACTTTAAAATTACAGTCATAAATAAGATAATCGAAAATCGAACCTAAAGATTGTTGGATATTTTGTTGGGGGTATGCTGCAAATCTTAAACAATAAGAAGATAAAATTGAAAACGATGAAAATTGCACAAATAAATCCCAAAGCGTGTGTATCACACTAAGCTTTCGGTTTGATTCGCCTCATCCATCTATATATATATATTGGATACAAACAGGTTAACCAGCGAATCCCCTTTGGAATACTTTAGAATCCTTGAAGTGAATTGCACATTCACATCAAGCCTATCGATCAATGATAGTTTACAGAATAAAGTTCCTTCATTTACTCTCGTGCACTAGAGAAAAGAACAAATGACTCAGTAATATTTTTGACAGAAATTTTGCTCATGTAAACATGAAAACTTTGTTCTTATTTCTACCTCTAAAGTGTCTCTATTTATTGAGAAACTCATATCAATTGGTGAAAGAAAACAACTCTTGAAAAGTTTGTAACCCTTGGTAACTTAACAGATGCATTAGTTTGATGGTTAACAGATGCATTAAACCCAAACATTACAACCACGTGACCAAGTGATACATTAAGTTATTTAATTTTGTTACATTAATATAGCTATTAGAGAATTCCAAATATATTTTAGAGATTCCCCTTACAATATTAGGCTACATCTTTTAAAAGAAATGGGAGGAATACCATCACTTTTTACGTGATTTTCTAAGGTGAGTGTATTTTGATACCCTTATAAATTTTCTATCATATTATTTTGAAGTTAAATTTTGATCACTTCAAAATTTTGTAGTGATTAAATTGATGAGTTGCTAATGGAATTAACATGAACCGTAAAGGTTGTTTTGGAACTGTAACCTCTCATATTGGTCTTCTTCATGTAACTTTTATTTTCCTATTTTCTTATTCTATACGTAAAAACTCACAACTTTTTATGTGTAAAGTCCCTACTAAGTTCAATTATTATTTCATTATTTTAATCAATATAATAATAAACTTATTACTATTCCAATTTTCGATAACTTCAAATTTGTAAAGATTAAATTTAAGCGTTTGATAAGTAAACAATTAGTTTTTAATAACAGACCCACGATTCCTACCAATTACCATGTGAATAATTGCTAATAAAAACGAAATAAAGCAACATATATCGTTCCATGAAAATATTTAGCATATCCCCTCCCGTATTTTAAGTTAAGATAATTTATACCCTGTTTATATATACACTACCACTTAAATTTTATTTTATATTATGGAGTCAAATTTTTTTTCACATCCAAAGAGTTAGTTTATTTTAATTACAATCTAAAATTGTGCATAGTAATTAATAAGTTGTAATTAAAAATTATTAGCTGCATTTGACCTGATATATATAGTTTACCTATCTAAAAATCAAAATTATGTATATGTATATGTTATATATTTTTTATCCTGTTTGGTTTTAAACAAAAATTTGATTATATTAATATGTATGTTTTAATAATATGAAATATATTTTTGAGTTATATTACAAATATTAGATCATTTATTTATTTGTTCTAGTAAGTAATTTATTTGTATTTGGTGATTGTGTTGCTTTATTTATTTGTTTGGCAAAGTCATCAATCGAGGTAAGGGATGAGAGGATGTTCAATTTTATGAGTATAATATGATGTGAGACAAATAGAAATATCGTAATTTCTAGAGATTCATTTGGGGCTTACCACGTACAGTCGAGTCCTATTAAGTAATAATAATTAATTAAGAACATATGAATGGTAACAATGAGGACTAAAATATGATTAGAAACATGTAGAATTGTTGTGAATTAATTTATGTAGGACTAAAATATGATTAGAAACATGTAGAATTTTTTTGAATTAATTTATGTCAAGATTGCATGATGTTTGATTCTTGTGAAATCCTATGCTAACTGTTATTGTATGGATGATGTGTATTTGAATGTTGTTGTTTGCTCGAATGAAATTATGACTTTACTTGAATGTGCTATTTGTTTGATTTCTTACTTTATGATTGATACAACTAGATTGTTTATTGTGTTGGTG
The DNA here is from genome assembly GCA_037974755.1 of Cicer yamashitae. NCBI lineage: Eukaryota > Viridiplantae > Streptophyta > Magnoliopsida > Fabales > Fabaceae > Cicer > Cicer yamashitae. The sequence goes on along the minus strand of JBBPBQ010000002.1, from coordinate 39,099,109 downwards.
TTGACAAAATGTTGAGAATTGATTGGAAGGACTGATATACATAAACGTAAATGAGACTTGTCGAATTGTAATCATCAAATAAAGAACGCCAAGTTCTTAGAACTTGTAAGTAAAGTGGGGGATAGTCATACTTTCAGAATGAAAAAATGGTGTGGTGATCACACATGTGGTTGGGTTTTGAATAATAGTTCGGCAAATTCAAAGTGGATTTCTAAGACTGTGGCAAATAAGTTGAGCAGTTGTGACAATATAAATAATAGGACGGGCTTGGAAGGCTAAACAGATTGCAATGAGATTGTAGAAGGTGATGCAACAAAGTGAATATACCTTGTTGTTGAGGTATTCTACAGAGCTGAAGAGGGCAAGTGTTGGAAACACTTGTAAGATAAATATTGATCGTCCATGTCCAACACTTCAAGCACAATTTAGTAGTTTTTATTTTTTGCTTTGATGGCTGTAAGAAGGAGTTTTTGAGAGGCTGTAGGCCGTTTATTGGGTGGATGGATGTCACCTAAAGACAAAACATGGAGGAACACTTTTAATTGTTGTTGGTAGGGACCCTGAATGATCAATAATTTCCCTTAGCTTTTGGGGTGGTTGAAACTAAGACTAAGTAGTCTTGGAGATGGTTTCTCACTTTATTACAAGAGGACATCGGTCAAGAGAATAGATATGTGTTCATATCTTACCAACAAAAGATACTTAGTTATACTTTTACACTATTAGTTAATTTGTTATATTTTAATGTTTGATTGAATACTACAATGTTTTCATTATTAATCTGGTTTTTTAGGGCTTGCTCCCAATGTTTGAAGAAATGTTTGAACGAGTTGAGCATTGGTTATGTGTGAGGCATTTATATGCCAACTTTAAGAAGAAATTTGCGGGTGAACTTTAATAAGAGATTTAATGATCTGAGCTACCAAGGCAACACTTTCAAGCATGGGAGGAGAAAATCAAAGAATTAAAAGGTGTAAATGTGAAGGCTTAGGAGTGGTTTACTGTAATACCCACCAAATTGTGGTGTAAGCATGCATTTACATTTTATCCAAAGTGTGATGTTTTAATGAATAATTTGTCTAAAGCATTTAATAACACCATTTTAGTTGCTAAAGATAAGCCTAATTTAAGAATTTGTGAATGGATTAGAATTTATTTGATGACTAGGATCTCAAACCTAAGATATAAGCTTGATAGGTGGCAACATAGAATCATGCCTAAACCTAGGAGGAGGTTAGATCAAGAAGTGCGGTGTAGTGGTAATTAGGGTCAATTTTGCTATTGCTTCTGATGCTACTACGTACTAAACTAGTTGAGGTTAGTTCTGCAATATACGTAATTCTGGAAAATGTGTAATTTGTATGATTATTAGTTGCTTTCGCTAGCTACCTATGTTGTTTATATGATTTCAATTTTGGATTTGTTGATGATTTTGTAGAAAGTGAAGAAAATAAAACCAAAAGTTGCAAGGAAAGTAGGTGTTAAGAATGTGAGGACAAGTGACATATTGAAGACTACTTCTAAAGGTGTCTACAGTGGTCCTCGAAGTGATTCACAAAGTCCATTAATAATAGATGATGATGATCAACAAGCAAGTCTATTAATAGTTAGTGATCAAGGAAGTTCATAACCTATTTTGCATGATCTTAAACTTGGAGGTTGTCTAAGTGAATTAATAAATTGGGATGAGATTTGTAGGAGGATGACTCAGTGACCATTTTGAAGTTGTTATTTTGTTTTTTGTTGTTGTAGGGAATCTAAGTTAAATGTTAATGTAATTTAATTATGAATGACAGTTGTGTCTATTTTGGTTAAGACAAGATGCTTTTATGTATTTTGGTTATGAATGTTATAAATGGTAGTTGTCTATTTTGGTTAAATTAATTCATTTTGTTAATCCTTTTTACCGGTTAATTTTTAAGTAGTCGATCATCTGGTTAAATTAAATGGCAGTTGCTTATTTTTGTTAAATGAAAATAGCAGTATGCATCACCAAAGAATGATGCAGCAATCATCACCAGAGGATGATGCAACCAGAGGATGTTTCATCACCATAGGATGATGCAACAATCATCACCAAAGGTAGAAGTCATCACTAGAGGTAAAAGTCATCACCAGAGGCAACATGCATCACCAGAGGCAGCAGTCGTCACTAGAGAATGATGCAACCAGAGGATGCACCATCCTCTGGTGATGATTGTCTTATCATGCTCTGGTTGCATCATCCTTTGGTTGGATGGAGATGAGAAGAAGGAGAGATGGGCGACAATGAGAATTAGAGAAGAGGGAGAACGCAGAAAATGATAGTGTTCCAACACCAGTCGCAAAAGAAGATCACAAAGACAAGCATACATGATTTGGAAAAAGAAGAAAACAAAGAAACTCTAGTCGCCGTCGATGACAAGGATACAGACTTGGTCGTGGTCGATGAGATATAACTTGGTCGCCAACAACGAGAAACGATGAAGAAGAAGGTGTTCACGATTTAGGGTATTTTTTAGGGAACTAGACTGAAACATTTAGGGGTTATAACTTTATGTTAAAAAAACCCTAAATCGCGAAGGGTTAGAGTTTTTGTAACAGAAATAGGATTGAAGGACTATTTTAAAATGAAACTATATTTGCATAGATGTTAACCAAAAAAAAACTTACGAGGACCAAAATAAAAAAATGATATAATTGAAAGGATTAAAGATATATCTAAACCTAATTGAAATAACTACCTTATAACTGTCAAAAACGGATTTTGTAGGTCGTGTAAATCAATTTACAAGGTTGTGATTTAATTCACAAGGTTCCTAAAAGTCCATGATCTCATCTGAAGCAATTTAGGTCGATTCGCATGAGTGTGAGTCGACATACAAAACCTCCTAGATTGTGTGAGTCGATTCTCAACTTTGGTGAGTCGAGTCACAAGGTCTTGAACATCAGGAATGAGTTTAGGATTGCTAGAACCAATTATGTTTAATGAAAAATAACTCTTAATAATGTTATGATGATAATAAAAGGTATAAGAGAATAATTTATTCACTAATGTTTGCTCTAAGTGTGTAGATCATACTCTCATCTTGTGGTGATATCCTTTTATCCATTTTGCACTAAGATCATTGGCTAGATCTTCTAAACATGAGAGTAGACAACTTGTGTTTGCAATCGTCTAGTGAAGTTTTAATCCTGTTATGACCAAGACTTAGCTCTGAAGTGTATCATCTTTTTATTTGTTCTATTTTGAAGAAACATGAAGAATACTACAAGGCACTCTCTCTGGAGCAATACATTTGAATTCAGCCAATTGCTTTGAGTTCGTGCAACATTGTGCAAGCTAGATTGCAACTATTGAGCAACAATCAATATTATGCACATAAACTTGAGTTATAGTGGAAAATCCTTCAAGAGCTTGTCTATTGTATGAGCATGTACCTTATTCATTCTTCCATTGGGGATGAAATCTAGAAAATGCTTAATTCTTTTTGGCAGGGTTCAAAAATTGCAAAGCTTGCATGGTATTACATGGTTATCATGGGAAAAACTATCCATGCCTAAAAAGTTTGGAGGCAAGGGCTTCCAGAATCGATATGCCTTTAATTTATCTATGCTTAGAAAAATAATGTTGGAACTTCATTTTGATACCTTTTACCTGTGTCTCTCGGCTATTCAAATCTAAGTATTTTCCTAATTCAGATTTCTTGGAGTCCTCTATTGGTCATAATTCTTCTTATTCATGGAGGAGTATTTGGTCACCGAAAAACCTTATCCATTATGGCCAAAGGTGGTCTATTGGATCTAGTGAAAGTATATCGGTTTGGAATGCAAGATGGTCTACAGATGGAGAAATATTTCAATGCCCCAATAGTAAAGATAATACGATAGCATCGATGTGTGTCAAGGATCTCTTTATGTCAAATAAAAAAATTGTAATGTTGGAGCAGTACATACTGTTGGAACATAGAGTATGTTAGTGTGGGAATTTAAAAATTGTTGAACCTCACATTGGAAAGCTCTTATATATTGAGTAGTTCTCAACTCTATAAATATTAAAGTTCCACATTGGATAGTTAACATATGTGGGTTTGCTTCCATCATTATATAAAGAGTATCAAACTCTTGCAAAAAGTACACCAAAGTTAGAAGCAATTCTTAACTTTCTATTTTCTCCCTCTTTTGCTCGATGCACTTCCGAGCCACTTCTCCCCTTTCTTTCTGTCCCTTTTTTTTTTAGTGGTCCTAATACCACTATCCTTTTAGAGTGACCACTGTCCTTTTAAAGTGGTTTTTGTGTCGTAGTCACTTCAATTTATGAGTGGTGATAGTACCATATTATGAGTGGATGTAACCGCCATATTGAGAGTGACTTTAATCGCCATAATGAAAGTGTAATTCTAGAACGGTTTTCTACGGTGCAGTAGTACTCTGATATAGTTTATTTGTCTGAGCTGTTTTATCCTGGGACTTCGTGGTTGATAGTCTGCCTTGCACAATTAAGGCAATGCCGTGAAACTTTTTAAAGAGAGCGACTTAGTCCGCAACTCAACCTAGTAACATCTTCGGTGGCTAAAATTTATGTTAAAAACCGTTTATTGAAACTCAAAAACAATACATAATTTATTTGGCCAGGTAAGAGCAGAAAAAATCCTTTTAGACCCCTCTTATCATGGCTATTAGGGAAGACAAAAGAGTTTAGTGCTATTCAAAGGATGGAAAGTATTCGAATAAGAGTATATATCACTTAGTCATCTTCTCTTTTGTAGATTCCTCTAGTTTATGCATGAAAGGCGACTGGAATGCCATATGGAGCTTGAAGGTTCCGTGAAAGTGAAACTATTCATACAACTATGAATTTAAGTCGTCGCTGCATTGACTCTCCAACATGTGTTTGGTGTCTACACAACCTAGAGGATGCAACCCATCATTTCTCAATTTCCCAAAAGCATTGCAATATGGAGAATATCCCATCTTTGGAGTTTTGTCCTCGCCGCAGTTCAGTCAGGGGTTCATGCCGACGCATTATCTTCAAATGTCATGCATCAATGAATTCTGAGCAACGTGTTAGCTTTGCATTGCAAATTTGGAGCTTGTGGAAATTTTGAAACTCTCACATATGAAAGGGAATGGTATCACAACACAACAAATTTGTGCTAATGTTGCTAATTCTTTCCAGTATTGGAGAGCAATGTAGGATGGCCCCCACAGCAGTAGACACCATCACCTGAATGGTGCAAATGTCATTTGGGAACCGCCACCTGAATTGGATGCAATTTTTTTATTAGCAATAGTGGAGACGTCTACAAAATTTCTAACACTTACACAGTACCCCAATGTCTTCTTGTAACAATGGGTGAAGTTTCATGTCTTTTATATACTCTACAATGGCTATTACCTAGTCAAGTAGGAACAATTCTTATTGAAATGGATTGTAACTCTATGGTTGACCTCCTACAATTCCCTAGTAATTATGTTATGGAGTTAGCAACACTGTAGATAAATGTAAAACTCTCCTTAATTTTTAGTAATTTTAACGTGGAGATGAGATTTCTTAAGAGACAAACAAATATGGTGGCTCATAATTTAGCACGGTAGTACTTTAATTTAGTCCTATTTTTGTTGGGTATTGGGCTCCCTTCCTATGTGGAGAAAGGCCCAAATATTGTAGTCCATGTGTCTCACTTATTTAAGTGGAGAGTGGTCTAATTAGGGTTGTAAAAGAGAGACTATTTTAAGAGGAAAGACAATCACCAAAAGAGAAAAGAGAAGAGTAAACCCTATTCCCGATTTTGTTAAATCAGTCTCAGAAAAACATCGATTGCGCATTCGTTTACCGTTGGATCGGGCTGCAAATTTGGACAGTAGGTTTGCAATATTTAGGGCTTCGTGTTCAACGGTCGGATCGGCGACACGACTTCTGGAGTGGGAGGAATCGAGCTCGCACAGTAGCAGGTTTTTAGATGTTTTGAATCATCTTTAACCCAACTCAGGAGGTCTAAGAGGCAGAGACAACTATCTACAAGGTATGTCTCTAATGAGTATGTGAATTTGACTGATGAAGGGGGACCTGAGTGTTTTCGAGAGGCCATGGAGAGTGAAGAAAGTCAAAAGTGGTTGGATGCAATGCATGATGAGATGAAATTCTTGCATGATAATCACACTTATGATTTGGTGAAGTTGCCAAAAGGCAAAAGGGCTTTGGAAAACAGGTGGATCTATAGAGTGAAACTTGAGAGTAACTCAAAGTCTCCGAGGTATAAAGTCAGATTAGTGGTGAAAGGTTTCCGTCAAAGAAAGGGTGTTGATTTTAATGAGATTTTCTCACCTGTGGTAAAAATGTCATCAATTAGAACCGTGTTGTGTTCGGCAGCTACTCTTGACTTAGAGGTAGAACAAATGGATGTAAAAACGGCTTTCCTTCATGGTGATTTGGAGGAAGAGATTTACATGAAGCAACCTGATGGTTTTCTTGTTGAAGGCAAGGAAGACTATGTCTGTAGACTAAGAAAGAGTCTATACGATTTGAAGCAAGCTCCGCGGCAGTGGTACAAAAAGTTTGAGTCTGTTATGTGTGACCAAGGATACATGAAGACTACTTCTGACCATTGTGTATTTGTTAGAAAATTTTCTAACGATGATTTCATTATCCTGTTATTATATATTGATGACATACTTATTGTTGGGAAAAATATTTCCAAGATTGATACAAAAATGTGGAGTGTCATTATTGTCATAGAACATGGCACATACAGAAGAATTGTTTTCTGTGGAAAAAGGAGAACAAAGGCAAGAACGGTAAGCAGAAACAAAGCGGTCGTGATGATGATAGTGATGATGACCGTGTTACTACTGCTACTAGTGATGATCTTGTTATTCTCCGTGACTATGAGTCAATTAATCTTGTATCTGATGAGAGCATGTGGATAATTGATAGTGGTGCTACACTACATGTTACACCGAGGAAGGAGTTCTTCACATCTTATACTTCAGGTGATTTTTGGAGTTTTGAAGATGGGTAATGATGGTGTATCTAAGGTAATTGGTGTTGGTGATGTATGCTTGCAAACCAACATGGGAATGCAACTGTTGCTTAAAGGAGTCAAACATGCTCCAGATGTTCGCTACAATTTGATCTCCGTGCATATGCTTGATGAAAGTGGTTTTGATAATCATTTTGCTTCTGGAAAGTGGAAACTTAGTAAAGGTAACTTGGTTGTGGCTAGAGGGGAGAAAATTAGTAAACTGTATTGGACAAAAGCTTTAGTTGCAAAAGACAGTGTGAATGCTGTGGATATGGAATCATCTTTGTGGCACCAAAGGCTTAGCCATATCAGTGAAAAAGGGTTAAATTGCTTAGCTAGAAAGGATGTGCTTCCAGGATTGAAGAATGTAGATTTGGAGAAATGTTCTCACTGCATAATTGGTAAACAAACTAGAGTATCCTTCAAAAGGCATCCTCCCTCTAGAAAGTCAGAGTTGCTTCAGTTGGTGCATTCTGACGTCTGTGGCCCTTTAAAGGTAAAATCTTTTAGTGGTGCACTTTATTTTGTTACTTTTATTGATGACTGTTCCAGGAAACTATGGGTTTATGTTCTGAAGACAAAAGACCAAGTGTTGGAGAAATTCAAACAATTTCATGCTTTGGTTGAGAGGCAGACAGGCAAGAAGCTGAAACGTGTTCGTAGTCACAACGGTGGTGAGTATTGCGGACCCTTTGATGTCTATTGCAAACAACATGGTATAGCACATGAAAAGACTCCTCCTAAAACTCCTCAGCTGAATGGTTTAGCAGAGAGGATGAATCGGACACTTGTTGAGAGAGTGAGGTGTATGCTCTCTGAAGATAAGTTGCCTAAACATTATTGGGGTGAGGCACTGTACACGGCGGTGCATGTTATTAATCTTACTCCTACTGTCGCTTTGAATAGTGAGGTACCAAACAAGGTATGGTTTGGGAAAAATGTCAAGTATGATCACTTGAGAGTCTTTGGTTGCAAGGCTTTTGTACAGGTTCCGAAGGATGAAAGATCCAAGTTGGATGCAAAGTCAAAGCAATGTATCTTCATTGGTTATGGTGAGGATGAATTTGGCTACAAGTTGTACGATCCTATAAACAAAAAGGTTATTAGAAGTCGTGATGTAGTGTTCATGGAAGACCAAACTATTGAAGACATTGATAAGGTGGAGAAGACTACACCTGAGAGAGATAACGCCTTAGCTGATGGTGATCCAGTTCGGTTACCTGTTCCTGATTTGGATACTACTGATGGTAATGTTCAGAATGATGAGCCACATGATTGTGTTGATGATCATCGACTTAGAGATGAGGTAAATATTCCAACTAGTGAAGATCATGAGTTATCACACGATGAAAATCTTAGTGATGTTTTTGAATCATCTCTAACCCAACTCAGGAGGTCTAAGAGGCAGAGACAACTATCTACAAGGTATGTCTCTGATGAGTATGTGAATTTGACTGATGAAGGGGAACCTGAGTGTTTTCGAGAGGCCATGGAGAGTGAAGAAAGTCAAAAGTGGTTGGATGCAATGCATGATGAGATGAAATTCTTGCATGATAATCACACTTATGATTTGGTGAAGTTGCCAAAAGGCAAAAGGGCTTTGGAAAACAGGTGAATCTATAGAGTGAAACTTGAGAGTAACTCAAAGTCTCCGAGGTATAAAGCCAGATTAGTGGTGAAAGGTTTCCGTCAAAGAAAGGGTGTTGATTTTAATGAGATTTTCTCACCTGTGGTAAAAATGTCATCAATTAGAACCGTGTTGAGTTTGGCAGCTACTCTTGACTTAGAGGTAGAACAAATGGATGTAAAAACGGCTTTCCTTCATGGTGATTTGGAGGAAGAGATTTACATGAAGCAACCTGATGGTTTTCTTGTTGAAGGCAAGGAAGACTATGTGTGTAGACTAAGAAAGAGTCTATACGGTTTGAAGCAAGCTCCGAGGCAGTGGTACAAAAAGTTTGAGTCTGTTATGTGTGACCAAGGATTCATGAAGACTACTTCTGACCATTGTGTATTTGTTAGAAAATTTTCTAACGATGATTTCATTATCCTGTTATTATATGTTGATGACATACTTATTGTTGGGAAAAATATTTCCAAGATTGATAGGTTAAAGAAGCAGTTGGGCGAGTCATTTGCCATGAAAGACATGGGAGTAGCTAAACAGATTCTTGGCATAAGAATCATGCGTGACAGAAAGGAGAAGAAACTTTGGATGTCACAAGAACACTATATTGAGAGAGTGTTGCAAAGGTTTCAAATGGAAAACTCTAAGGCTGTAAGTACTCCTCTGGCTACTCATTTTAAGTTGAGTTCTAAACAAAGTCCTTCTAGTGAAGATGAGAAAAGATACATGGAACGAGTTCCTTATGCTTCTGTTGTGGGTAGTTTGATGTATGCAATGGTGTGTACAAGACCAAATATTGCGCATGCTGTTAGAGGGGTTACCCATGGATGTTGATCCTTTCAAATTGATAATAGATTTCTTTTGTGTAGCTTGAGCTCTCTTCAACTCAGTCATGACAAATTTCCTTTTCATTAAGTCATAATCTGTTGTTAATGCTGGACCAACAATTTATATTTCTCCATCAGGGCCAAATCATATAATGGTGCAGGTTTGTAATTTTATATTGATTCAGTTTATTTGATTAAGTTGATACATACATGCAAATAGATTGTCGATAAAGGATTAAAGAATAAAGAGAGTTAGTTGACGAACATTTTAATTCCAATGCCCTGTCCTAGTCATGCTGTGCAACACGAGTCTTCATCATTTTCGACTTAATTTGACTCTCAACTGTCAGCATATTATACTGCATACTTGGGATTTCATGCTTTTTGGAAAGCTATAAGCTATATTAAATTACGCTTTAACTTGTGTTCTCTGTCTCATGTTAATTAGTTCCATAGATTGTTCATGATAAAATATTGTTAGGTATCTGATTGTATTCGTACTTGTTTTAATATAAGGCTAATGTACTGCTGTATGGTACATCAAAGAAGGAGAATTAGATATCTTTTTAAGACGAAAAATGAACTTCTGTAAGAGAAAAGAAGTGGAAAATTTGGGCAAGGTATATTAAGAAAGTAAGCTAGTCAAGAGACATGACAGGGAAATTGAAAAAAATCAATAATGGAGTAAGGTTGCACATTGTGTTGTGTTAAGTTTTATTTTTTTTTGCACTTCGAAAGTTGCAGCTAATATGTTGGAATTTTTATTTTGACAATGGTCTTTCTCAACTGCAATTTGCAATTTGGTCTTTAAGTTTTTTCTTCCAAAATTTGAAAACTTGACAGGTATTCTTGATAGAGGTATTCAGCTTGATGGTCTTGGCATGAAAAACTTCATGACTTATGAAAGCAATGTACTTTTTGCTCTTCGTTTCATGATTGATTGCAACATAGTTGGCGGAAATTGGATTGAAATTCCTGCTGGAAAATATAAGAAGACAACAAAAAGCTTGTCTTACTGCCAGTTAGAGTTTGATTGCTTGTATCCTTTTTCTCACGGTAACACCAAAATTCTTCATTTAAGAGAGTTATTTGAATGCCAACTTTTAGATTTTTCTTTTATCCCCTTAACAATGTCATAGGTATTCCGACTTGATTAGTCATGCACCAGAAGGGGAATATTCAAAGATGGCTCCATTTCGCATTTTGAGTTTTGACATTGAGTGTGCTGGTTGAAAAGGTCATTTTCCTGAGCCTACCCATGATCCTATTATCCAGGTCCATTGCGCTATCTTTTCGTAGCTGAATATCCATGATCAGTGTTATCGTTTTTGAACTGAAAAATCTTATTTTCTTACCGATTGCTAATCTAGTAACTTTACAAGGAGAAGGCCAGCCATTAATTCACAACGTGATGACCCTTAAATCATGTTCCTCTATTGTTGGTGTTGATGTAATGTCATTTGATACAGAAAGAGAAGTCCTTCTTGCTTGGAGGGTACTTTTTTTTGCCTGTGTGTAACTATGTCGATTGTAGTTATTAGACATAAGAATTTTAAATAAACCTCCAAATTAGACTTACCACTCCTAAACGAACTAGTTGCTAAGATATGATAATTACAGATCCGACATCCTGCCTGTTTCGTCCTAGAGTAATAGTATGCTGTCCCGACATCCAAGCTCTTATAATTTGGTGAAGTCTTTTTTTTACCTCTTTGCAGGATTTCATCCGTGAAGTAGACCCTAATATTATTATTGGATATAACATCTGCAAATTTGACTTGCCGTATCTTATTGAGGTGTTCATTTAGCTTTTATATTTAACAGTACTCTTAGAGTTAATATTTGACAGGATCTGTTTTATAAATAAGTGGAAGATTATGTGCATTTGGCTCCAGGTTCTGTCAATATTTTGTTTTGCTTTGATTACCTTGTACTTGAACGATCCAGATTTATTGCTGAATAAGTTTATTTGTTATGTTTTCATTTGCAGGTTATGCAAAGAGACTACAAGCTAAGTTCGTATTCATTGAATTCTGTGTCATCACACTTTCTTTCTGAGCAGGTAAGGTTTTGCTTTTGACATTATTTCAAGCAAGCATATTTTTCCTTTATTCTTTTCATTCAAATACATCTAGGAAATCGTAGATATATTTGTAGATTTACATGCATAAACTTCATGGTTTGATTCAAGTGTTCACCTAATAATGTACGGATGACATAGAATACAATGTAGGTGTTGTTTGTATATTTGTGTGTAATTTTTTTTGCGTTTGTGGCTTGTTCCTTAGATTAATTTTTGGGTTTTGTGTGGAGATGATATTTACAAATAGGGGTAGATTAATACATCATTTCCTTTTTCAATGTTGACCACTAGCGTCGGCCAATCCGACGCTGTATTACAAATAAAGTTGACTTTTAGCGTTGGCCATCCGACGCCAATATTTTTTCAGGGGTGACGAGTCAACGGACATAACTAGCGTCAGCCATTTCTATTTTTTTGATAGCGTCGGTTTAGCGTAGGTCCAGCCGACGCTAATATAGCGTCGGATGGCACTTGGCCGACGCTATTTATTAGCTTCGATCGTTTTAGCCTAGGCCCGACACCGACGCTAAATCAACGTTAGCGTCGGCTTTTGGCCTTTTAGCGTCGGTTTTTGGCCGACGCTAAAAGCAGTTTTTCTAGTAGTGTTTTTGAGACTCTCTTGTACCCTTATTTGATTATAGTGGAGCTATTTCTTTGGTCTGGACGACCCGTGGTTTTTACTCTTGCAAGTTGGGGGAATTTTATATCCGTTGCGTATTACTTGTTATTGTGTTTTTGTGTTTATTCCCCATCAATTTTATGCCTCCATCAGGGCGAACGGTCACCCTAAAATATTGAACCATCAGGGCGGACCGTCACCCTAAAATTTTCGCTAATAATATTGAACCATCAGGGCGGACGGTCACCCTAAAATTTTCGCTAATAATATTGAATTGTGGAGTGACTTACTTTGTTTGACAAAATTGTAAATACTTAGATTCGAAACGGGTACTTTTAATACATCTAAAAATTAGAATTACCATTAAATTAAAATCAAATATATGAGAAGATCTGCCATTGCAGTGGCCTCCATGTATTACATTACTATGATCTTTTGTTAAAAATATCACAAATATAGCCTTCACTCAAGCCCTCTATTCCTATTTTTATATTTTTCATTTATTGTATTCACCTTAGAGTTAGTAGTTTGTTTTACCTTAGGATAGAATTAGTTAAGTTGTTTACTATTCTGTTAGTTTACCACTTCAGATTTCATATAAAAGGAGTATCCTCCTCCTTCAATTGTAATCAATACATTCTTATGATTCAAAGATAATGAGGTGCACTCATGAAATTAGTTTCTGATTCCCAAGTTAATAAAAAATAAAGTATCGCGTAGAAATGTGAATCCATGCAGGTAATACAATAACAGTAAAATAAGAGCCTCAAAAGAAAAAAAGAAAAAGTAATATTATTGAAACTGAAATCTGAATGTATACAATGTCTACAACCATGACTAAAGAACATCTCATCTCTACCTCTAAAAATACTCAAAATCTTCATAAGAAGAATCATGTTGCTGCTGCGTTTTACTACTACTTTTATTAATGTTATTATTATTATTATTATTATCAGTAGCAATTTCCGCAATCTTCTTATCAACAGTTTCCTTACTAACATACTGAGAAAAATCAAACAATTCAGGAATAATAGGAGGCGTAGAGCTTCTAATCAAAGCCCAATTAACCCCTTCAAAAAAAGGATGTTGTTTAATCTCTGTAGCACCTCTTTTATAAGCAATTCTTTTATGAGGTTCTTTAACCAACAACCCTTTAATAAGATCCCTAGCAACAGCACTACAAGAAGGATTTTCAGGAAACCTTAAAGGCTGTCCCACAACATTAAAAAGCGTAGCACGGTTACCATTACCTTTAAACGGCGTCGTTCCATATAAAAGTTCGTATAAAAATATCCCAAACGTCCACCAATCAACAGCACTTCCGTGTCCTTCGCCACGCACGATTTCCGGAGCAAGATACTCGTGGGTCCCAACGAACGACATTGACTTGACGTTCGTTGGTTCTGCCATCAGTTCCGGAAGTCGTACGAGGCCGAAATCTGATTTTGATTTTCGGTTCTTTTTTGAAGGGAGGATACGTGGGAAGAAGAAACTTGAAGGTTGCATGCAACCGTGGACGACGTTTTCGTCGTCGAGAATTGCAGAGGATGTGGTGGTTACGTGGGCGGAGGAGGATTTGACGAGTGTTGGATTGACGGAACAGCGGAGGGATAAGTCGAAATCTGAGAGCATTATGTGGCCTTCGTCACGGACTAGAACGTTTTCTGGTTTTAAGTCTCTGTATACTATTCCTAACATGTGGAGGTACTCCAGTGCTACTAAAATCTCTGAACAATAAAACCTGAAACAATAATAAATTAATTAATTACCATTTAGTAATATTGGTTTTGCTAAAATTGTATTAAGGCTATATTTGGAGAAACAATTTATTAAACACTTAAACATAATCATTTATTATGTATAAGTTATTTTTATGATAAAATAAAATAAAGTTGAATTTCTTTTCATATAAGTTATTTTTAGAGAGTTTATTTTAAAAATAATTTATGAATATGCTGTAGGTTGTTTTGATAAATTCTTCTTAATTGTTTCACAAGTATTTATATTAGTAGACAAACTCATGTAAATCAATTTGAAAATTCTAATTTTATCAATGTGTTATGTGGTGGACCAAGACCACTTGAAGTGGACTTCACCATCCCTCCTAATTTTTATAGGTGAGATAATGGTAAAATTGGTGTTGTTCGAGAAAAAATAAATAAACACAAATAAATTTTAAACACACATATGTTTTTCTTTATTTTTATCAAACTGATTATTAATTAAATCACTGCCTCAATTGTGAACACAATAAGGTCTGCCTAATTCTATTTTCAAAAGACCACATTTGTCATTTTTGAAATTTCAATTTCAAGTGCTCTTCTTCAGAAACCTTCTTTCAAAGTGGTTTGTCATAGAATTTGTCTAATTTTATCTTGTTTCAATGTTTATTAGGGCAACTAAACAAAACAACAATAAGAATATAGTTTGTTCCAGTTATATGGTTTATTGCATTCTTTTCAGATGCAGTTACATTTTTTAGTAATCAGGAAAGAAACAAACAAACAAATCACAACTACTTCTGAAATTTTTCATCAGAATTATATAGAAACATAGAATGATGCAGTAAACAAATTTGGTCCCAAAGAGGAAACAAAAGAGTCTCAACTGCTAGTGATGTAATCTTACAGCCTTAATTAAGAGTTAAGATGAAGTAAGAAACAATAATAGTGAACTGAATTTGTTTCACTGAAATTGTCTAACACCTTATTTCATAACAAGAAATGATAAAACTGCCACATTTAATCATTTATTTCCATGTCACATTTTTTTACAGATTTTACTATAAATTGATAACAGATAGCCATCAACTAAGTGCTGCAAATATAACCTAGTCTAACACAAGTGATGGGGGAACAATGAGCGTAAGTGTTATAAACTTTAGGGTACTGAGTTTGATTCTACTCATCAAAAACAAATGGCACGTTTATACCACTTTGTTAGAATTATTCCAAATGATATGAAGCACCAACACATAATAGACTCCGAACATGACACAGACACCAACTCTAGACACGGATTCCAAACACTAGGCTGACAATTTAAGAAAATAGAACTGGCTTGAATATAACTACATGAGTTGGTGTTGTGTCAGACACGCATTTGGTTTCAAAGTGTCGGTGCTACATTGTTCAAGTCTAATAATGTGATTGAACTTCAAAAAAAAAGTGACTAACCTTGCAGCTTCTTCAGTGAAATGCTTGTTGGGTTGCCTCAATCTCAAGGAATGCAAACTACCACAACTACAGAATTCCATAACCAAACAGTAATACTTTTCAGTTTCAAAATAAGAATACAAAGTTGGCAAGAAAGGGTGATCAAGAAATCCAAGAATCTCCCTTTCAGTCTGTGCTCTAAGAAGCTTATTCCTACTAGCAAGAGAAGCCTTATCCATCACTTTCATAGCATAGAATGTACCTGTCCCTTTAAGCTCAACAAGGTACACACTTCCAATGTCGCCGTACCCAACACGCTTCACGAGCTTAAAATTACTAAGGTTAAGACTTGAATTACACCCTCTTGAAACAGTGTTGATTGCATCCCATCTAACATCACCTCCTGTATGTGGCTTAATATGTGATGCACTACTTGTGCTCTCTAGACTATCACTACGTGAACTAGTACCACTAGTCTTTGTTTGTTGTGTTGGAAATCCCCTTGTTCCCCCTGATAATATGTCTGAATTTGAAGGGGTTCTTGAATGTGGACTTGGTCTTGGAGTAGTGGAAAATTCAGAGAAATTCCTCATAAGTGATTCTAACTTTTGAGGCCTTGATGATGATTGTGGTTTATTATTACTACTTGTGTTCTTCTTTGCGTTGTTTTTAGAATTTTGGTCTATGTTGTTGTTGTGTTCAGCTACATTGTTTGTATTGTTATTTTTGAAACCATCTTGATTATTATTCAACTTTCTATCATCATCACTTTCTGTTTGATGATCATTTGAACAACTTTGATCTGTCTTCTGAGCTTCTTCTGATAAAATGTTGTTACTCATCTGCATTTATTGTGTAAAATAGAAGGTTTTTTTAAGCATAATCACTTTACATAATCATAAATAATTAATTTTATCCGTTACAGAACAATATATCAGGTTTTTCTTAGGACCAAATTATTCCCTTTTCAAATTCAACTGATATATGAAATTCTTACTTGAGGAAAATCAGCAGGCATTTTGATTGGCTTTGATGCCGTCAATGGATAACACAATAACACCCCTCAGGAGGAATTTCTGCAAGAGAACATGAAAATTACGTAATGTTACATTCAATGCACATTCGAATGAAAATAATTTGAAGAACTTATGAATCGTCTTAATATTGAGTTAAAAAGTGAGTTTCAAGTGGTGTTTAACACTTTGTTTATGAAAATAATATTGAGTAAAAATTAATCATCATAATGTCAAATGTAGTTTTTTAGATCTGTCACAATTTAGGTAACAAATATTTAATAAAGTACTCACTCATTGCACTAAGTCTGTCATATATCATTATTTATGGCATGAAGCTTGTTATCAAATGCTTGAGACCAAATTGCACAAAGGTTTTAGCTACATTGTAATTTTAATTCTGGCTACATCAGCAGTATTTGTCTATGATTTATATTTTTGCAATATATCAAAATCACAAATTAAATATGAAATTTTTTTAATCTATTTCTTCAATGACAAGAAAAACCATTGTGGAATATATATATTGTACATTTTAGGGATAAGAAGAGAATAGAAACCCTCAGAAAAATGTATCAAGGGGAATGCAGGTCAAACCTGAAAGTAAAAAAATATCAGCAAAACTTGATAACTTCTCAAGCTCTCTTAGAATGATCATGAGAATTTAATAATCATTCTTTGAATTTTGCAACATTGAGAATTGAACAAAAAAAGAGAGAGAAAATACGAAAGAGGAGAGAGATGTGATTAAATGTTGATGATATTAGGCAGGAGATGAAAATTGGCTAGTTCTTGATTGGACCAGCACCACACCAAACATGAGGAAAATGTGGGTTAAAATGGAGAAGATCATAACAAACCCAATTTTATTGGAAAACACACATTTATATATCTATGTATTAAAATAGAAAATTAAAATATTATAATGTGTTTATTAGCAAACAATACACATGCATCAAATGAAAGAAGAGAGAGAAATTAAGGAAATGGTCGTTGCCATGATTACGGATGGATAGGCGTCTTATTCTCTATGAAGTAATGGTTTTGTTTTTGCTAACCATCTTCCACTTGTCTAGTTCTAAAGCAATTTGCATCATCACATTCAAGTATAGTATAGTGTTGCCACAGCTAAATTGAACTCCATGTATACATGAATTTTAGGAATTATATTATATTAATAACGGCCACTTCTTTGACATTTTTTGGGGCCGTATGGAGGTTCTCATCTTTTATTTTATGGAAAAAATAAAGATTGAATTAATTTTGTACTTAATTTTGAAATAATTTTTATTTTATTTTAATACGTCATCCCAATGGATGTCCACCTCTACTCCTACCTCATTACATCGTAATCATCACCATTGACCACCAAAAATATATCAGAGGTGTGAATAAAGTGTGATTTATACGATTTCAAATTTAGAAAATTGAAATTTATATATATTAAAATAAAAGAAATCATATACTTAACGGGTTCTAAAGTTAAAAATTTAGAGAATCAAAAACTAAAAAGAAATAATGAAATAATATATTTTGGATAAAAACAATGAAAAAAAGTGAGCACCATTATTTTAATGGGATCGACTTCTCTAGTGATGTAGATTGTAATGAAAATAAACATATTCTCGGTTTTGTTAACGAATAATCTAATGAGTGTATTTGATTAGACATTTCTGATCCAAGATCACAGAATAATTTTAGAAGTAACTTGAGAGATGGATTGCTAAAAAATGATCATAAAAGAGATATGTCAATTGTGAATGGTCGTAAGGACATTCTTAAAAAACACTTCTCACCGTCACATTATATTCATTATTTTTCTAATGGAGAAGACCGAGATAGAAGATGACTATTATTCAAAAGAATTGGATAGTTTTTTAGTTTTTATTGTAAGTTATTTGGTAGAAGTCATAAAATAAATCACTTAGCAAATGAAAGTTTTAATGAATAGGCTCATATTTCAAAAATACTTAGATTGAATTACAAATCAGATTTTAGAAAAACATAACAATTGATTAACATCTTCAAGAGCTTATAAGAAAAGAAAAAGAACATTGAAAGAGTTTTTTATTTATGATAATTTATGTCGTTACATATTTTGTTGTTTAACTTTTAGTGGAGCAAACGAGATATGTAGAAAATAAGGATAATTTTTTTTCTCTTGTTGAGATGATTGTTGAAAATGCAAAAGCACCTTGATCGAATCATGCATAATGAAATTCATAGATTTATAAGTGGATGTTGTTGCTAATATTAGATATTACTATTACATGCTTGGGTTGATAAATACATGTGTAATTAATTTTTCTATCACTTATAGTTTTGGATTGGTATGGACTTTACAATGTTGATGTCAATCTTAATTTTTTTTTCCTCCAAAAGTATGCTCAACTTAGTCACCTATTTTTGTTAAAAAAAAAAAATAAAAACCTATAATTTGATTACCTATATATTTTATATATAAAATTTAATGTCAATCTTAAGCAACATTTTTCCTCGAAAAGTGTAGTCAATCTAGTCAACTATTTTATCATAAACAAATTAAAAAACTATAATTTGATTATCTTTGCATCATATATATTAAAATTGATATATAAAAGTTGATGTCATTCTTAAACAACATTTTTCCTCCAAAAGTATGGTCCATTTAGTCATTGGATTTTAAAAACTTCTCGTGAAGAGAATTAATCATTCAGTTATTGTTTTGACAAAAAATCATATCTTGACCATAAAAATAGTAACACGATATATACATGTACTTATAAAAATCATATTTTGAAACAGATTTAGTCATTCAAAATTAAACTAAAAAAATTATAATTATTGTTTTTATATGATTTTGATAAGTTCACCTCCTATATATTAGGCAATGGTTTAGTTTTACGTCTACAATGCATTATTTTTCCAGTAGGTCTTGGCAGTTGGAATCATGATTTTAAATTGAGGTTGCAGTTTTAGTTAAGCTGTAAACCTTTAGATTGAGAAAAAATACAATGTGGTCGATATAGTTTAAATTGCAGTTGTGATGTCATTGCAGAGACTTTAAAATCTACAATATTGTAGCAGCCATTGCGATCGCGGACCGCAATTTAAAACCATTGTCAAGACTGTTGGGACTTGCTTAATATGTGGTGGACAAGCTTGTGAGCGATGCAGAAGCTTTGGATGAGTGAAGTCGTTTCAAGAGGAATCTTATTGGAGGAAATGTGCTAAGGCACTGGCTTTGAGGTGGTGACCTAAAAACAAAGTATTTTCACACTAGAGCTTCTACTCGTAAGAAATTCAATGTCATTAGAAGTTGGAGGATGAAGAAGGGCGTGTGGTGATAACCCAAGGAGGCCTGTGTAGGATTTCTAACAATTATTTTTTCTCTTTTTATGCATGTGGTAGTAATAATATTTTATAGGTGATAAACCATGTTCCTTACAAAATTTTGGAGGTTCACAATACAGCTCTACTAGCTTCATTTACAGATGAAGAGTTCAAAGAGTCCTTAGACCAAATGGGCTTTGACAAATCTTTATACCCTAATGGTCTTAATATTTCTATTTACAAGAAAAGTTGGTTTACTTGTGGTGTGGATATTCTAGCAGCTTGCACGAAGTGGGTGCAACTGAGTGTTTTTCCTTCTTATTTGAACAACACCAATATTTCACTCATTCCTAAGTTGACCACCCCCTCTAACATGCATGATCATCTACGCCTAATTTCTCTTTATAAAGTGGTGTACAATACCCTATCAATTTTTTTGGCTAGTAGACTTAGTAAGGTGATTTCAAAATATGTTTCTTCAGAACAATCCACTATTATTGGTAGTGCCTTAATAGCTATAGAGATCATCCATTATTTGAATTGCAAAGAGACGGGGTTAAAAGGACAGGTGGACTTAAGGTTGGAAATTAGTAAGGCTTATCATCGGGTATCGTGGGAGTATTGAAAAGCTGTGATGCTCAAACTGGGGTTTTGATTAACATTGGGTTAATTGGATTATGATGTGTGTGAACTCAGTTAAGTAATCAATGATTTTGAAGTTGGCCTTATCTGAGTTGGTAGAATCTTTTGACAAGGTGATCCACTCTCTCATTTCGTTTATATTATATGTGCTCAAGGTCTTCCTTGTCCTTTAAAAAATTCAATGGATCGAGGATTGTTGCATGGTGTAATGATTTGTCGAAATGCACCTGTCGTATCCCGCCTTCTCTTTGCAAGTGATTCGTCCTTGTTTTTCTGCACTAAATCAAGTGAGACAACAACCATCACTAATATCTTGGCAACCAACGGACCACATTAGAGAGACAAGATAGGTCCAACAACTTAGCCCAATAAAGGACACACCTGATGTTGGTACATTAGTCAAAGTGGATGATGTGACGAAGGGGCTACGTTGACGATCTTTGAGCTGATAAATGTATCCATGAAAAAGGATTCTAGAAGCGCCAAGGTGTCGACCATTACATATATCGGGGAACTCATTAGAATTTAGTATATATTCCCACTTATCTCGACATTCAGATACATGCACGTTTATCCAATAATATGAGATGTCATGAATAATCACACGAGGAGAAACAACAATAAACTAAAGCACACGAGAATTCAGAAAGCGCTATAAATAGGGAGTTCACCTCCCAAGTATGATACTAGTAAAATCACTCACATCTCACTAATTACTTGCTTACATTAGGATAAAATATGGAGTACTTAACCTTTGGTGGAAAGATTAGAGAACTAGATTTACAGTTCTTATCACCATCTCTGCCAATCAACCTCTTGTGTTTTACAGGAACATTGATGCACACTGTAGGGCCCAATAAAATTTACCTAGGCCTCAAGATCCCATCTTCATAACCGTCACGAGAAGTAGGGCACCCTAGAAGCCATCCCAAGGAGAACAAAGTCATTAGAATCACAATTTCAATATTCAAAATGGAGGACCTAGACGCCAAAATTCACCACATGAGAACTTAGAATAAGGGTCCCAACTTCGTCACACTCTATCACCTCAATGGCACCTTGATGTTCCTCAAGTATCAGAGAACACTTTGGATAAATCAAGAATCTCAAAAGGAAGATAGCCAAAATTAGGGAAAACGATCATAATAGTCGGGATGATTTGAATCCTGACAACAACATACACGATATTGTCAAATCGGATTCTAGAAGCGAGGTGTCCTCTCAAAGAGTACCCATGAGAATGAGATTGAAGAAAGGCGTGACACAACTACCATTTACTAACAAAATCAACGAGGAGTCGATAATGAAGCAATTCTAATAACTAACTATGGAGGAGTATGATGGAAAACAAGATCCCCTAGAGCATTAAGGTGGTTCAATGCTCAAATGGCGCTCCAAAGAGGATCTAATTCTCTAAAGTTTAAAGTTTTCCTCTATGCCTTAAAGAGAACTGCTCTCTTATGGTTAGATAACCTCCCCGAGAGATCTGTTTAGTCATGGAAGTAATTGGAGGATATGTTCATGTCCAGATTTACCATGAGTCAAATAATCTAAAAGAGCTTTACTTACTTGATCTGCTTTAGGAAAATGTCTCACAAAACTCTTAGGTAGTTCATAGATCGCTTCAACAATGAAATGGTCCAAATCAAAAACTTAAAACCAACAATGGCATTACATGCAATGGTAGCAGGTCTAAAACCAGGTCTAAAACCAACAATGGCATTTCTAAAACCAACAATGGTAGCAGGTCTAAAACCAACAATGGCATTTCTGATTCGTTAGCAAAAAGCCCCTTGGAGACTATAGACGAGCTTATAAACGAGGGGACCATAAGAGGTCCTCTCAGTACGATTAAGATTGGGGCGAATCAAAGGATAAAGAGTGCAATGACAAGAAGAAATCAAAGAAAAGAACAATTCTCCAACTTTACTTCACTAAAAGAAAAGCCAGTGAGGATATTTCAAAGACACTTACAACTTCAATTTGGTCAATCTAACTCGTTAAAAGGAACCAATAATATATGTGGATCGAAGGGTGTATTGTGAGTACCACAAAATGCACAACCATTTCATTGATGATTTCCAGGGCCTAAAGATACAAATTGAAAAGTTGGTCAAGAAGGACACTTGTAGAAATATGTGAAATATGTGGAGAAAAAGAGTCGATTTAGAGAAAACCATAGCCTTGGAGAATGTCGGGGAGTCCATAAAAAATAAATTACATGGATCATAGACAAGAAAGAAGAACAATGCCTCCGCCGAGAGACATTAACTTCGTATTGGGAGGATTCACTGGAGGAGGACCATCCAATAGTGCGAGAAAGAGACATCTTCAAGCCTCAAGGTCGGTATGCACTCTTACTCAAGTAGGATACACATTACTCACCATTATTGAAATATCAACAAACAATCTCATTATTGGAAGACCAATACTTAGCGCAATTGGAGCCATCGTATCCACTCATCACTTGGTTATGAAATTCCCTTAGGAGAATGAAAAAATAGCCACCATGCATGCAGACCTGCAAGTGGCCAAACAATTTTATGTCAACAACCTCAAAAAGGATCGAAGAAGTGCAGATTGGTTTAAGAAACCAATATGATCAAAGGAATATGGCAATGAATCTAAGTTCATATACCTGAATCCAAGAGAAGACAATGACCAAAGACCACAACTTTTAGAGATGTTGAAGGAAGTAGAAATAGCAGGTCTAGAGAAGGTGATAAAGATCGGAACACGTCTGACTATTGAGGAAGAAACCTCGTTAATCGAAACACTAAGAGATCATTCAAATCAATTTGCTTGGAGCCCAAGCGACATGCCCGACATTAATCCAAAGGTAGTTTCACATCAGATAGCTATTGACCACACTATCCAACCTGTAGTTCAAAAGAAGTGAAGGTTTGTAGGGGAAAAGAAGATCGCAATCAGAGAAGAAACATAGAAGTTGATTAAGGCATGCTTCATTAAGGAAATAAAATATCCAACGTGGTTACCCTATGTTGTGATGGTAAAGAATATCAATGGTGGATGTGTATAGATTACATATACTTGAACAAAGCATTGCCCCAAAAATGCATATCCATTGTCGAACATAGACATTTGGTATATGGAATGTCAGGTTGCGAAAAATTCTAAGTTTTTTGGATGCTTACATAGGGTCCAAATCTTTATGAAACCAACGGATACACCAAAGATTTCCTTCACGACGGATGAAACTAATTATCACTACCACGTCATGCCTTTCAAATTGAAGAACGCAAGAGCTACCTATCAGAGGTTGATGGATAAAGTATTCACTAAGCAAATCAATGATAACATCGAAAACAACATGGCAAAATGGTCATAAGAATCTGAGGTACAGACACTCATTCTAAAAGTTTGAGGACAATATTTGAGTAGGTTAAACTGTATGATATGCGGTTGAACCTTGAGAAGTGTACCTTCACTTTCCAAGGAGGAAAATTCCTTGGATTTATGATTACCCAGAGAATAGAATAAAATCATGACAAATGTAAAGCGATACTGGAGATTCCTAGTATAAGGTCAATCATTGAAGTACAACGCCTAGCTGGCCGGTTAACATCCCTATCTCTATTTTTATACAAGTTGGCGGATCGTTCATTACCATTCTATCATGTTTTTAAAAAACTAGAACAATTTCAATACACCCTAGAGTGTGAATAAGCCTTTAACGACCTAAAAAAGAGCTTATCGTCTCCTCTGGTTCTAACACGGCCCAAACCTGGAGCAAGACGAACCCTTTATTTAGTAGAGATAGAGGATGCTATTAACTTAGAATCAGTGGAAGAGAGGGATGTTTTTTGGCACCCATACTACTTTTTTAAATGTCCAAAGTTAGTAATTTGTTCGTTATTATGTTAGCATTTTTTCCTTTACCGGATTTGAACTCGAGTCCTCCATCTTTTCGGCACCCAGACTGCATTATTAGTAAATTATTACATGGAGTAGAAGTGAGGTATAAGAAATTAGAAGAAAAAGAACTAGTTATCAATCACATACGTTAGTTGTCAAAATGGATTTTCCAATAAAAATATCCTTAAAAATCTAGAAGGCTCTAGGAGGATGGTAACCTAGTTTGTTGAATTATCGAAGTTACGAGATCATTTTGAACCAACGAAGGGAATCAAATCTCAATATTTGACAGATTTTGTCGCAGAAATAACACATCTACCACGGGCTGATGTGTGGGTTTTGTTCGTCGATGGATCATCATATATTACCGGAGGATGGAAATTCAAACTTTTAATCATGAACAAAATAAATGCAAGAAGAGTATAAAGAGATAAACACACAACTTTTATACTGGTTCACCCAAAGATGGCTACGTCCAGTCCTCACACTCTTGTGAGATTTCACTAAAGATCAATCAGATCAACCTCTCACCGAGGATGATTACACTTTGTGTATTCTCAAGCTTCACCAAGCTTACAATCAAGTTTCAAATATTTTCAAGTATAACTTACTTGAAAATTACAGAGTGATATGAGTATGATTTCTTTCTCTTTACTTAAACACTTTCTAAAAAGATATTTCAAAGATCTAGTGTATGATTGTAGAAAGTATAAAGAGGATGAATATTACTTATAATAAACTTTAAGATTCTTGATCTTTTTCTGCAATATTGTTGTGTGTTTAATGAAGGAGAGCTTGCTGCCTTTTTATAGAGTCCTTGTACCGCTCTTCCATGTGTTAAACACTTCATGACCGTTGAGGAGGTTACATCAAAGAGTCCAATGGTCTTTAAGCTGAAATTACAAAACTGCGATCTTGCTGTCTTGAACAGTTCCAGTCCATCCTCAGCCTTGAGGCTCAAACCTCCTAGGTACTTGGTCCTTTGTAGCCTTTTTCTTTTTCTTTCTCCAAGACATGAAAAGGCTATTTCTTTGACTATGTGAGCTACAGCCGTCTGAATTCGTGTATTACCAGGTTTGAATTCAACTTTTGAAGAACGATGTGACAAATTGTTCAACCTTTTACCTAGTACTAGCTGTCCTCTACCTAGAACAACCTATCCTCGTACTAGTCCAAATGTGCTTTCTGACCACTTTAGATAATATCCTTTATTGGGTCATTCTTGGTTACAATTTTGACATCTTAACCTGATTAAGAATCATGGTTACGTTGCTGGATGTATACTATGCTTTTACGAGGCCATCCTCACGTAGGTTCAACCCATCCTCTAGCTTGCAAATATGATGGTTTTGAGTCATATGTTCATCCTTTTAGTCTTTATGATTAATAACCTGTTCTCTACTATAAATCCACTCAAGAGCACATATTAGTCCTTAATCACAATCATAATCTCTTAAGTAATTTTTTTATCATTAAAATCAATTGAGAGAGATTTTGTCTCAACAATCTCCCCCTTTTTGATGATGACAAAATTCTTTAGATTATGATTTTTAAATATGAAAGCATGATGAGATTTAATGTTTATGCTCCCCCTGAAGTGAGTAACCCTTTTTTTTAAAAAAAATTTAAGTTCTAAAAAAATATTACTCCCCCTGAATGTATGCCAGAATTATGAATATAAGAAAGTAAATAAAGATCATAATGATATTTCAAACCAATAATGTTATAATGGCATAAACCTTAAACATTTCAAACCATAGAACAGCAAAACATTAATCAGCAAAGCATTAACTTAACAAGCATCAAAACATCATAATAGCAAAATATCATAATCATTCTCCCCCTGAATTTGGCAGCATCATAAAATAGGAATGATAAGGCTACTCAAGAGAGGATGGTTCATCAGCAGCTGGAAGCTCAGGAGGGAGTTCTCCAGGAGCAATGGTATTGATCAAATGTTTGGTGACCCATTCAAGAATGAGGCCAAACTGCGTCATGGTGCGAATAATCTGCTTTTGATCCTTCCTAATTGTTTTCAACAGCTTCATCTGCTTAGTTAGATTTTTGTCCTTAGGTTGCTTCCCTGTGGTGGAGTCTTTTGGTTGATCGTTGACGCTGGAGCTTTTGTTTTGAGAGCTTCCAGCCTTGTCTTTAGATGTGTTATCATTTGAGTTAACCAAAAAGGAATCTAGAGAACTAAATAAGCCAGTAACCTCAGGGAGAGGTTGTGATGGCTCTTCAGCAGCAACAATAGGAATTTGTGAAAGAGGAGCAGCAGCAAAAGGATCAGGTTCTTGCAATTCAGATGGAAGGTCAGGCATTGACTCTGGAGGACTTTGAGGCGAGAAATGGTGATAAGTCAGATTAAGATCAAAGTAAAGTTCTTCACCTTCCTCCATGAGTGTAGGAGGAGCATCTTGAACTGCATCCTCATGCGGAGGATCTTCAGATGGGACAGAATGAGATGGCAGCATAGGTGATTGTGGTGGTGAAGGAACATCAGAGGTATGGGGAGGAGATGATGGATTTGGTTTAGCTTCCACAATGGACTCCTAAGGAGTTGGAGTGGGAGTATCCTCAGATGGAGGTTGATCTGATGATTGTTCTGGTGGAGATGCAGCAGATGAGGAGCTTCGTGTTTTCCTTTTCTTTGATGTGGTAGAGGCAGTAGGTGTTGTAGATGGCTGAAGACGCATTTGTTTAACATTCTTCATGGAGAATGTATTATTAAAATGCAGAGAAGGTTCATCATCCAAAGGAACCTTAAAAAACTTGAAAATCTTGGTCAGGATCATACCGTAAGGTGCTGACCGACCCAAAACAGCTGCATTTAACATAAAGTTGAAGATGATATTGCCCAAATGCAGAGGTGTTCCAGTTATCAAGTGATGGATGAGAAGGACATCCAATTTAGTCACTTTCTCAAAACTTCCAGCTCGTGGTACAATGCAGTGAACACAGATGTTGTGTAGGATACGACATATAGGGAGTAGGTTGGAAGCAACATGCGGCTTAGATGGTGAGATAAGGATGATTTTTAGAACATATGAGCGAGTGATTTGGCACTGAGAATAGCAGTTTTCTGAAAAGAAATAGGCACCTTCATCGCGAACATCAAGTATGTGACATAAAGATGTTGGATTGATTTCCATTAGAACTCCTTTGAGAACAATGTTGAATCCAGAAAGCCCCTTGCAACTGTTAGAGGCAGCATAGAACGCCCTAACCAGTCTTGGGTATTGGGGCTCATTGATCTTGAGAAAGGATGTCCAACCTAGTTGGTCAAAAATATCTTCAATATTGAAGCCTCCTTCCTTTAAGTCAGCAAGATCAATAATTTTCCCGTTGACCACATATTTATTCAGCCATTTAGATATGTAGGTCGTTTCTTGATCAGCAGAATTAAACAGGGAATTCTTGGTAGATTTTTGCGAAGGAGAGGACAGTGGTTTTTTGGGAGTGGGTTTGGATTTTTTTGAGGTGGTGGTTTTGGTAGGAGTCTTGACGGGTGGTGAATGAGGTGTTGGCTCAGTGGATAATGTTTGTTCTGAATCATCTGATTCAACCAGATGAATAGTGGAGTCTTGAGATACAGGTTTTTTTTCATGATAGAATTCCAGAAAGAATTCTGGAGGATCTCCTAGTGGGGGCCGAGGATGTGGAGGAGGATAGAGGTTTGGAGGACTTAGGTGAAATAGAAGGAGTGGAGGTTGTTTCAGAAGGTTCGAAGAGACTTGTTTCTGATGAAGGTTCCTGATTTAGAGTGGTGTTGAGTGATTCTTCTTCATGTTGATCAGATTCCGTGCTGGAGTAGTGATCTTCAACATCTTTAGAGGCTTGAGAGAGAATTTTTCGTTTGGCAGCAAACTTAGTACGAGCCATGATTTTTGTTAATGGAAGATTTGAAAAAATGATTCTGGGTTGAGACTGAGATGAATAACAATGAGAATAGTCAGAGTTAAGTAAGGAGGATGGAAGATGGAAGATGGAAGGTGGAAGGTGGAAGGGAATATCCGTTGGAGAAAGAAGCGATGATTGAGTTCTGCCTAGGAGGATGAACTGATGATTGATGAGACAGAGGCGTGCAGGTTGGCGTGTGAAGCACGCGTGTTGGGAAACGGCAGTTTCAGCCGTTGTAGCATTAAATGCTTGCGTGGAACAAGGGGACGTCGCCACATGGACGGCCCAATGAGAAAGGAAGCGTGTGCACGCAAAGTCTGAGGCAATTAAATGGCAGATACACCAAAATGGACATTGTGTCCTCTGGTTTCTTGCCATCCTCTAAACTCTAGCCTTATATTCAAAGATCAGATTTGATCTTTCAGGGATTTGACAAATAAATAATTAAACAAACAAAATAAGAGACAAGCAGTAATGGTACAATGGATAAAACAATTAATCAATTAATTTTAGAAAAATTAACGATGGAGAGTTTTTCCAAAATGTTTTTGAACCTATCCTCCTGGAGAGGTTTGGTAAAAATATATGCCAACTGATTTTCAGTGTCAATGAGAATCAATTCTATATCTCCTTTTTGAACATGATCTCTTATAAAATGATGTTTAATTTCAATGTGCTTAGATCTAGAATGTTGAATTGGATTTTTTGAAAGATTTATAGCACTTGTATTATCACAGAGGATGGGAATTTTTGCATACCTTAAAGAGTAATCCTCTAGTTGATTCTTTATCCATAGCAATTGTGAACAGCATTGTGCAGCAGATACATATTCAGCCTCTGTAGTTGATAGAGCAATGGTACATTGCTTTTTGCATGACCAGCTTATTAGAGATTTACCAAGAAATTGGCAACCTCCACTTGTGCTCTTCCTTTCAACTTTGTCTCCCGCATAGTCAGCATCACAATAAGCAATGAGGTCAAGATTTGAACATTTCTCATACCAGATTCCCATATTAATTGTGCCAACAAGATATCTTAAAATCCTATTTACTGTAGTAAGATGAGATTCTTTGGGAGAGGATTGAAATCTTGCACAAAGACCTACAACAAAGACTATGTCCGGTCTACTTGCTGTTAAGTATAATAGGGATCCAATCATACCTCTATACTCCTTCTCAGAAATTGGAGTTCCTTCATCATCTTTATGAAGCATGGAGGATGGGTGCATAGGGGTTCCCATACTCTTGGCTGAACTCATGTTATATTTGTTGAGAAGATCTTTAGTGTATTTTTCTTGTGAGATGAAAATACCATCTTTCAGTTGTTTAATTTGTAATCCAAGAAAAAATTTTAATTCACCCATCATACTCATCTCAAACTCACTTTGCATAAGATTGGAGAATTCTTCACACATCTTTTCATTTGTGAATCCAAAAATTATGTCATCCACATATATTTGGACAATCAAAAAATCTTCTTTAAAGGATTAATGAAAAGAGTGGTGTCAATCTGCCCTCTTACAAATCCATTTTCCTTAAGAAAAGAGCTTAACCTCTCGTACCAAGCTCGAGGAGCTTGCTTTAATTTGTAAAGGGCTTTAGAGAGTTTGAACACATGGTTGGGCTTCATTTCATCAATAAATCCAGGAGGTTGTTTAACATACACCTCCTCATTCAGAAAGCCATTCAAAAAAGCACTTTTGACATCCATTTGGTGTAGTTTGATACCTTTATGGGTGGCATATGCTAGGAGGATTCGTATAGCTTCAAGTCTAGCAACCAGTGCGAATGTTTCGTCGTAGTCAATTCCTTCCTGTTGGTTGTAGCCTTGAGCAACTAGCCTTGCTTTGTTTCTTATTACTTCTCCATCCTCATTCAATTTGTTTCTGAATATCCATTTTGTTCCAATGATGGATTTTTCATGTGGAAGAGGTACAAGGTTCCACACCTTGTTTCTTTCAAACTGTGAGAGTTCCTCCATCATGGCTTCAACCCATGATTTGTCACAAATAGCTTGATCAACATTTTTGGGCTCAATTTGTGAAATCATGGCCACGTTTGCTGCATTTCCTCGTAGAGACTGTCTAATCCTTACACCATCAGCCGTGTCTCCAATAATTAGATCTGGAGGATGATAAGTGATTGTCTTCCATCCTCGTGGAGGTTGATGAGAGGTTTGATCAGATTCATCCTCTTCGTTTGGACTGGGTGCGTTGGAGGATGAAGGTTCATCTTCCTCAGATTTATCAATTTTTTCTAAGCACAAGTCATCAAACTCATCAAAAATAACATGCATGGATTCCTCCACAGTTTGAGTCCTAAGATTATATATTCTATAACCTTTTGACGAAGTGGAGTATCCCAAAAACAATCCTTTGTCAGATTTTGAATCAAACTTTCCCAAATTTTCTTTATTATTTAGGATGTAACAATAACACCCAAATATATGAAAGATTCATTTTCAAATTCACCTCCGTGGTCACTTCTTACGGAGATAATTTTTTATCCCTTTTCATTTTGGATCTTTTTACAAAAATAATGAAGAGCCTCAAAGGCATCATTTTTATGTTTTAAAAATAAGACCCAAGTAAACCGTGAAAAGTCATCAACAATTACAAATCCGTACCTTTTTCCACAAAGGCTTGGAGTTTTAATAGGACCAAAAAGGTCAATATGAAGTAGCTCAAGAGGATGGTTTGTGGAAACAACATTTTTAGAATGAAAACTACTTTTAACTTGTTTTCCTTTGGCACAAGCTTCACAAATTTTGTCCTTTTCAAAATCAACTTTTGGAAGGCCTTTAACTAGTTCTAATTTAGACAATTTAGAAATAGTGTTTAAACTTGTATGACCGGCTCGTTTGTGCCATATCCATTTATCCTTTTCAATGGATACAAAACAAGATTTAGTAGGCAAATCATCAAGATATAGCTCATATAAATTCTTTTTTCTAAAACCGGAAAAGAAAACTCTACCCTAGGATGAATGTTTAACCTCGCATAGATTGGGTTTAAAAATAACTTCAAAACCACTGTCACAAAGTTGGCTAATACTAAGCAAGTTATGTTTTAAACCATCCACATATTGAACATTTTCAATTATGGCAGAATTTTTATTACCAATGATACCGCTACCTGTTATTTGAGCTTTATCATTATTTCCGAATGTAACCGATCCTCCATCCTTTATTTCCAAGGAAATAAAGCAATGCCTATCCCCTATCATATGCCTTGAGCAGCCACTGTCCAAGAACCAAGGCTTTCTTTTGTTGATCAGAGGATGTACTTGTGTTTGAGTTTAGTAATGACTTAGGTACCCATATAGAATTGGGTCCTTATTGGTTAGTTCTTCCTCTTGTGAGGAATTTTCTTTTATGGTAACAAACGGAATCGTGATGCCCATGTTTTCCACAGAATGAACATCCTTTCTTAATGTTGTCTGCCCGTTTCTTGGCATAACATCTTTTGAAAGTATGTCGAAGTTTTTTGAAAAAGTTGCATCTTGGCCTATCCTCTTGTTTCTTTGGAATAAAAAAAATTTCATAGAGTTTTTGTTTTTGAGAACTTTTAAATCCAATACCAGCTTTGTCAAAGATTCTAGATTGTGATCCCATAATCTTTTGAAAAGTATCAGTGGATTTAACAAAGTTGGTATGATCATTTTTGAGTTCTTCAACCTCTATTTTCAAAATTTCCTTTTCTGCATCCTCTTCTGGAGGATGAGTTTTGACATTTCTTTTGTTTACAATAGATAGTTGTTCAGACAACTTCTCATGAGATAACTGCAAGTCTAGAATGGTTTGTTCATATTTTTTATTCTTAGCTTGAAGTTCCTCATTTAACTTCTTTATTTCATAAAGTTGGTTTTTAAGAAAGCCACATTTATGAGACAAAGTGTTTGGGTCATTCAAAAGATTGTCAAATTCTATTTCTAATTGTTCACAATTAGGACAAAGTTCAGATACGATTACCTTTTCAGTTTCTGAGTTCGTCATGAGACAGAGGTTGGCCTCTTCTTCCTTTTCTTGCTCAGAGGATGAGTCGTCACTATCATCCCACGTGATCATCATAGATTTGTTTTTGTAGGGAAATCTTCTTGAGTTCTTTTTGTTTAGGGGACACTCGGTTTTGTAGTGGCCCAGCTTGTTGCATCCAAAGCAAGTAATCTGACTTTTGTCAGATTTTTCTTTTTGAGGAGATCTTTTTTCCTGTCCTCTACGATTTATCATCCTCTGGATTCTTCTGGAAATTAGAGCAAGTTCATCCTCTTCCTCAGATAGAGGATACTCTGCACTTTCCTTCTTTGTGGCTTCTTCAGTCCTCTTGGAGGATGAGCTTTCTGTTTGACTTGATTTTAGAGCTATCATTTTTCCCTTTTTGTTTGGTTTGTCAGCCAGCAATAGAGGTTCATGAGCTCTTAGAGTTCCAACCAGGTCCTCTAGTTTCATGTTGGCCAAGTTTCTTGCTTCTGTAATGGCAGTCACCATTGGCCTCCAAATTTTTTGGTAAACTCCTTATGATTTTTCTTATCCTCTCTTGAACAGAATAAACCTTTCCAAGAGATCTCAAGTTGTTTAGTATGATTTTCAGCCTTGAGAACATTTCATCAATCGTTTCTTCCTCCTTCATCTCAAATAGTTCGAATTCTCTTACTCCCATGTCAATCCTTGCTTCCTTTACGTGGCTTGATCTTCATGATGAATCTTTAGAGTGTCCCAAAGTTCCTTGGCATTTTCGCATTCTTCAACTCTATCATATTCTTCCCTGCTCAAAGCACACATTAGAAATAAATGAGCTTTAGAGTTTAGGAGTACATTAGCATTTTCATCAGCCGTCCATTGTGCTTGAGGTTTCTCGTCGGAGGTTGCATCTGTGTTGTTGATTCTGATGACATCATCCCCGTTTTCAACAACAGACCACATGTTGTTATCTTGTGATATGAGAAATAATCTCATTTTACCTTTCCAATGGTAGTAATCTGTACCATCAAAGTAGGGAGGTCTGCTGGAGGATCCTCCTTCAGGAACATACTTAGCTTTTGACATTTTTTCTTTGATCTTTTTCTCTTACACGGTTAAATGTATTATTTCTAGAGAACCTTGCTCTGATGCCAATTGAAAGAGCTAAATATCACTAGAAGGGGGGTTGAATAGGGATTTTGGCGTTTAAAAATATTTTAACGAGTTTATGAATTTATGTCCTCTCTGAGAGGATGCGAACTGGAGGATGGAAATTCAAACTTTTAATCAAGAACAGAATAAATGCAAGAAGAGTATAAAGAGATAGACACACAACTTTTATACTGGTTCACCCAAAGATGGCTACGTCCAGTCCTCACACTCTTGTGAGATTTCACTAAAGATCAATCAGATCAACCTCTCACCGAGGATGATTACACTTTGTGTATTCTCAAGCTTCACCAAGCTTACAATCAAGTTTCAAATATTTTCAAGTACAACTTACTTGCAAATTACAGAGTGATATAAGTATGATTCTTTCTCTTTACTTAAACATTTTCTAAAAAGATATTTCAAAGATCTAGTGTATGATTGTAGAAAGTAATAAGAGGATGAATATTGCTTATGATAAACTTTAAGATTCTTGATCTTTTTCTGCAATATTGTTGTGTGTTTAATGAAGGAGACCTTGCTGCCTTTTATAGAGTCCTTGTACAACTCTTCCATGTGTTAAACACTTCATGACCGTTGAGGAGGTTACATCAAAGAGTCCAATGGTCTTTGAGCTGAAATTACAAAACTGCCATCCAGCTGTCTTGAACAGTTCCAGTCCATCCTCAGCCTTGAGGTTCAAACCTCCTAGGTACTTGGTCCTTTGTAGCCTTTTTCTTTTTCTTTCTCCAAGACATGAAAAGGATATTTCTTTGACTATGTGAGCTACAGCCGTCTGAATTCGTGTAGTACCAGGTTTGAATTCAACTTTTGAAGAATGATGTGACAAATTGTTCAACCTTTTACCTAGTACTAGTTGTCCTCTACCTAGAACAGCCTATCCTTGTACTAGTCCAAATGTGCTTTCTGACCTTTTTAGATAATATGCTTTATTGGGTCATTCTTGGTTACAATTTTGACATCTTAACCTGATTAAGAATCATGGTTACATTGCTGGATGTATACTATGCTTTTACGAGGCCATCCTCACGTAGGTTCAACCCATCCTCTAGCTTGCAAATATGATGGTTTTGAGTCATATGTTCATCCTTTTAGTCTTTATGATTAATAACCTGTTCTCTACTATAAATCCACTCAAGAGCACAAATTAGTCCTTAATCACAATCATAATCTATTAGTGGTAGAGGGGACAACGAGTCAGATAAGGCGGGTTCGAACCCGAAAAGCCCTACCGGGCCAAACTGCAGTTGAGTAATATAGGACCAATTTTTCCCAACCAAGAGCTTGGGTTTAGTGGGTGATGGTTTCAAATGGGTTGGACAACTTTTTGGTCCAATAACATTTTTGGTCATTTTCCCGACTGTTTTTATTTATTAAGAATTTTTGGACCACATTTCTTGATTCATTTAAAGTTGAAAGTTGTGATAGAGTTATCACTTGAATTGGATCTTAAAGGTTGTGTTTTTATGTGTTTTGTGAAAGTTTGAGATGTTAATTATTAATGGATTATTGTGAGATTGAATTGAAAGGTGAATCATTGTTTTTTTTAGATTTGTGAGAGAAAGATAGATATATTTAAAAGATTGAAAATTTAATGAAGGGAAAAATAGGGTATAGATTTTTTGTGTATTGTTATTTGATACTACTCATTGTAGTTTGTAGGTATTGGTGAATAAATGAAAAGAGTGAAGGGAGGGATCTCGAAGAATGTGTTGAAAGGTTATTTTGCAATTTAAAAATAGTAACATATATATAGAGAGAATTTAAAAATAGTAACATATATATAGAGAGAGAATTCTTTGAAGTTCTCGCGAGTGACCTTTGTGTTTTGTGTTGTGATAGTGAAACTTTTGTTCTCTACTTGTATTTTTGCGGTATGTTTTATATCGACATTGATTTTATTGCATATTTGAATGAACTTGTAGTGAAAATAGGTGAATTAGATTGTTATTGTGTGATTTTATTGAATTTATTGTTGATTAAAACTTTGATTTAATAAAGTTTTAAATATATTTTTGGTCCCTACAAATATACCACTTTTCGATTTTAGTTTCTGTAAATTTTTTTGTTTAGATTCATTCCCTGTAAAATTAGAGGCAATCGGTTTCGGTCCCTAAAAAAAGAGCTGATAAACTGTCATGACACATGAACATATCATCTTAAAATGTTTTAAATTATTACTTAATAAATTTATTTATTTATCATTTAATAATTAGTGTTATTTTATAAAGAAAATATGAATAGAAATTAAAATAAGGGTTTAAGGATTTTTAGAAAATTCGTCATTCTTTTAATGTTGATTTGTCGTTAGGAATCAAAGTTGATCGTCTCTGATTTTACAGGAACTAAATCCAAATAAAAAAAAACTTACAAAGACTAAAATTAAAAAGTGGTATATTAGCTGAGGCCAAATACTTATTTTAACCTTTAATAAAATAAAATTGCACACGGATCGATTTGGATAAGTTATTTAAAAAACTCAATTTAAATCAATTAAACGTAAGAGTGGATTGATATTTCAATTGATCTAATGTTTTTTATTCTCTAACAAGAGCATTTGTTAACATGACCTATAACTTTATTAATCCCTCTGGTCTTTTTAATTGAATTAACAAAAATTGATATATTTAATCTATATTATAGACCATAGATCAAATACATCAATTTTTATGGATTCAATTTCTGTCTTTTAGTAGTATTATTTACTCAATATTTTATTATTTTTTTTCACATCAAGAGAAACGAAAAGATGTATGCATGTCGGTGTGTTAATAACGAGGATTTCTGGACGAACGTGTTGGAAATGCGTTGAAAGTGCGGTTTTGGGAGTTATGATGTCAATGGTAGTGCTACATGGATTGTGGATTCTCTTATTTTACAAAAATCAATTCCACAAATCAAAGTCAAAACCAATTCCACAACATTGATATAACAACAAACCGTCAATTTGACTACATAAATCGTCAATCTTGTTTTTCTTGTTTTTTTTTTTTTCAATATTTAGTTAGGGTTATGCGATTGAAACTGATTTTGGTGAGAATGAAACTGATTTTCTCAAAATTTGATACTGGAACAACAATGGTGATTATGATGGTCTCCATGCATACGCAAACTGAGTCTACCCAGGAACCTAGGTGAATTAAGTTTGCGTAGGAGATACGTGAACTGAGTTTGCATAGAAACCTACGTGAACTGAGTTTGCGTAGAAACCTACGTGAACTGAGTTTGCGTAGAAACCTACGTGAACTTAGTTAGCGTAGGAACATACATGAACTGAGTTTGCGTACGTGAATTGAGTTTTCAATACAACCTATTTGATTATGTTTTG
This sequence comes from Cicer yamashitae, assembly GCA_037974755.1. NCBI lineage: Eukaryota > Viridiplantae > Streptophyta > Magnoliopsida > Fabales > Fabaceae > Cicer > Cicer yamashitae. The sequence continues at coordinate 39,062,596 of JBBPBQ010000002.1, read as the reverse complement.
ATTTTGATTTTGATTATGATATGGTTTTGCAGAAATGGTGCGCACTATGTTTACTAATACAACAGGTCGAGTTATAATTAATGATACTGCTTATGAGGAGGGTTGTTGTGTTAGATCAACCACTTCTGCATGAGCTCAGCGTCTTAAGGAGCAGTAGGAAATGCAACGGGAGAGGCGGACACAACAGGAACAACAACAATTACAACAACAACAAGCACAACAAGAGCAACATTCCCAACAAGAAGAGCAGACCTAGTAGGAAGAGCAAACACAACATGAGGCCCAACCAGAGCAGATGAATGAACCTCCACAGGCTGATGGATATCTTAGGGGTCCTGTGGACAAATCTTTCCTTAGGATATTTGGTGATCACGTGGCCACTCGACTTTGCGATGGAGTAGTAATTTTCTCGATCATATTAAATTTTTTGTTTAAATATATTTTTAGTCCTTGCAAATATGTTTCGTTTTGATTTTAGTCCCTATAGTTTTTTATTTATTTATACCCTTGCTAATTATAACAAGTTTTTAAAAAGTCCTTTATGAATATTTTTTAGTAAAAAAATGGTGACATGACCAATTTTGGATGAAGTGGCACATGGTGACCATGTAATTGTTGTTGACTAGGCAATATTTAATATTCAAAATTAAAATTCATTTCATTAACTTGTTTAATTAAAAACTTAAAACTAATTAATTAAAAAACCATTTAAATAATAAATACTCAATAATTTTCATCTTCGACCCCAAATTTTTTAATAAAAACCCAACAACCTCCATTTTCAGCCCTAATTTCTTCATCCTCAAAAAACAAATTCTCATATCTAGATCCAAATCCTAAAAATTCTAATCTCTCCTTGTTGTACCACTGCATGCACGTATTAGATATATAATTTTATGAATGAGGAGATCATAACTTAAATGTTATATATGAACTACGGTGCAAATCGAAAGAGGAAATCTAATTGGAAATTAAGCATATACAACAACACGTATAAATACATGTTATTCCACTGAAAACTCGAAAGGACGATGCCTCTTATCAAAATAAAATTTTTGTTTACTCTGAACTATCACTAAGTGATCTCGAATCAATTTAACCTTGTCAATGGCGTCTTGAATCTACTTTGGACCGACTAGTTTAGTTTCTCCAACTTCAAACCATCCTATCGAAGATCTACACCGTCTTTCATAAAAAGCCTCAAACGGAGCCATCTGAATACTAGATTGATAGTTATTATTGTATGCAAATTTCATCAAGGGCAAATGTTGATCCCAACTACCTCCAAGATCCATAACACAATCACGAAGCATATCCTCTAAGATTTGTATAGTCCTTTCAGACTGACCATCTGTTTGAGTATAAAAAATTGTGTTAAGCTTCAAATGAGTTCCTAATGAAGTTTGGAACAACTTTCAAAATTGAGCAGTAAATTGGTGCCCTCGGACGAAAATAATATACATTAGTACACCATGCAAAGAGACAATCTCATCTAAATAAATTTTAGCATATTGAGATGTAGTATAAGTAGTCTTCACATGCAAGAAATGTGCATAGTTGGTCAACCAATCTATAATCACCCACACCGAGTCATACCTTTATGGGTTTGTGGCAATCCCGTGACAAAATCCATAGCGATGCCTTCTAACTTCCATTTAGGTGTTTCAACAGGTTGAAGTAATCCTGCATGCTTTTGGTGCTCAGCCTTTACTTATTGACAAACTAAGCACTTAGAGACAAAATCTGCTACGTCTCACTTCATTCTTTCCCACCAATATAATTCTCTCAAGTCTTGATACATCTTATTACAACCAGGGTGAATATTATAAGAACAAGGATGAGCCTCCTCTGAAATTTTCCTCCTTAAGCCACCAACTTGTGGAATACACAATCGAGACTTCAACCTAAGAACACCATGCGAATTAAGTGAAAAGTCTTAAATTTTACCATTCTCAACATTATTTATGATACTCACCAAGTATGAGTCTTGACTTTGAGCTTGCTTGATATCATCAACTATGGTTAGAGGAATTTGTACATGGGCTAAAAATAATCTTGAATGATCAAGTTCTTGAAATTCTTTAACTATAGGCCTCTTTACTTCTGCTATATGAGCGAGAGTACCCATGAATTTCCTACTCAAAGCATCTGCAACAACATTTTCCTTCCCTGGGTGGTATAAGATTGTGCAATCATAATCTTTCAAGAGTTCTATCCATCTTCTTTTTCTTAAATTTAAATCTCGTTATTGAAAGATATACTTAAGACTTTTATGGTCAGTGTAAATCTCACAAGTTTCACCAAATAGATAGCGCCTGCAAACCTTAAGAGCAAAAATGACTGCAACCATTTCCAAACCATGTGTGGGATAGTTTACCTCACGCCTCTTGAGTTGTCTAGATGCATAGGAAATAACATTACCTTGTTGCATAAGTACACAACCAAGACCAACACTAGAAGCTTCACAATAAACTGCATAACTTTCACCACCTACGGATAATGCCAAAATAGGTACTGACGTCAAATACTCTTTTAATTTTTGAAAGCTCGCCCCACATGCATTAGTCCATCGAAACTCAACTTTCTTCTGGGTCAACCTAGTCAACAAAGATGCGATTTTAGAGAAATCCTTCACAAAACGTCGATAATAACCAACTAAATCAAGGAAACTCCAAATCTCCTTTGATGTTGTAGGTCTAGGCCAATTTTGCACAGCTTCCACCTTTCTTGGATCAACACTTATTCCATTCTTAGAAACAACATGATTTAGAAATACCATATTGTCCAGCCAAAACTCACATTTAGAGAATTTAGCATTTAATTGTTTATCTCTTAAAGTTTGCAAAACTAACCTCAATTGTTGTTCGTGTTCTTCTTTACTCTTGGAATAAACAAGGATATCAACAATGAACACAATCACACATTGATCCAAGAAGGGTTTAAAAACACGATTCATCAAATCCATTAAAGCTGTTGGGGAATTACTAAGCCCAAAAGACATAACCAGATATTCATAATGTCCATAACATAGGGAGCAAATTGTCTTAATTATATCATCCCCTTAATCTTCAACTGGTGATACCCCGACCGCAACTCAATCTTAGAAAAATACTAAGATCCTTGAAGCTGATCAAACAACTCATTAATGTGGGGCAAAGGGTATTCTTTATAGTTACTTTATTCAACTATCTCTAGTCGACACGCAACCGCATAGATCCATCTTTCTTCTTTACAAATAATATTGGTGCTCCCTATTAGAACCAAGTTGGTTTCATACTTAGAGTCTTGATGTTAACAAAATTATTTTATGAGAATAATATATTTGACTTCATAGAGTACGAAAGAAGATTCGTGCTTTTGAAGACAATCTAAAATAAGATTTTGATTCAGATTTATAATTGAAAATTTTTTTTGACCAAGTTGAAAAGAAGATATGATCAAGATTTTGACAAAGGACAAAATACTGAAAATATGATCAAGATTTATCACAAGAAGATTTGAATTACTTACAAGAACATTTGAACAAGATATATCTACAAGAAGATATATTTATTTACAAGAAGATACGATCAAGAATTGTTACAAGAAGAAACACTCACAAGAAAATAGATTTATTATTTGTAAACATATGATTCGGATTTTGACAAAGGACAAAATACTGAATTGGAATTAGACATATTCCTACTTGTGAAAGTTCAAGAACCGGTGCAACACTATGTTCCCGCCCAGATCAAAGCAAGCAATAGGAAGAAAGTTTCATCTGAAAAATCTGCGAAAGAAATTTTAACAAAATACGAACAATATCAATCTGAAAAATTTACAAACTCAATCTTAAGGAAATACGAACGTTATCAATATGAAGAATTTACAAACCCAATATTAACAAAATACAAACAATATTAATTTGAAGAATTTAGAAACTCAATCTAGAAGAACTGCTCGGATTAGATTTAGAAATAAAGAATTGGCTAAATAACATATTATCAAAAAGCATCTTGTTCATAATTATTTTTGAATAAGATCGTTGTTGACCAAGCTAGGAATGAAAATACAATTCAGAATTAAACAAGGACCAAATTGAAGCCCTAATTTTATCTATAAATAGATACTCAATGCTTAAGAAGAAGATCATCAAAAAATTAAAAAAAGAGTAGAAGAACTCAAGCTCAAAATTCTAAATTCATCTTAGAGTTCAAACAGAGAAGCACTTGTTCGAATGAGAAATATATTCTAAGTGTTTTTCTTAAAGTGTGATAGTCATTGTTATAATCAGCTTGTTAGAAGTAACTACTCAAGTTACAAACCTTTGTATTCAAACCCGATGATGGTGTTAGTGTGCCTTCAACAATCTAGGGTTATCAAATTGTGTGGAGAAGACTTGGCTCGTAGAGTCAAGGTGTCTGTTTCTCAAAAGTCTAAGGTTGGCAGGCTATTTGAGAAGACTGACTTGGAGGGTGCGATGCTTTGTAATTCAAGTTGTTGAATTAGTGGATTAAATCTTTCTAAGTGAAGGGACTGGATGTAGCCAAGTTAGTGGTGAACTAAGAAAAATTACTTGTGTCACTTTATTCTTGCACTCCTTAGTTTGGTTATTGCTTCTACTCCAAGTAAATCATCAAGTCTGAAACAATATAATCAAATAATGAAAAAGTTATCAACTTAGTCGAACACAGTTCAATCCCATTCTCGTGTTTGCACCTTCACTGTCCAAGGAGAAGAACTTGGGCGATAAAACCCTTATCAAGAAGATCTTGAAATTGCTCCCTTAACTCCTGAAGTTCTGCTCGGGCCATACGATAAGGATGTATGGATATGAGATGAGTGTTAGAAACCAAGTCTATAGAGAACTCAATTTCCTTATTAGGTGGCAATCCAAGAAATTCTTTAGGAAAAACATCTGGAAATTCACACATTATTGGAATTTTTTACAATTTCTCTTCGGCCACTTGTGTATCTCTTACCAAGGCTAAGTACCCTTGACAACCTCTTTTCCCCGGTATCTCAAATTTCACCACTTTGTTATGACAATCCAAGGTGGCATGATGAAAAGCCAACCAATCCATACCCAAAATCACATCAAAATCTATCAAATCGATAACTACTAAATCTATTAGAAACACCTTGCCCTCAATAGATATATTATAAGAACGATACACTGACTTAGCAAACAAATTTCCTCCAACAGGTGTAGCCACAACTAAAGGATCCTCAAGAAAATATGAACATTTACCAAGTCGAGTAGAAAACCACGAGGATACCAAAGAATGTGTAGCTTCAGAATCAAACAAAACATGAGCATCTCTAGAACAAATAGAAAATATACCTGTAACTACTACATTGGATGTCTGAGCATCCTGACGAGTCAAAGCAAACACTCAAGCCTGACCTTTTCCTGTCGGTGTCTAACCTCTTCCTCCCTGCTGAGATGTCCCACAACCATTTACAGAAGAATTACCACCTTGTCGCGCGAATGCAGAATTAGCCTGAGAAGATGCCAAAGTTGTTAGTGTTGATGCATAACTAGATGATGGATGTGTCGTATGTGCAAGACAATCCCTCCTAATTTAACCTACTTGGCCACATTGATACCACACCTTACCATCTCTGAAACAATTTCCAAAGTGAAACCTACTAAAAAAATAACATCGTGTGGATGAAACACCGGAATGTCTCTATAAGGGAAAATGAATTGTGACACTGCTCTAGAATCTGATTTACGACTCTGCATTGTCCCGAAAGACTGCCCGCTATGACCACCTTTTTGAGACATGAGTCTTTGTTGCCCTTGATAACTAAACATAAATCCACCACCACGATTTAGATAGTTACTATAATATCCTTCAACTCTTTGTTTCTTCCGTGAATCTTGTCTATTACCTTATTTTTCCTTCTATCGTTGCTCAATCTAAAGTGACAAACTCAAAACCTCAGCAAGAGTAGAACAATTGGACCCAACCACAGATCTAAATAAGTAATCCATCAATCCTCTAATGAACCTCTTGACACAAATTTCTTTAGTGATAAGGTAAGGAGCGTATCTAGAGAGCTGTGTAAAACATACACTATACTCTAAAAGTGTCATACCCTCTGTTTGCTCCAATCGCTAAAACTCATGAGCTAATCCATCGGTAACACTTTATGGAAGAAAACGAGCCATGAACAACTAAGAGAACTCTCTCTATGCTAATGGAGGTGATCCCACTTGTCTACCATGTAACATTATATCAAACCAATCACAAGCCACACCTATTAGCTTTAATGATGTCAATTCCACCTCTCGTACCTCATGACAACCTAATGTTCTCCAAAGCCTCTCTAGACCATCAATGAATTGTTGTGGGTCCTCAGTCGCACTAGACCTAGAAAAATAGGGGGTTTAAGCTTCATGAAATCTAGTAAAGTAACCTCAGTCCTTGTAGTTGCAGCAGTCGTTTATTGGTCAACTTGTCTAACCTCATGTTGACCATCAAGATTTTCATGTCTTTGATCATCCTCATGTTGTTGTCCGAAGACAACCCCAACAAGTTGTTGCACTACTTGTTGTAATCCCTATAGACTAGCGATAAACTCTTCCATGGTTAGATTTTCGCACCTTATCTTAAGCACCTCAACATCGGCATCCAAGTCACATCCACCAACATTAGCTCTACGTCGGTTTTGAGCACGATCCAAAACACGACATTGTTGACAAACGCCTTGGACTTGGGCAAATGACTTATTAGCAGTTTCCATTCTAGTAGGATTCTTAGTCTTGGGGTGGCATTCTCACCTAATAATTAAACATTGATAAAAAATTGAACATGACGACAAGTAAATATTGAAGGACATCGATCATGACTTCAAACATAGAGTTGGACAACAAATGAAACTCTCATAGAGTGTTAATACCCCCTTGCAAGTAAGTTGTGTCCGAGTACACAATTTACTGACAAGAATCTATTATCACTCTATGTTTGCAGCTATTAGGACCTACGATCGGGCTCTGATACCAACTTTGTCATGAGACCATATGATAACCTTAAAATTGTTATAGAAAACCTAATGAGTAAAAACATAAATTTTTTAGAACCAAGAGACGGTTTAATCTCATTCATAGCCATCTCCTCCTAAGGGTGACCTTTCTCTTAGAGGTGACTCCATCTAACGGATAATCATCTCCTCTAAATCCTACAACGCATCAATTAGGGAGCTTACATCTCATTGATAGTCATCTCCTCCTGAGGATGACATCTCTCACAGGGGCGGCTCCATCTAACGGGTAACTCTCCCCAATCAAAACGATGTAACTAGGTGCACCTACCTCAGTTACGATTTGTTAATTATAACAACAATTTCCAAAACACATATTTAAAAATGATTTCTCATTCCATCATAACTCATGAAAAACATATTTAACTATGCATCAATTCAAAAAATTTAAATACTTTATAACTCATAAATAAATTAAACTATAAACATATTATATACCAAATAGGTAAAGACCATGAAAATAAATAAACGATGAAACCGAAAAAAAATCAAAGGTTATGTTCCCCAAGTTTTTAAATAAATATTTTAATAGAAAACGAGTAAAATAATAATTATAACATAATAAAAATATGTGAGAATGATCTCGTCTACTCTCAACTATGAAGAATCGACTAAGTTTGTTCTCCTACAACTCTTAGAGAAGCATGGAGAACCTCAGCTAATAGATTTTAGTATCAAAAAATATTCTCAAGACTTTAGAAAAATTATATAAAAAGTCTTTAAAATTTACTCTATACACTAAAATAAGATTTTTAAACAAAACTTTATTTTTCTAGAGATTCATTCTTAGAATTAGAATTGTGTATTTACATCAAAGAGTATTAATAAACACATTTTAAAGAATAGTACTCTTCTTCTTCCATAAATCACTAATCCTACCTCAAAATCCTAACCAAGAATTTAGGAGTATGAGAAGTTATAATTTTGGAGATGTTAAATTCATTTTATGGGTTGAGGGTAAATAGGTGTAATTTGGGTTATGGAGGGAGAAGAAGCAAGGAGAAAAAGAAGAAAAAAAATAAAATAAAAGTGTAGATGAGGTATAGTGTTGTTGTCGAGGGAAAACGAGAGAAAATGTTAAGTGAAAAAATAAAAGTGGGGTGGAATTTGTGTTATTTTATTTATTTATTCATTAATATTATTATTATTATTATTATTATTTTAAATGATTGTCGTTTTAGCCTCTATCACGGTTAGATTCCCGTTGCTTGCGATACATCAAAAACCTTAACCTTATGGTTCAAATTGCAGTTGCGTACCACCCTTAATGTGATGGGTATTATATTATAACTAAATATTATAAGAGGAGGGTCAAGATTTAGAATTTTAAGTGGGAACTGAATTTATATTGCAGTTCTTTTTTATTTAGGCAGTTATTGTCTCAATTTAAGATGTAAATCAGGCAGTAAGTGCTGCTCTAGAGCAGTTATGGAACAAATAAAAGTAGGAAATTAGAAAAAGAAAGGCAGGAAAATTCTGAGTGGTTAATGGGAAGAGAGAGGCGAAGCTCTCAAATTCTTGGAGTGGATATTCTTGTAACCGTTTATCAATTCTGCCCAAACAAATTTGTAAACTCGCATTCTGTTTAAATTCAATAAAGAATTCAGTTCCCCCATTTCAATTATGTACTAACCAGTTCCAACATTGGTATCAAAACAAAAAAAATCCAGGAGAAATTCATGGTATTTACGTGCAATATGGAAGCACGCACTATGGAAGCACGTATGGAAGTTCTGGAACGAGGGTTTGAAGGGTTGCTGGCTTTGCGTGAAACGTGGGAAAAACATATGGAACAAGAGAAGGTGGAGCGGTTGGAAACCAAGCGCCAAGTTAATGTCTTGGCTGATGCTATCAGGCTAATTCACGCAAGGTGGGAAGATTATTCCAGCAATGGGAGTCACGTTGTGTTGTATGGAGAGAGGCCAGAAAATTCCCTAGACTCGTGAAATAGGGTCGAAAGTTGGAGGAAATTAGAAATACCCGTCTTTGATGGTGAAGATGCGTATGGATGGACGACTAGGGTGGAGAGATACTTTGATCTGAAAGGAATGTCTAGGGCAGAGAAGTTGCACGCGGTAATGGTGGCCATGGAGGGAAAGGCTTTGACATGGTACCAATGGTGGGAATTTTCTGCTCAACATCCTACTTGGGACGATTTTCGTCCCGCTGTGATTAAGCGTTTCCAACCATCTATGGTTGAAAGCCTTTTTGAATTGTTACTAAGTCTCAAACAAACAGGGTCAGTAGAAGAGTATCGAGAAAAAATTGAATTGTATGCAGGCCAACTCAAATGTGTAGAACAAGCATATTTGAATGGAATCTTTTTGAATGGACTTAAGGAACTGATAAGAGCAGAATTAAAATTACACCTAGTGGAGAATTTTGCGAAATTAATGGACTTTGCTCAAAGAGTTGATGAGAAGAACAATTTAGTCACCAAGGGGAGCAATTTCACGAGTTCTGGGGGTAAACCAATGAGATCTTACAATAATACTAGAACGGTGACATGGGAACCCGGGGTAAAGCAACAAAAGCAAACTACAATGTCCAGCGTTGGAAGTTCTTCAGGGGAAGGAAGTGTTGCAAAGCCTCAAGGAACTTTCAGAGGCAGATGACTCAGAAGGTTAACCGAGGCTGAAATGCAAGATAAATCACGGAAAGGATTATGTCTTCGCTGTGATGAGAGGTTTAGTCCAGGCCATGTGTGTGTTAACAAGTAGTTGCACGTGCTGGTTTTGGGCGAGGAAGATGAGAAATGTGAATTGCAAGAACCGAATCTAGTGGAAGTGGAGGGAGAATTGAAAGACCTCAAATTATCTATGTGTAGCATTGCTGGTCTCACTTCGAAGAAAACCATTAAGTTATCGGGAATGATTGGCGAGGAACATGTTATGGTCCTTGTAGATTGTGGAGCTTCACATAATTTCATTTCAGCCACTTTTGTGAAGGAACATAATTTGCAAATGTTTGCAACCTCCATATACATGGTGGAAGTAGAAGATGGGAGAAAACTTGATTGTGAAGGAGTGTGTCCTCGATTAGAATTGGTGATGCAAGGACTCAAAGTGCAACAAGATTTTTATGTCTTTGATCTTGGAGGAGTGGATGTAGTGTTGGGGATGGAGTGGTTGGCTGGCCTGGGAGAAATTAGAGCCAATTTTCGTGAGTTGACACTTAGAATTCCTATTGGAAATGGTTATCACACTTTGAAAGGGGACCCTGATTTAACTAGAGTTGTAGCATCTCTAAAATCCCTTTTGAAAGCGTTAAATGATCAAGGCCAAAGATTCTTAGTGGAATACCATCAACTACAAGCCGAAAATGCAGTTACAGATAAAAATCCAGAATCGACAGCAACTATTTTAGAAGAATATGGTGATGTTTTTCAAGAACCTCAAGAGCTACCCCCTAGTAGAAGGCAAGACCGTGTTATTATCTTGAAGGAAGGTGCCAATATTCCCAATATACGGCCTTATAGGTACCCTCACTATCAAAAAAATGAAATAGAAAGATTAGTAGATGATATGTTGAATTCTGGTATAATTAGACCAAGTGTGAGCCCCTATTCTAGCCCAATCATTTTAGTGAAAAAAAAAAAGATGGCGGCTAGCGCTTTTGTGTAAATTACATGGCTTTGAATAAGATAACCATACCAGATAAGTTCCCTATTCCTATTATGGACAAGCTGCTTGATGAATTGGGAGGCGCAGTAATCTTTTCAAAATTGGACCTGAAATTGGGGTATCATCAAATTAGGATGGGGGAAGCAGATATTCCAAAAACAACTTTTAGAACTCATGAAGGGCATTATGAGTTTATTTTCATGCCTTTTGGACTTATGAATGCCCTTTCGACTTTTCAATCCCTTATGAATGAAGTGTTAAGGCCGTACTTGAGAATTTGTGTTGGTTTTCTTCGATGACATCTTGGTTTACAGTACAGATGAACAAGAGCACCAAAGACATTTAAGGGCTGTCCTAGCTTTGTTGAAAGAGAATAAATTATTTGCCAACAAAAAAAAATGCACTTTTGGGCAGACTCAATTAGAGTATTTGGGTCATATCATCTCAGCAGGTGGAGTTGCAGCAGATCCAAAGAAGATTGAAGCTATGTTAGATTGGCCAACACCCAAGGACATCAAGGCCTTAAGAGGATTTTTTGGGCTGACAGTGTATTATCGACGATTTGTTAGAGATTATGACAAGATAGCTAGGCCTTTGACCTAACTTTTGTAGAAAGACAACTTCCAATGGAATAGTGACAAGAAATTTCCCCAAAGATATTCCAAGCAATCCAATAGAGGGAATATGATAAATATGACAAGAAAAGCATCATCTACTATGGATGCAATGAACCTGGACATATCAAGTTAGAATGTCCAAATATGGAGAAAGGGAAACACCAGAGGAAAGATTCCATAACCAAGAAGAAGAGTTTGATGGCTACATGGGATGATTTTGAGGAATCCTCTGACGATGAACAAGTAGATTTGGCTATGATGGCTCATACCAACTTTACCTCTGGATCCAACACAGAAAATTGCTGAATTTTAAACAGAAAATTCAACTCTGAAAACTAATATTATTGAACTTTAGACAGATAATGCAACTCTGAAAACTGATATTACAGAACTTAAAACAGAAAATGCAAATCTGAAAAACTGATATTGATGAACTTAAGGCTGAAAATCTAACTCTAAAAAGTAATTATAGTTTAAAATCAATTGAAAATACCACATGTAACTCTGATTAGCATGAAGAAATATTTCAAGATTTTCTTGATAATGGTATGGAAAGAAGCAAGTATGCATCTATGATTTATGGCGTTAGTAGGAATTATAAAAGAGGAATAGGATTTCAAGAAAAAGTAACTGAACCTAAGTTTGTTCCCTCTGATGATTTATGTATTATTTGCTATAAGAAAGGTCACACTAAAACATCTTGTCCTATGCTAACCACATGGAAAGATAAGAATCCTTTAAGAACTAACAAACTAGGACCCAACCAGATTTGGGTATCAAAGGATAAAATTGTTTATGTTGCAGATGTTCTAAGAAACCAAATTGAAACACCAGTCATGGTGCCTGGTAAATGGATGCTTGCAATATATGAAGGCAAAAAGGTATATGTTCCAAGACCTACCAAACAGAAGCAAACTGACTTTGGTGGAAGAAGGACTGGTCAGCACAATACCTATCAAAACCAAAACCATATCATGAACCAGAACCAGAAAAATCAGGAGTATCAACAGAATCAAAACTGGCAGAGAAATCACACATATCAACAGAACCAGAACTACCAGAAGAATCAAAATTACCATAAGTTCCAAAATTACCAGAAGAACCCGATACATCAGCAGAAACAGAAGTGTTAGATGAACAATCAGAATCAGGAGACTTCTTTGGACACTCCAATCAAATTCATCAAGACCACAAACCTGGATGGGAATTCAAATTCCTTCATCTAGACGCTCTAATTAGATAATATGCAAACTCAGAATCTGAAAACCAGAAAAGAAGAACTAAAAGGGTTTTCAGAGTGAAATTGAAATTATTGACATATAGGTTATATCTTTCTTTAAATTTAATTATTGTTTAATATTATGTTTATTGTGATAACAAGAAGCTTGATCTTAAAAATCAAAGCTAGATAAGTACTATGCAGGTTCACAAAAATTTAGAGGAATAAGGAGATCCACATAATCTGAATACTTCAGCAAAAGAAGCATACAAGTTTGATTTTCAGAAACAAGTAAAACCACCAGAAACATCACTGATGTTTTGGCTATATTGATTTCATTCTTCAATTATCTTATTTATATTATATCATAAACAGCTTGACCTTAAAAAAAAAAGTCAAAGCAATTTGAGGATACTGCAGGTTTACCAGAACCAGAGGAAGCAGATGCAGACAAATGAGAAGATGACAAATCTTCAGAGGATGAATCTGATCACGTTAGTATCAGTCAAGATAAGTCAAAAGGAAGATTTGGATTGAAGTACAAGACATCCCATTTGAATTTCAAGTGATCATTTGATATATCATCATTAAAGATACCACTTTGTTTGACTCATTCTCGTCAATTAAGCCTACCACTGTTGATGAAGCATTGACAGATGATGGATGGATTCTTGCAATGAAAGAAGAGTTAAATGAATTTGAGAGGAATGATGTTTGGGATCTAGTACCTAGACCAGAGAAGAACATTATTGGAACCAAGTGGGTTTTCAAAAACAATCTAAATCAAAAAGGTGAAGTCGTAAGAAATAAGGCAAGAGGGCATTGATTACACTAAGACATTTGCTCCAGTGGCCAGGTTAAAAGCTATTCGTATCCTATTTTCTTTTGCTGCAAATAATAACATTACATTATTTCAAATGGATGTTAAAAGTTCTTTTCTAATTGGTTATATAAGTGAACAAGTCTATGTTAAACAACCCCCAGGTTTTGAAAGTTCTGAATTTCCAAATCATGTTTTTAAACTTAGGAAATACTTGTATGGTCTTAAACAAGCACCTAGGGCGTGGTATGATAGACTTAGTAACTTCTTGCTTAAAAATAATTTTGAAAGAGGACAAGTAGATAATACACTTTTTAGAAAATCAATAGGAGATAACAATCTTATTATTCAAATTTATGTTGATGACATTATTTTTGGATCTACTAATGGCACTCTTTGTCAAGAATTTTCTAAATTGATGCAGCTTGAATTTCAAATGAGTATGATGGGAGAACTTAAGTTCTTCTTAGGGATACAAATTCAGCAAAGTCAAAAAGGTATATACATTCATCAAACTAAATATACAAAAGTGCTTCTTAGGAAGTTTAAGATGAGTGATTGCAAACCTATGGCTACACCAATGCACCCTACTTGTTTAGATTTAGAGTTTTGATGTTAACAAAAGTACTTTATGAAAATAATATATTTGACTTCAAAGAGTATGAAAGAAGATTCATGTCTTTGATGAAAATCTAAAATAAGATTAGATTCATATTTATTATTGAAGAAAATCTTTGACCAAGTTGGAAAGAAGATATGGTCAAGAATTGAAGAAGATTTGAAGAATATTTGATCAATATTTAATGAAGATTTTCAGAAGATTTGAAGAAGAATTGATCAACATTTAATGAAGATTTTAAGAATATTTGATTTACAAAGTTAATCTACACAAAATAGAAACATAATCAATATGAATAATTTACAAACTCAATCTACACAAAATAGGAACATAATCAATTGGAAGAATTTACAAACTCAATCTGAACAAGATACAATTCAAAATTAAACAAGGACTAAATTGAAGCCCAAATTTTCACTATAAATAGACACTCAAGGCTGAAGAAGAAAAATATCGAAAAACAGAGAAGAGTAGAAGAACTCAAGCTCAAAGTTCTCAATTCATCTTAGAGTTCAAAGAGAGAAACACTTGTTTAGGTTAGAAATACTTTTTGAGTGTTCTTTTCTTATAGTGTGAGAGTTATTATTATTATTAGCTTTGTTAGAAGCAACTACTCAAGTTCCAATCTTTTATATCCAACCCGATAGTGGTTTAGTTCCTTCTTCAATCTAGGGTTGTCAGGTTGTTAGGAGAAGACTTGGCTTGTAGGGTAAAAGTGGTTAGTTCCTCAAAAGTCTGGGGTTGTCAGACTGTTTTGGAAGACTGGCTTGGAGGGTCATGTTGTCACGACCCATAAACTAAATTTCGTGACCGGCACACTAGCTATACCCCTAGTCTAGCAAGCCTGTCAACTAACTTAACAATTTACCAAATAAATAGTTCTGAATAATCATTTTAAAAATATATATATAATTTTTCACTAAATTTCGACAGAGTATCCTCTGTAATTTCAACGTTTCCAAATTTACAAAAAATCCCTGTTTAAACTTCAAATTCAGCCAAAATCAAATAGCATGATATAAACATTAAGCTCATCACCCCAAAAGACTTTCTAGACTCCAATAGCTGCAAAATACATATAACTCAACAGACTTTACAAAAAAATGGTCCTCGATCAAAGAGGCATATTAAAACAAAATACAACCGAGACTTGAGCCTACTATCACCTTGCTACTCAGCTGCCTGTGAATCTGAAAAATATAAACAACATGAAGGAGTAAGTCACAAAGACTTAGTGAGGAGACAACAATCACCACCAACTAGAAGGGAAACACAAAAAGGCACGAATAACTGTTTTACAACCTTGAGACGATTATGGTATACACATAATAAAATTAATAAATTTATAGTTTAGCTGTTTAGATAGAAATATAAAAAATCCAATTAATAGTGAAGCGAGATAAAAATGAATAACATTAAAATCATCATAGAAAATCAAACAAGTAAAAATAATAATTATTGAGAACCAAGAGGCGGCTTCATCTCATTGATAGCCCTTTCCTCCTAAGGGTGGCCTTTCCCTTAGGGGTGGCTCTATCTAACGGATAGCCCTCTCCTCTCAATCCCGCAACGCATCATCACGCATCAATTAGGGAGCTTACATCTCGTTGATAGCCCTCTCCTCCTACAGATGACATTTCTCATAGGGGCGGCTCCATCTAATGGGTAACTCTCCCTAATCAAAACGAGGTAACTAGGTACACCTAACGCCGTTAAAGATTTAATAATCATAGCAACGATTTTCCAAAACACGTATTTAAAATCATCTTTCAATTCATCGTAATTCATGGAAAATATATTCAATCGCATAACAATTCACAATTTAAATACTTTTAACACATACGTTTATCGAATTAATAACATATTATATATTAAAGAGCATTAAAATAAATAAATGACGAATTCGAGATAAAATTTCAAAGGTTGTGTTTCCCAAATTTTTAAATAAATATTTTAACATAGAAAACGAGTAAAATAATAATTATAGAATAAAAATTAAATGACGATAACTGTCGTCAACTCACTACTACGGAGAATCAGCTACGTTTGTTCTCCAACAACTACCAGAGTAGCTGACAGGACCTCAGCTGACAAATCTGAGTATCAAAAATATTCTTAAGACTTTAGAAAAAAAATTATTCTAAAGTTTAGCTAACTCTAGGAAACCATAAAAATTCATTAAATCTACTCTAAGCACAAAATAAGATTTTGAAACAAAACTACATTTCCTAGAGATTTATTAACATAAGAGTTGTGATTTACCTCAAAGAGTCTCAATAACAACTCTCAATAAATTGTTACCCTTCTCCTTCCTTAGAGCCCAAACCCTAAGCCAAAAAGTTATACCCAAGAACTTGTGAAAAAATGAGGAAGCTTGCTTGTGACTTTAAGAGATAGGAAGAGGATGAAGAAGAAAAGAAAAAAAGAAAAAAAATATGACAAAGGGGGGAAATGGGGGTAGTGGGTACCGTGAGGGAGAAAGGGAAATGAGAGAGTAAGATTAGAGATGATGAAGAGGAAAGGAAAACAAAAAAAAATAAATATGAAAAATGTGGGTGAGGGTTGCTGGCCGAGAGGGAGAGAAGAAATAGGGAGGAGTGAAGTGGTGAGAGAGAGAGAATGAAGGTGAGGTGGAAAGAAAGTGGGGTGGGTGTTGGTTTTAATTTATTAATAATATTAATATTAAAAATAAATAAATAAAACAAAATACTTAATTTTTTTTTCTTTACTGAAATGGAGCGTTTCAATGTCCCCCCCTTAAGAAAAATTCGTCCTCGAATTTAATTGATTTGTTTCTTTCTACTACTGACCTTGAGATTCAAATAAGTGTGGGTACTTCGCACCTATGACTTCTTCGGGTTCCCAAGTTGTTTCTTCATCGGATGGACCACGCCAAAGAACTTTTACTGAAACAATATCCTTTGAGCGTAAGCGTCTCACTTGGCGATCTAATATAGCTACCAGATGCTCAATGTATGATAGACTCTCATCTAACTGCACGTCTTCATGATTAATCACATGAGAAGGGTCATGAAGATACTTTCGAAGCATCGAAATATGAAAGACCGGGTGAACTCCCGAGAGATCCGGTGGAAGTGCCAAGCGATACACTACCGGTCCGACTCTTTCTAAAATTTCAAATGGTCCAATGAACCTTAGAGTTAGTTTTCCCTTTTTACCAAACCGTAAAACTCCTTTCATTGGTGAAACTCAAAGGAATACATGTTCTCCTACTGAAAACTCTAAGGGACGACGCCTCTTATCAGAATAAGATTTTTGTCTACTTTGAGCTGTCAGGAAGCGAGCCCGAATCAATTTAACCTTTTCAATGGCATCTTGAATCAACTCTAGACCGACTAGTTTGGCTTCACCAACTTCAAACCATCCTATCGGAGACCTACACCGTCTTCCGTACAAAGCCTCAAACGGAGCCATCTGAATACTAGATTGATAACTATTATTGTATGCAAATTCCATCAAGGGCAAATGTTTATCCCAACTACCTCCAAGATCGAGAACACAAGCATGAAGCATATCTTCTAATATCTGAATAGTCCTTTCAGACTGGCCATCTGTCTGAGGATGAAAAGCTGTACTAAGCTTCAAACGAGTTCCTAATGAAGTTTGGAACGACTTCCAAAATTGAACAGTAAATTGAGTCCCACGGTCAGAAATAATAGACATCGGTACACCATGCAAAGAGACAATTTCATCTAAATAAAGTTTAGCATATTGAGATGTTGTATAAGTAGTCTTCACAGGCAAGAAATGTGCAGATTTGGTCAACCGATCTGCAATCACCCACACCGAGTCATAACCCTTTTGGGTTCGTGGAAATCCTGTGACAAAATCCATAGCGATGCCTTCCCATTTCCATTCAAGTATTTCAACAGGTTGCAGTAACCCCGCAGGCTTTTGGTGCTCAGCCTTTACTTGTTGATACACTAAGCACCTAGAGACAAAATCTGCTACGTCTCTCTTCATTCCTTCCCACCAATACAACTCTCTCAAGTCTTGATACATCTTATTAGAACGTGGTTGAATAGTATAAGAAGAATGATGAGCCTCCTCTAAAATTTTCCTTCTCAAGTCACCAACATTTGGAACACACAATCGAGACTTCAACCTCAGCACACCATCAGAATCAACTGAAAAGTCTGAAATTTTACCATTCTGAACATTATTTACCATATTCACCAAGTATGGGTCTTGACTTTGAGCTTCTTTTATATCATCAACTATGGTTGGACGAATTTGTACATGGGCTAAAAATAACCTCGAATGACCAAGTTCAAATTGAATTCCACTTTCAACAATTTCTTGAAATTCTCTAACTATTGGCCTCTTTACTTCTGCTATATGAGCGAGACTGCCCATGGATTTCCTACTCAAAGCATCTGCAACAACATTTGCCTTCCCTGGGTGGTATAAGATTGTGCAATCATAATATTTCAAGAGTTCCATCCCTCTTCTTTGTCTTAAATTTAAATCTCGCTGTTGAAAAATATACTTAAGACTTTTATGATCGGTATAAATCTCACAAGTTTCACCATATAGATAGTGCCTCCAAATCTTAAGAGCGAAAATTACTGCAGCCATTTCCAAATCATGTGTAGGATAGTTTACCTTGTGCCTCTTGAGTTGTCTAGATGCATAGGCAATAACCTTACCTTGTTGCATAAGTACACAACCGAGACCAACTCTAGAAGCATCACAATAAACTGCATAGCTTTCACCACCTATGGGCAATGCCAAAATAGGTGCTGACGTAAAGTACTCCTTCAATTTTTGAAAGCTTTCCTCACATGCATCACTCCATTGGAACTCAACTCCCTTCTGGGTCAACCTAGTCAACGAAGATGCCATTTTTGAGAAATCCTTCACAAAACGTCGATAATAACCGGCTAAACCAAGAAAACTCTGAATCTCCTTTATTGTGGTAGGTCTGGGCCAATTCTGCACTGCTTCCATCTTACTTGGATCAACACTTATTCCATTCTTAGACACAACATGACCTAAAAATGCCACACTATCCAGCAAAAACAGTCATTTAGGGAATTTGGCATATAATTGTTTATCTCTTAAGGTTTGCAAAACCAACCTCAAATGTCGCTCGTGTTCTTCTTTACTCTTGGAATAAACAAGGATATCATCAATAAACACAATCACGAATTGATCCAAGAGTGGTTTAAAAACGCGATTCATCAAATCCATAAAAGCTGTCGGGGCATTAGTAAGTCCAAAGGACATAACCAGGAATTCATAATGTCCATAACACGTGCGGAAAGCTGTCTTGGTTATATCATCCCTCTTAATCTTCAACTGGTGATACCCCGATCGTAAATTAATCTTAGAAAAACATTGAGCTCCTTGAAGTTGGTCAAACAATTCATCAATACGTGGCAAAAGGTATTTATTCTTTATGGTTACTTTATTCAACTGCCTATAGTCCACACATAACCGCATGGATCCATCTTTCTTCTTTACAAATAAGACCGGTGCTCCCCAAGGAGAAGAACTTGGGCGAATAAAACCCTTGTCAAGAAGATCTTGAAGTTGCTCCCTTAACTCCTTAAGTTCTGCTGGGGCCATACGGTAAGGAGGTATGGATATAGGATGAGTGTTTGGAATCAAGTCTATAGAGAACTGAATCTCCCTATCAGGTGGCAACCCAGGAAGTTCTTCAGGAAAAACATCTGGAAATTCACATGCTATTGGAATTTTTCCCAACTCCTCCTCAGCCACTTGTGTATCCTTTACCAAGGCTAAGTACGTTTGACAACCTCTTCTCATTAACTTGCTAGCTCTCAATGTTGAGATTCGGTTATGTGGTACCCAACAACGTTCTCCTTGAAACGAGAATACTGATTGCCCCGGTATCTCAAATTTCACCACCTTGTTATGACAATCCAAAGTTGCATGGTGCAAAGCCAACCAATCCATACCCAAAATCACATCAAAATCTACCAAGTCAATAACTACTAAATCTACTGGCAACACCTTGCCCTCAATAGTTATATCACAAGAACGATACACCGACTTAGCAATCAAATTTCCTCCAACAGGTGTAGCTACAACTAAAGCCTCTTCTAAAGAAGATGACCATTTACCAAGTCGAGTAGCAAACCACGAGGATACAAAAGAATGAGTAGCTCCAGGGTCAAACAAAACATGTGCATCTCTCGAACAAATAGAATGTATACATGAAACTACTGCATTGGATGTCTGAGCAACCTGACGAGTCAAAGCAAACACTCGAGCCTGACCTCTTCCTACTGGTATTTGACCTCTACCACCAAATCCTCTACCTCCCTGTTGAGATGTTCTTGAACCTCTAACATAAGAATTTCCACTTTGTCGCACAGATGCAGAATGAGCCTGAGAAGATGCCAAAGCTGTTGGGGTTGATGCATAACTAGATTATGGACGTGTCGTGTCTACAGGACAATCCCTTCTGATGTGACCTACTTGGCCACATTGGTAGCACACCTTACAATCTTTAGAACAATTTCCAAAGTGAAACCTACCACAAATAGAACACTGTGTAGCTGAAACACTCGAATGTCTCTAAGGGAAAATGGACTGTGATGCTGCTCCATAATCTGATCTACGACTCTGCATTGTCCCAGAAGACTGCCCGCTATGACCACCTCTTTGAGACATGAGTCTTTGTTGCCCCTGATAACCAAACATAGATCCACCACCGCGATTCAGATAGTTACTGTAGAATCCTTCAACCCTTTGTTTCTTTCGTGAATCTTGTCTGTTACCTCATTTTTCCTTCTATCCTTGCTCAATCTGAAGTGCTAAACTCAAAACCTCAGCAAAAGTAGAACAATTCGACCCAACCACAGATCTAAATAAGTAATCCCTTAATCCTCTAATGAACCTCTTGACACCCATTTCCTCAGTGATAGGGTAAGGAGCGTATCTAGAAAGCTGTGTAAACCAAGCACTGTACTCTGAAACTGTCATACCCTCTGTTTGCTCCAATCGCTCAAACTCATGAGCTAATCCATCTCTAACACTCTCCGGAAGAAAACGAGCTATGAACAACTGTGAGAACTCTCTCCATGCTAACGGAGGTGGCCCCACTTGTCTACCACGCGACACTATATCAAACCAATCACGTGCCACGCCTATTAGTTGAAATGATGCCAATTCTACTGCTCTTTCCTCAGAACAACCCAATGCTCTCCAAAGCCGCTCTAGACTATCAATGAATTGTTGTGGGTCCTCAGTCGCACTAGACCCAGAAAAAGTAGGGGGTTTAAGCTTCATGAAGTCTGGTAAAGTAACTTCAATACCCCTCGTTGCTGCAGTCGTCTGATGCTCAACTTGTCCAACCTCTTGTTGACCATTGGGATTGTCGTGTCTTTGATCATCCCCCTGTTGTTGTCCAGCGACAACACCAACAAGTTGTTGCACAACCTGTTGTAATCCCTGTAGACCAGCAGCAAACTCTTCCATGTCTGGATTTCCGTGCCTCCTCCTAGGTACCTCAACATTGGCATCCAAGCCACGTCCGCCAACATTAGCTCTACGACTATTTCGAGCACGACCTCGCTGACGAGCGCCTTGGGCTAGGGCTTTGGCAATTGACTCATCAGCAATTTCCCTTATAGTAGGATTCCTAGTCTTGGGTGGCATTTCTCACCTACTCAAAGAACATTGATCAAAAATTGAGCAAGACGACAAGAAAATGTGGAGAGATATTGATGATGAATTTAAACACAGATTTAGACAACAAATGAGACTTTCATAGAGTGCTAATAGCCCTTGTAAGTAAGTTGTGCCCGGGTACACAATTTACTGACAAGAATCTATTATCACCCTATGTTTGCAGCTATTAGGACCTACGACCGAGCTCTGATACCAACTTTGTCACGACCCAAAAACTAAACGTCGTGACCAGCGCACTAGCTATACCCCTAGTCTAGCAAGCCTATCAACTAACTTAACAGTTTACCAAATAAATAGTTCTGAATAATCATTTCAAAAATATATATATATATATATAATTTTTCACGAAATTTTGACAGAGTATCCTCTGTAATTTCAACGTTTCCAAATTTACAAAAAATCCCTGTTTAAACTTCAAATTCAGCCAAAAACAAATAGCATGATATGGTCAAGAATTGAAGAAGATTTGAAGAATATTTGATCAATATTTAATGAAGGTTTTTAGAAGATTTGAAGAAGATTTGATCAACATTTAATGAAGATTTTAAGAATATTTGATTTACAAAGTTAATCTACACAAGATAGGAACATAATCAATATGAAGAATTTACAAACTCAATCTACACAAAATAGGAACATAATCAATTGGAAGAATTTACAAACTCAATCTGAACAAGATACAATTCAAAATTAAACAAGGACTAAATTGAAGCCCAAATTTTCACTATAAATAGACACTCAAGGCTGAAGAAGAAAAATATCGAAAAACAGAGAAGAGTAGAAGAACTCAAGCTCAAAGTTCTCAATTCATCTTAGAGTTCAAAGAGAGAAACACTTGTTCAGGTTAGAAATACTTTCTGAGTGTTCTTTTCTTATAGTGTGAGAGTTATTATTATTATTAGCTTTGTTAGAAGCAACTACTCAAGTTCCAATCTTTTATATCGAACCCGATAGTGGTTTAGTTCCTTCTTCAATCTAGGGTTGTCAGGTTGTTAGGAGAAGGCTTGGCTTGTAGGGTCAAGGTGGTTAGTTCCTCAAAAGTCTAAGATTGTCAGGCTGTTTGGGAAGACTGGCTTGGAGGGTCATGTTGTCACGATCCAAAAACTAAACGCCGTGACCGGCGCACTAGCTATACCCCTAGTCTGGCAAGCCTATCAACTAACTTAACAATTTACCAAATAAATAGTTCTCAATAATCATTTCAAAAATATATATATAATTTTTCACTAAATTTCGACAGAGTATCCTCTGTAATTTCAACGTTTCCAAATTTACAAAAAAATCCCTGTTTAAACTTCAAATTCAGCCAGAATCAAATAGCATGATATAAACATTAAGTTCATCACCCCAAAAGACTTTCTAGACTCCAATAGCTGCAAAATACATATAACTCAACAGACATTACAAAAAAATGGTCCTCGATCAAAGAGGCCTACCAAAACAAAATACAACCGAGACTTGAGCCTACTATCAGCTTGCTACTCAGCTGCCTGTGAATTTGAAAAAAATAAACAACATGAAGGAGTAAGGCACAAAGACTTAGTGAGGAGACAACAATCACCACCAACTAGAAGGGAAACACAAAAAGGCACGAATAACTGTTTTACAACCTTGAGACGATTATGGTATACACATAATAAAATTAATAAATTTATAGTTTAGCTATTCAGATAGAAATATAAAAAATCCAATTAATAGCGAAGCGAGGTAAAAATGAATAACATTAAAATCATCATAGAAAATCAAACAAGTAAAAATAATAATTATTGAGAACCAAGAGGCGGCTTCATCTCATTGATAGCCCTTTCCTCCTAAGGGTGGCCTTTCCCTTAGGGGTGGCTCTATCTAACGGATAGCCCTCTCCTCTCAATCCCGCAACGCATCATCACGCATCAATTAGGGAGCTTACATCTCCTCCTACAGATGACATTTCTCATAGGGGCGGCTCCATATAACGGGTAACTCTCCCTAATCAAAACGAGGTAACTAGGTGCACCTAACGCCGTTAAATATTTAATAATCATAGCAACGATTTTCCAAAACATGTATTTAAAATCATCTTTCAATTCATCGTAATTCATGGAAAATATATTCAATCGCATAACAATTCACAATTTAAATACTTTTAACGCATACGTATATCGAATTAATAACATATTATATAATAAAGAGCATTAAAATAAATAAATGACGAATTCGAGATAAAATTTCAAAGGTTGTGTTTCCCAAATTTTTAAATAAATATTTTAACATAGAAAACGAGTAACATAATAATTATAGAATAAAAAAATAAATGACGATAACCGTCGTCAACTCACTACTACGGAGAATCGGCTACGTTTTGTCTCCAACAACTCCCAGAGTAGCCGACAGGACCTCAGCTGACAAATCTGAGTATCAAAAATATTCTTAAGACTTTAGAAAAAAAATTATTCTAAAGTTTAGCTAACTCTAGGAAACCATAAAAATTCATTAAATCTACTCTAAGCATAAAATAAGATTTTGAAACAAAACTACATTTCCTAGAGATTTATTAACATAAGAGTTGTGATTTACCTCAAAGAGTATCAATAACAACTCTCGATAAATTGGTACCCTTCTCCTTCCTTAGAGCCCAAACCCTAAGCCAAAAAATTATACCCAAGAACTTGTGTAAAAATGAGGAAGCTTGCTTGTGAATTTAAGAGATAGGAAGAGGATGAAGAAGAAAAGAAAAAAAGAAGAAAAAAAATGACAACGGGGGAAATGGGGGGAGTGGGTATCGTGAGGTAGAAAGGGAAATGAGAGAGTAAGATTAGAGATGATGAAGAGGAAAGGAAAGCAAAAAAAATAAATATGAAAAATGGGGGTGAGGGTTGCTGGCCGAGAGGGAGAGAAGAAATAGGGAGGAGTGAAGTGGTGAGAGAGAGAGAATGAAGGTGAGGTGGAAAGAAAGTGGGGTGGGTGTTGGTTTTAATTTATTAATAATATTAATATTAAAAATAAATAAATAAAACAAAATACTTAATTTTTTTTTCTTTACTGAAACGGAGCGTTTCACATGTGCTTTGTAATTCAAGGTTTTTGAATTAGTGGATTAAAGCTTTCTAAATGAGGGGACAGGATGTAGCCAAGTTAGTGGTAAATCAGGATAAATCTACGTGTCATATTATTTATGCTTTCATTGCTTGCTGCCTCTGAATCTGAATCTGATTGCTTCTACTCCAAGTAAGTCACCAAAACCAAACTAATTTTTAATTATTTATAAATTATCAAAAAGTTGTCAACTTTGCCAAACACATCTCAACCCCTTTCTCATGTTTGCACCTTTAGATAGGGACCAAATGTTGCATGATCTAAAAAGAAATTTGGTCACAGCTCAGAATTAGATGAAAAAGTACGTTGATCAGTCCAGGCGTCCTATTTCACTAAGGGTTTGAGATTGGGTTTATTTGAAATTACAGCCCTACATATTGCGGTCCTTGGCTAAGAAGAGAAATGGAAAATTAAGTCCTCATTTTTATGGACCATATCAGATTTCAAAGCAGTTGCATTTGAGTTAGCTCTTCCACCAGAGAGTAAGATACATCTAGTGTTTCATGTGTCCTTAGTTAAGAAGGCCATCTCTTCTTCAGATACCCCTCAACCTTTGCCACCTATGCTCTCAGAGGAACTAGAATTGCAAGTTACTCCAACTGCTGTACAAGATGTCACAGTGGCATAGCAGAAGTGTTCATTAAGTAGAAGGACCTACCAGACTTTGAAGCAACATGGGAACCTGTTGAGACCATTATGGAGCAATTCCCTTCTTTTCACCTTGAGGACAAGGCGACTCTTTTGGGAGGGAGTATTGTTAGGCCTCTTATAACTAAATATTATAAGAGGAGGGTCAAGAGTTAGAATTTTAAGTGGGAACTGAATTTATATTGCAGTTATTTTTTATTTAGGCAGTTATTGTGTCAATTTAAGTTGTAAATCAGGCAATAACTGCTAGAAAAAATTAGAAAAGGGAAGGCAGGAAATTTCTGAGTGGTTATTGGAAAGGA
The DNA here is from genome assembly GCA_037974755.1 of Cicer yamashitae. Lineage (NCBI taxonomy): Eukaryota > Viridiplantae > Streptophyta > Magnoliopsida > Fabales > Fabaceae > Cicer > Cicer yamashitae. Next base: position 39,036,961 of record JBBPBQ010000002.1, on the reverse strand, counting down.
AGAGGCCAAGCTCTCAAATTCTTGGAGTGGATGTTCTTGTAACCGTTTATCAATTCTGTCCAAACAGAATTGTAAACTCGCATTCTGTTTAAATTCAATAAACAATTCGGTTCCCCTGTTTCAGTTATGTACTAACCAGTTCCAACATAAGGCTTTGGGCTAAGGGAAATCTAAAGCTTTTGATAGGTTATTCAAATCCTTAGGCACTAAAGGATGGAGAAAAATCTATTTATAAGCTTGCTAGAGGTAGAGAAAGAAACACTAAAGACTTGATCAACTGAAGTGTATCAAGGGTGAAGAAGGTAAAGTTTAAGTTAAGGAATAACATATATAAAGATAGATGGAAGAATTATTTCCACAATTTATTTATTGAAGGATATGAAATTTTATAGGGCTTTAGTGGGATGGACAAGAATCAAAGTTATTCCTTATATTGTAGAATTCAAGAGCACAGGGTTAAAGAAGCATTGAGGTAGGATAATGGCAAGACAGTTGGGTTAGACATATACTTGTTGAGGTATAGTAGAGTCTAGGAGATAGCAACATTAGTTGGCTTGGTTTTTAACAAGATAACGAGGTCAATGAAAATGTTGGACTAATGAAGAAAAAATACATTAATTATGATTTAAAAAAACAGGGAAGATATACGAAACTGTGAAAATTATAGAGGGATTAAACTTAAGGAATGGGGTGATTGAATGGAGAGTAAGAAAAAAAATCAACATTAAAAATCATATGGTTTTATATGCAGAAAGTTAGGCCTAGCTAGTCTAAAATTCTAAGATGATATTACAGTTTATACAACTTGCAGATGTCCAATCCTAAATTCTATACACTTCTGAATTCCGTTCTTTGGCATAGAGTGTACTGAGATCCCACATCAACTAGAGATATGACATTTTAGGAGTGACAATTCTCACCCCTTGAGGTATCTTTTGGAGTAGAGTCGAGCCTAATTCAAAGTGTGCTAATTTTTTGGTCTAAATAATTTATATGTATACTTAAATTTACCACTTAATTATTAATCACTTCAATTCAATTTTATTATGAGTGATTCATTTTTACATTTTTACCTCATCTACCTTCTTATTTCATGGTTGTGTGTTGTGCTCATTAGATTTGTTGGTCCATCGATAGAGCCTTCAAAGTTGATCCATGTTTTTTGTCACAAGTTTGTTTTCTTTATCAACACAGGTTCACTACACTTTTGTTAAAGGGAACTTAAAAATTCAGATGCCACCATCATATTCGTTGGTAATCCAGGTAATATTTTGCATGTGCATGGTATTTGTTTGGTGTTGTCATTCTACTGTTCTTGCTGGGAATAAATGCGAGTGTACTACATGACAGTCTAATATTTTTGTTCCGTTGGTCGGAAAATTTGGTCGACCCTTTGAATTTCAATAAATCAAAATTAATGTGATTGAAAAAGTGTGTTAACAAAGTGTATTGCTAGTATTTTTCTTTTGACTTAATCCTATGAAGAAATAACTCACATTGGTAAAGGGTCTATATAGATATTCAAGTTGGATATCTTAAGATTGGTAATTGCTAGGGGTCAAGGGCATTAGCATTACTCTATACCTCTCTGAATTATATAATTTTAGAATTTTTGTTTTTCAAAAACTATTTCTGAATTCAATCCTAGGAGTAAATCTGAAAATATTGTGTTTCAGGAATCTGAAAAAGGATCATGGCATGTGCCTTTGGCACTGAGCAGTAGCAACAAGTCTTCGAGACCCTGGCTCTGCATTACGCGGACAAGTGCTGATGCTGCTGGCTGCTGCTGGCGCTGCTGCTACATTGCCAAAGCTTATTTGAGTTATCATTTGGCGTAACTTATGATAGGACCTTATGAAATTATTTAATTCATGTTGTCCACCCTAGATATTATATAGTAAAAGGCATTGGTAGTTTTTATTTTTATTTTTACTGAAATAAATCTATTGAATTTCCTTTTCAATAATCTTTACAAGGCAATGAGGAATAGAATGAAAATCTTGAGAGCTAGAACATGATTGCTGTCTTTGCTAGAGCGTGAGCAATCTGATTGACTTGTCAATTTACACATACAACATTGTAGTGTTGATAAAATTGAGAAAGAAAAGATGGTTCGTAATATTCTTAAATTATTCGTTGAAAAAACTCGGCCCTTTTGCTTACTTTCATTTACTAGTATTGTTTAGTTGGTGTTGGTTGTCATGCACCACAAAAGTAGTTATACTTTGTAGCACAAGGAAGCTACTAGCTAGGATAGTTCTACTATTAGGGGGTTTGTATAATATGCATTAAAAATTTAGGTTCAAATCTCACTACTTTAATTACATAAAAAAAAAGGACGGAGATTTTCTCAATACTAGAAAATGGATGTAACAGATGTGAAGAGAATTTATCTCTAAAACTCTACTTAGTTGCACGGTGTAATTGCTGTAGATGTTCCAAACTTTTAATACTACGGTGATTTATAATTCTTTACCAATTTTAGGTATTGTGAACAAACAACCTTACATTTATTGTGCAATTATCAATTTTAAGCATTCTTGTCTAGAAAGGCACTATAATAACTTATAATAGTGGCAACCTCTTGATAAATTCCAAGTATCTTTTTGCATGTGCAAGTGATGATACCCACGAGTTTCATAAAAAGCCTTAACTCTTTGAAGCAACTAACTATAGAAGATAAAGAAAGAAAGTAATAAATAGAGGAAGAGTGTTTCTATCAAGAGAAATAGTAGCACATGGTAGAAGATACTTATCTTGTTAACATCTCAAAATGTATGCATTAGTAATAATCATATTAATCATATAGAGTACATAAGCACATGACATGTGTTTTGAAAGCCACTCAAAAGATCTCCACACAAACTCCAAAACATATTGTGGGACAACCTAAACCAAAAAGTTAGAAAAACAACTCCATAAACAAACGAATAGAATGAAAGTATGAGGAGGTGTATATATATGGTCCTACAATCCCCCTCTACAAGACTGTTAAAGGGAATCAAATAATGCAAAGTTTTATATGTCACATGGACTAAAAAGCAAACTGACACAACACATGCACTTGTCTCACTATTGCACATGCACATGGTGATTGTCTCCTAATCTTTCCACCACTTACCTTAAACTTTTTACATCATTCTAATAATCAATTTTTTTTCCTTAATAAGAAGTTGACTCATACTTCATAGATGTAAGTTCAACTTTTACCTTCAACATGATGATCTTGTTTTTAGATAATTCTTAAGTACCAGCTCCTTCAACACTTCTTAAATCTTGAAACTTGCCTTAACCTTGAGATTCAACTCATCTAAACTTTTTTAATATAAAAAATAATCATTTTTTTCTCTCATTTATCTATTACAAACCACACACTCAAAATGTCATTAAAGCCCTCTAACATCTCATAACTAAGAAAACCATTCTTTGTTCCTAGCTAATATTATACACAACACATTAATTGAAAGTAAACTATAGTTAGCACACTAAATATGGTCTTCAGCATGCCAATAAGGTGCATTGCAAGTGCCTATGGCAAGTGATTAAGTGGTCATTGGTGAGGCCAGCTGCTTGCATAAATGAATGAACCACTGTTGGGCCTACAAACCTAAACCCTCTTCTGATCATGTCTTTGCTTATGCTCTCTGATTTTGATGTCTTCACTGGAATCTTGTGGCCAAACTTGTATTGTGTTGAAATTGGTTTGTGATTCACAAAACCCCAAATGTATTTGTTAAATGAACCAAAGTCCTTGTTAACCTGTAAACGTAATGCACCAATTTACAAAGCGAATATCATTATCAGCAAAATTTCACTACATTACATTACATACATTATATTCTTTTTATTTAAAAGTAAAAATAAAACTATAACAACAAGTGAAAAAAGAAAATAATAACTATAAAATAATTAAAACAAGGAAAATCGAACGCGTGTTAAGAAAGAGGTTTCAAATTCATTGCCGGAAAAACTAACATAACCACTTATTTATATTTATAGCATTACAATTTTTTCAAATATAAAAATTGTGATCCTTGATGACTAAAATTGTGCATAGAGATCAATCAGAACATATGGGGTCAGGAATTAAAATTTTCATCCCGTAAGGACTTATAAATATATGCGAAGTGCAAACTTTCTAGTCATGGATGAAGCAAAGAGAAAATATTAAAATGATGTTTTTCATAAAAGACATTAGTGTACTTTTCATCATTGATACTCTTTTTAAGTCCCTAATTAATCTGCTATTTTCTTTAGAATATTCACTAAAAACAGGTAATCTTGTCTTCTAGATTATAGTTCTGAATTGTGGTCCGCAACTCTGATTGCAGCCACAATATAAAAGTTTAAGAGGTCTGTACAACTTACAACTGCATATGCATCAACTGTATTTGTTTGTATTTTACTGTAATATCAAATTATGCAATATAACTACAATTACGGCTGCAATCACAATTTAAAACTGATGCGAAAAAAGGGTGACCAAGTAGAAAAATGAAAAGGGCACAGTTTTTGAGGTTGTTTACCTCTAAAATTCGATTAGCATTATCAACAACTCCTCGAACTCTGCTTATATCAATGCCATATTCCAAACTTATTGACATCATTTGCTTATCAGTTAAGTTGGCCAAAGTTGATGCATTAAATTCTGAAAATGCAATCCTGTAAATAATTTAAAATTTCACCATTAGTTCCCTTAATTTGAAAAAAGAAGTACATATATAATTGCATATGCATATGCAATCATGCATTTGGATGGTTATTATAGTAGAATTAATCCAACCTGAAATCTTGGCGTTTCTTTAAGATTGATGTCCAATCAGATCCAACTTGAGCACCACTTAAAACTAGAAGTTCAAACAACATCCTGCATGTGCAATAGTGTCTTTGTCAATCATCATTTATTTGAAAATATTTTTGATATATAATGTGATATTTCAAATTGAAGATGTGTTTAATATTTTACTTAGACCCGAAACAAATAATTACATTTAATTAGTTTTATCTGATTATATTATTATCGGTGTTAATATATATCAATGTCAAGTGTCAGTATCGAATTCCATGTTTGTGTCTGAGTTTGCCCTTCATAGTATTTTTTGTATCATCTCATTGAATTTGTGTTGTGTGTGATGATATAGAGAGAAAGAGAAGTGGACGCTTACTTGTCATCATGAACTGGAACTCCCCATTCCTCATCATGATAAGCAATATAGATTGGATCTATTTATTGAAACAAACACATTGAGATTAGCACATTCCGTTATTCATATAAAACACATTACTATTGATATCAGTATGATACTCATGATTATTTTAGAATTATTTTTCTTAAAATTATAATATCAAACTTTTACCACTAAATTAACATCTCAGAAAACTATAAAACAGATTGAGATTAGCACCTCCTTATCAAAAAAGTTTCATAACTATTGATGTTTAATATTAGTATATAAATTAAGAAAATATAAAAATATGAACTAAATTACTCTTATTTAATCCTAATTAGTAGTCTATTATAGTAGTCTGGTAAAAATCAAAGAACATTTGTATTTGACACAAAAAAATCATATATCATCAATTTGTCTACAAATTAATTAGTTTAATTTCTAATAATTATTTATGTGATTATTAAATAAGTATATATCTGACAAAAAATAAATTAATCAGACTTCAGATTTGTAAAACATTAATATTTTAAACTAAAATAAAAATAATAAACTAAAACATCAATACTACCTTTGTCTCTATTATAAACACCTACAATACTTTTTACATATATAAGAAAAATGATTAGTGTATTTAATATGTCTGTTTTATATATAGATGTGTTTAATACTATCAATTTGTATTAAAATTTGTACTCTTTGAATTACCTGAGTTGGGTGTGATAAAGCTGCATCTTTTTTCCTCTTCAGTTGTTTTTGAAGAAAGATTATTTGAAGTATCAATAGGAACAACAGTTTCAAACTTTGCAGATTTTGATCTTCCATAATGTGCAATCTTCATTTTTCTCTGAGCATTCTGCAATGCCATCTGTTCTCTCCTCACAGCAGCAATACTCCCTGGTGACTCAGTGATCAAACTAGAACAGTAACTCAATGATGATGCCTCACATGTGGTTGACCCTTCTTTAAAACTCTTTGACTTTTTCCTCTCTAAACTTGAACAGCTCTTTCTTGTTGTTGGTGTTACAACAATCTTTTCACAACTTGTGTTCAACACATTATTACTTTCATTTCCTCTCTTTGTTGCTTGAAGCCTTGGTGACTTTAACTTTGGTGAAATTGGAGGTGTCAATGAATTAGTCTTGCTTTGAAATGGTGGTGGTGGTGAAACTGATTTTGGTTGAATTTTTTTAATTGAATTTCTTTTTTCTAGGTTAGGAACTCTATTGCAAGTTGGTTGAAGAACAGGTCTGCCATTGATTCTGGACACATGTGATGTGGCTGTGGCTGTGATTTCTATGCCTACTGTTACTTTGGCTTTGGAGCTGCACATTTTTGTTTGATTAATTGAAAAGGAAGAGAGTGTATAATGGATAATGAAATAATGATGAATAGGGAAGGTGTGTAAGAAATGAAGGATGTTGTGATGAGAAGAGAGGGAAAGGAGGGAAGTGGGGTTTTATAAAATGTGTGGATGGAGAATGGTGGGGACAGGACAGGTAAAGGAGAAGATGTAACATGGGAAGGTGGGAATCTGTCATACAAACTCTTACAAGGGGTATCACTTTTTGCTAACTAAAGAGGTGTGTTATTTCAAGACAGAAAAGTTAGAAATTGTATTCGACACCGTATAAAATATAACTCACATGTATGTGAAGTTAGAATCAAGGAGAAACAAAAAATAATATAAATTTCGAAAAATATATATATACACTGTGTTGATGTTAATATTTTATATTCAACATTTTTGACTAATTGAATTACAAGGAGTGAATTATAGCGACTAATTGAATTACAGCTCTACACTATAGAGGATTTTATAAGAGCTATTGGATTCAATAATGATTTCTATGCAGATATTTATACTATAAATCAGCTATAGAGGATCTAGATCTATTTTATCATGTTGGTGTTGGAGGAGAGTGTTGTTAACATTTTTTTAAGTTAATATTACTGTGATAGAAATTTCTATCAACGTTAATTTTATTGTTGTTATTTCTATGTTAAATAATGCGTTGCTAGTTATGAAACCCTAACATAAACATAAATACATAGTTATGAAACCCTAACATAAACATAAATACACATGACTCATTAGATTCGATGTTGACACCGATTATAATTTAAGAAATGATATTTCAAACAAATATATTTTTCATTGTTAAAGAATAAAAAAAAGTTGTGATGAAAAAATCTTGCCAACATGTATACCAATCTTTTAGTTATTGTTATTCTTAGTGGTGGATTCGTTGGGTTGGAAATTGTGATGTGCTGGAGTCATGAACCGTGTTTTTTTTTTATTACATGGAAGTATGGAACTTTCCTCATTTCCACCATGTTGTAGAAATGTGCTTCTCTTCCCAAGGATTTTTAGGTTGGAGTGAGGGGCAAGAAAGGTAAAAATGCAAGAAAAAACATCAATCATTGGTCTATTCTTTTTAGCTGTATGGAATCTCCTTCTCTCTGTCACTAACTCGTTCTTTTTCTACCCATGTGTAAACGCTTTGAGGGTAGGAAAAAAGCATATAATTCCCTTTATAAACTTCGTTACAAAGTTGGCACAAGTACTAAATTAAATGGTGTTGTAAATTGTATGTTTTAGATAATAAAATAATTGAGACTTTTGGTGAGGTTTTCACGACACTTTAACTCGTATCGTTTTCTTTCTTGATATATATATATTTTTTAAATTAGTATCTTTTTTGTGAACAATAACAAGTAGGACCATAACAAGTGAGAAAAATTCTCTTTCAAGAATTTTAGAGTCTGTTTTTGTTAAGGATTCTAAAAAAAGTGATTTTATTATTATATAATTTAGAGATTTAAAAAAAAAATATTTTATGTTTGTCTGTTATAATAAAAATAACTTTTAAAAAAAAGATTTTTTAAAAAACTACAAAAAACAGTTCTAAAAAATCAATTTATAAATTTATTTTTTTAGATTTTCAGTTTTTTAAAAAACTATAACAAACAAATACCAATTTTCAAAAATAATTATTTTTGTACGCTTTCAAAAATAATTATTTTGTTAAAAAAAAGTGATTATTTATGCTGCATTGCCATGATTGATTTTGATCCTAAAATCTCAGTTTAAGCCTAAAGAAATTCGAACCATCTTATGAAAGGTTCTTGAATTTTTGTTCTAATATTTTATTTGTGTACTTTCCAGGTAAATTGGGTTGCGTATATTTTCATCAGTGGTCCTAATGTAAGATATCATCAATTGAGCTGAATAAAATCAGTCTTAATCCTTACAGGTTGGCTGAATTACTTGTGCAATTAAAGACAAGACATGTTATGCCCGAAAGTGTAGGCCCCTGCTCAAATTCTTCTACTTTTTCTTTTTAGGCACTCCCGTAGGGACTCAATGTTTCAAGTGACAATTTGCTGTCTTTAATATATGACCTCATTTCACCAAACCATGAAACCAAGATAACATGCATTTGTAGCTACCCTAATTGGAAGAATTCATATAAAACAAAACTGAAGAAAGCAAGAAGAAAACGTCTATACTCATCTCAAGTTACATACAAAGGAAAAATTGATCAAAAATAGGACTTGAAATGGAAATAAAATAAATAAAGGAGGTCTTTTTGATTAGTGATGTCAATGAGTGATGAATCTCATGGAAATTATGTATGACTAATAAAATAATTCTCCTCTCAATCGATATTGACATTACTAAAATTAAGGTAATATTTTCTTTTTTTATATTTTTAAATATATGTTTTGATTGATCAATTTGAACATATATATTAACAGAAAACACTTCTGAATTACATAAATCCAAACAAATATTGAGAGAAGAATAAATTTTTAAAATTAATTGACTACAAAATTTGACGAATATGGATACCATACTCAGTACCTAAATCGCCTCATATATACACTTATGTTATTTGTATAAGTATATATATTTTTTAATAGGTAGATATCAGTGGTTAATAATGATTTAGGAGGTAGGGAAATTTTTAGCGCCAACTCTATATCTCTTACATAAAACTCCTTCAACGTCTGAAATTTTGCCATCTATTATATATATTTAAAACAGACTGCTCATTCTATTGCTGCCACCTCATACTAGTTCCTCCACATGTGCAAATATATCTCACCTCAGCAAAAAAGCTAATGTGTACCCCTCTGTTAGAGAGTTCTCTTGTTTTTTTATGTTTTACCTCATTTTCCTCTACTTAGTTTCTAAATCATTTTTTCCTCTTTTAATCCCTCTAATCCCTAATTTTTTTATGGTTTCCTCCAACGGTTTCTTCTTCCCTCTTGTGTACGCTTCAATCAATGTCCGCTTCTGCTTCGTCATCCTCTCAAAATCATCTTCTGCAAAATCATCTTCTTCGACGTCCCTTCGCGGTAACTCTTTGAAATCTCCGACTCTACTCCAAAGATACCCTGATTGATTCTGCTCCATAGGTACCCCGAGAGAGGTTAGGTGTCTCTTTGCTTTGTGTGTCTCATATTCTTAGTTTTACTTCAATGTAGTATATGTTGAGTAGCTTACAAGTTACAGTCGAAGTTGCGAATAAGTCCAATTGGGGAAGCACAAGCCGTATTGATGCAGGCCACTACAACAATTGGCTAGAAGACACTAATTTTTTCCGCAAATCCTTTCACTAGGGTGGAGGAGAGAGATGCATCACTCTACTCCTCAGCTTTGATTGAAGGTGTTCTTGCTTTCTCAACATTCATTTCACTTCTTCTTATCAGATAGATGATCACTTGTCAGGTAAGAAAAAGTTTGACTCAAGTAAATTCTAATCATGTTTAAAAGATATGTGTCATTGAATTAGGAAATAATTAAAATATGAATAAAAAAGACAAATTGGATCATTTTAAATTTCAAAAAGTTATTGGCTTCGATCATTTTAAATTTCACGAAGACAAATCTGCATAATTTTCAAATTTCAAATGTTAAAGTTAATGACTTCAATCATTTTAATTAACGATCTTTGTGGGAATTGTGAATTTTTTTATTTTAAATCGGATATATTAGAATTTTAATTTACAAACTATTTTTAATATTAATAGAGTAATCATAATCATTAACATTTTGGTTTCAAAACTGAAATTCAAAATTTATAACAATTCGGTTACAAAATATTAATTGTCAAACAATTATAAGTATACATCAAATACAAATAATTGCAAATGAATTACTTTAATTTCATGTCAATTAACACTATAAAACAAAAAATTTAATTTAATTAATTTCAGTAAAATAAAACTAACCAAAATTCAAAGAGACACATCATTTCTAAATATTTATATATTATATATATTTACCAATATTCAAAATAAAAAATCAAATACAATATTTTTTGTTCTCTCACTCGCTATACAGAACAAAAAACTCCCGATCTCTAAAATACAAAATTTGCAAAACAAATTCTATGGACTATATTTTTTTTGAACATGTTAATAATCAGCGCAATAATTGGAGTATCAAAGTTCGAGTTGTTCGCATGTGTATTGTCTACACCATACAAAGTGAGGATGAACCAATCTCTTTATACATGATTTTGTTGGATGAAAAGGTATACAATCACAATGATTGAAGATTGTTATTTACATTAAATTTTGTGTGTGTGTGTATATATATATATATATATATCAACTTTGTTTTCATATTTTATCTTATAGAAAATCAAATATATTTAAATCTTTTTGAATGATCAACTCTAAAATTATTTGATTTTAACTCACAGGAAACACCTTTGTATGCAACAATCAAGAAAGAAATTATCTCAAATTTCAAAAATAGTATACAAGAAGGTGATATATACAACATAACAAATCTAAAAATATCATCGGCAAATGATTCGTACAGACCTATCGTAGGAACAAAGAAGACATTGTGTTTTACAACAACTATGGTAACCAAAATCCAAGACCCAAAAATTACCATTCAAAATCATTACTTTGAGTTTACTTCCTTCAAATCACTAGCACAAAGATTGAGAGATAAAGTAAATCTAACGGGTAATAATTCTTTCAGTACAAAATTCAACTTCTAAACTATCAAAGAAACATCATTTGGTATTAACTATTTTTTTGATTGCAGACATCATTGGAGTACTGCATGTTGATGGACATGAAGACAAGTTTATGTTGTTGACAAGCCTACAAAAATACTCATACTAGAATGATTGGAGATGAGGATAACTAGGAACCCAAGTCACCACAACCGACAAAGTCCAACTCAAATGATGAAGGGGATATAAAATAAAAATATCAAATACATGAAGAAGTGAAATATGAATATGAGGATAATGATAAGGAGAAAGATGACAACCCATTATCCAAACGAAAAATCAAAGTACAACAGAGCAATAAAAATATTCACATATCATCATCAGATGAAGAGACAATCAAGACAACAGTTACAAAAAAAGAAGATTGTGGTCGAGCATATTACATCCTCTAACGAAGAGTCCGTCCTTCTACATACCTTAAAAGGAGAACCAAAAAAAATAAACCAAAAGAAAACAATTGGGGTGTAATGAAATTGATTAATCCAAAAAAATGAAAAACTTAAAATCGGGAATACAAGATGAATGTATTTCCAACTATTTCACTTTAATCATTTTTAGTTTTAGCAATAAAGTAATACATTTTATAACTCAATTGTATATCAATTGAGTCTATCTCTTTATTTCAATTATCAAATACATTACTTCAATATTTGGCATATTCATCTATCTCAATATTAATACATTATTTTATTTATTCAAGTCATTCGTATAACAACGGTACTTCTCTTATATAAATTACATCGGTACAATTGTATACATATTATTGATATAACTACTAAATTGTGGATCATTGGACAATTGAAACATAAAACTTCATATTAATTTTTTTTAAATCCACTTAAATTAAATAAATAAAAATATACCCGCGCAACGCGCATGTTAGCATCTAGTTTCAAGGTTATTTAAAAGATATTACATTTATGTGATGTAGCTTCAGATCAATATAGAAATAATTTTTCTTCTCCAAAGAGTCCTCGTAGTCACCATGAGAGAAGTGAAATACAACCATTTTTTCAATGAAATGGTCAGTGGTAGTGATTAACACATACATTAACATGAATATTTTAAATTTTACTATTCTCATAGTCACTTCACTTTTTTGAAGGAATATCAACTCTGTTATTTTGAAGGAATATCAACTCTGTGTTTTTGAAGGAATGTTTGTGATTCAAAAAGTGATGAAGACGTGTATATATACATGTATATGGGAGGAAATAGTAAATACACTCACTATGACAATGACATAAAACAACTTCCCATGATGAATAGTTTTTCTTTTCCCATCATAACAATAACAACTCTGTTTTTTAAGCAATATTGCACTATTTTTAACAAAGTTCGAAAAGAGAAATTGATCAACGATGTTAATGTTTATATATACTACATGAGCAAAAATTGATCAATGAATGATGTTAATGGTTATATATATTACATGAGCGAAAATTGAAAGTGAGAAAAAGCAAATGAGATCAACTGTTGCTTGACAAGATCACTATAGTAGAAAGATACAAAAGAGAGAAATAGAAGTACCAAAATGAGAACCCTTGTATTTAAAACACCAAAAAGTGGGTCCCACACATTTTTTTATGTTTCTTTAAACAACAAATAAAGTTTCACAATTTCATTTTTTTTCATTTATGCTCATATATAGTTGCAGACAATGGAACCGTTTTTGGTGGCTACCATATGGAGAACTTTTTTTTTTATGCCCAAAAATTGCTTTGCACCATCAGGGCCACCAGAGGCACAGACTTAGAATGTAGAGCATGAGTGAAGTCTTAGTTTCTTTTTGCTTAGTCCGATCACCAGAGGATATTGCTACCAAAGCAATGTCTTGATTTGATTTATATATAACTCTCAAGAGAGCATATGTATATGAATCTCACAGACTTAGCACTTAAGACCAAATAAGAATAATTACAAGTGCTTGAATTTGATTAACAATTTTGTTTGAATTTCTGTGTTGTTGTTCAAAGTTTGTTTTATGTTGTTCAATGTGTTATGTGTGTTGTTCAACGTTTTTGTCGTATGTTATATAGTTTTTTGATGAAGTTTTGTCTGTTCTTCGATGAAGAGAGTTCATTTTATAAATGTCAGTTTTGTTTGAATTTCTTTGTGTTGTTGTTCAAAGCTTGTTTTATGTTGTTCAATCTGTTACGTGTGTTGTTCAACGTTTTTGTCGTATATTATATAGCTTTTCGACGAAGTTTTTTCTGTTCTTCGATGAAGAGAGTTCCTTTTATAAATGTCAATTTGGAACATTGTTATTCTTCACCATTCTTCTTCCAACGTTCTTTGTTCCAATTTTGAATTGTTGCCTTGTTTCAATTTGCTTCATGTTTGAATCGTTGTCTTGTTTCAATAGATCTTGTTGTTGCTTTGTTTTAATTGATTTTTGAATTTGAATTCCCCAAATCTGTTGTCGGCCAAATCAATTTTTTATGTAGTTTTAAAACTAGAACTGCTTTTGACATATTTTCCAATTCGGTGTCAGAGTGAAAAGTAACCGAATGGGAACTTGTTAGAATCTACCAAGTTTAGAACATAGGGAACATGGCTTGGAGCATTGACCTTTATAAGAATTTTTTCTATTTTTCCAAAACATTATAGATGATACATCTTTAGAGCATTGGTCTTTTCCAAAGTCAATGACTATTTTAGAGTCATTGACTTTTATCAGAGTCATGACTAGAGCTTGAGAATCGGAGCTAGACTTTTACCAGAGGCAATCATCTGCTTGTCTTGAATTAGTGGCGAGACAACTTTGTCATGTTGCATATTAGAGTCAGATGCAACTCGCGACTTTGTTAGAGACAACTTATTAGAACATATTGCATTCTCTTCAGAGTAAGTGCTTTAGAGTGAGCACTTCAAAGTCAGTGGAGGGCGCGCACAAGAAAGCACATTTCTTTCGATCATTTTGTTTCCTCTGATCTTTGTTCTAATATTTGTACACTCAATCAGAATATTAGTGCATTAAATTGTTCCCACAAAATACATTTTGTTATCATCAAAACCAGATAATGAATTGTTCTTCAAATCAACTTGATTCTAACGATTAATTTATTAATTAATAATGAAATAATAGGGATAGTGGCCAAAGGAGGCATTCCGGTGACCATGGCAGCAACGGTGCTCCGGCGGCCGACAACCACCACCCAATTTAAATTAATAATTTATAAATTAATTTTTTAAATAATGAAAAAACTTAAAATCTGTTTTTTAGTTCAGCAAAAAAAAACATCATTTTTTATTAAAAAATCCTTTTTTATTTAATTTCAGTTTTATAAAAAATAAATCATTATTTAAATTCTGTTTTTTAAATATAATAAATATATTAGTAGTATATATATTAATTAAAAATTCTGATTTTTCTAAAAACATTTTTGAAAATAATCAATTTTAAATCAATTTTTTTAAATAAATAAAACTATTTTTAGAATTTTAAAATAATGAAAAAAAACTATTTTTTAAATAGTTTTATAATAAAAATTATTTTTTTGAAATGTTAAATTTTCTTAAAATTTTATGTTTTTTTAAATTACAAAAATATAATTCATTGGATTGTATTAAATAAAATATGTGATCCATTCAGATTAAAAAAAAAAAGATGGATTTATCTATATTTTTAAATGGATAGAATAGACTCAATCCATTAAATTTTATATTATATAGTGGGTGGTTTGGATGAATGATGGATAATTGGATCAAATTACCACCCCTAACGACTATTATTGGACAAGACTTATCATAAATGTTTGTCATTTTGATGAAAGTATTGTTTGATATCTTGTTTAAGTTATTTAATTTTTTAATGAAAATAAAGGTTGTGATAATATGTGCATTTAGAGATCATGTTATGTCTCTCTAAATAATTGATGATATGGATTGTTATTCTTAAAAATATCCTTATGAAAAGTACCATTAGGATTATTATTGTGAAAAATGAGTGCCACTTTCCTAGCAACTAAATGATTTTTTTAAGAAATAAAAGGGTTGTTCCACCTTCCAATTCTTTTAAATATTATATTTAATGAGATTATAATTATAAAGACAATCAAAATAATTTTAAATATATAGTATGATCCCATTATTTCCATTGCACACATCAATTTTATCTACTAAATTGAATTAAGTTTTTAACTCTAAAAGTTTCTATAATCTAAATTTGTATATAACGAAGAAACTCATATAAAATCCTTAAAATATTATAAGAAAAAGAAATTGGAAATTGTCTTGACTGAAGTCATACATTAACCATATAGCATATATTATTATACTTACTATGACTAAAAGTATATCATGCCAAGAGGACAGCTACGTTGTACAGGATAAGGCATAAATATTGTTGCTGTTGTAGGATCTAAGCACAAATGTATCTCATTTAAATGTTTACCAATACAAGCAATACGGGGGGCAAGTCTTTTTTTTCTTTAGCCTTAGTGATCTGTTGCTGAGTATAAAAACCCCTGTGTGACACCATCCTCTGTAAGCATAGATGTGATATTGTACTTAAACCACTAAGTCATGGTGTGTTGAAAATAGTCCAATGGTTTGAATGTTGAACACACACCATATTTATTCCACTCTTTGCCAGAATTGATCATCATTGCCATATAAATCTGGCCATAAGATTTGACCCTATATTTTTAATCTAGTTAGATGAAAAGAAAAATAATAGTTAATAGTTAACACGATAGCACAAAATCATACAAATGAGAATTAATTGAGCTGATAAACTTACATCACTAAGAACAAATATCTCTGAAGTAATATATCCTGTTGGGTGAGGCCTAGCGAAACCAAAAAATTAATGAATTTTAAATTATTTCTTTGGCCAAATTATCGATTAGAAGATTTAGCTTGTATAAATCGCTATTGGTTTGATACCCATAATGAAAGTCGTTTCAGTATATTAAGGATACATATGTATCCTCGATTGAAAATTTGATCGATAATCTATATTTCTCTTATATTTATCCTTATTCAAATATTTCTCGTAACATATTCGCTATCTGATATACGAACACACACACACACACATATATATATATATATATATATATATTATATATATATTTTAATTTATATATATATATATATATAATTATAAAAAAAAAATGCGCACACACGTTGTGGGATTGATATGAATTCAATGATGTTTCCATTAGATAGAAAAAGGAATCCACTAAATCGTCTTATTTTTATTTGAAGTATACAATACAATAGAATTTTTTATTATAAGAATCCATAAATATTGTATTTATATATCGATTTGAATTGGATTCCTTAATATATTAAGGAATTTGATTCCAAAAAAAAAAGTTGGGTGAGGCCAATTCTGGTTCTATGGCCATAGGCCATGAACAGTGAATAAATTTGAAATTTTAGGTATGCATGGATTCAGGCAAACATTTGGGTGCTACTGTTTGGGCCAATGTATAATGGTGAAATGATGGAGCTGCCAATGTCTAAAAAAAATATAAATGCATTAATATAAATGACTAGTTTAGTTTAGATTACAACTCAAATTGTCAAAAATACCCTCGTTTCGTTTTTAAATTTTCAATCACTTTCCTTTCTAATTTCTCTTCCCATTCTTCTCTCTCTCCTTTCTTTCTCATCTTCCACTTTCATTTTCTTTGTCTCCCTCTTCCTCTCTTTTTATCTTATTTGTCTTTCTCATCCTATTACATATAAATACTTTAGATTAGTTAGATTAGAAAATAAATTAGTTTACTTTTTACATTTTCTTGAATGTTCCTTTTGTATTTTTACTTTTGCATTATGTTTTGGTCAATTTACCAGTTTTGCTCTGTAAAGTTTACATTGTATAAAATTCTCAAGTATCAATAATAGTTTCAGCTGTATTTTCCAATATTTCTGTGTGTTGTTTTCACATTAATATGGTATCATCACCAATTCGCCCCAGCCTCAAACACATGATACTGACCTTGAACTACTCATTAGTCATTCCCAAACATGGCATTAACCCCACTGCACCAATCATTCAAATTCCAATAGAACAACCTCTTCCAAACATTGATCCACTAGTACAATTCCCACTAATTAAATCCACTGAACCCACACACCACTTAAAAAATCTACAAGAGTAAAAAATTTACATACCTACTTTAATGACTATCATGTGAACTCCTTACTTCCTCTTCAAATATAAATCACAGACCTACTATTATTAATGTAATTTTAATTTATGTTGATGATATTTTCTTATCTAGAAATGATTATTGTGAAATACAAATTGTTAAAAGCTTTTTCAATGATAAATTTTATATTAAAGATTTGGGGTCACTTAGATTTTTTAGTGATTTTATATTGTTTTTATATATCTCTTAACTATAAAAAATTCATAAAATATTTAAAATAAAATACATTTAACAAAACGAATAAAAAATAATAATTGTTAAATATATATGCAATTAAAGAATAAAACCACAATAGTTATGATTCTTTATTGCAAATATTGATTCATTATTGCAATACAAGTAATTTAACTCAATTGTTCGATTTGACAAAAATCAAATGCATATTCTAAATTTGGTCACTACCTTTATATTCATCTTCTTCCAATCAACATTAGATTTATTTTTGAGTTTAGCGGTGCCCCCTCAATAGGATCATACAAATATTTATTGTATAACATGTCTTCCATGAGGATCTTCCAAAGTATGTAATTAGTAGAATCGAGCTTAATCATATTCAGACTTTTATTTTCGTTTATCATTTAAATGCTCAAAACAAACCAACTAGGCTCTAATACCACTTTATTGAGAAAAATCAAAGATAACTATTTCAATAATACAAAATATTTTTTCCCACTTGTGCAGATAAATGGTCAAACATAAAATACAGTTTCACAAAGCATTAACAATTGACAGAACATCAAATAATAACTACATGACCTAGTCGAATAAAATCTTCCATCATAATAATTAATGGGTACACCAGACTCTTGCTAATAACACTAGGAAACATCAATCAATATATAGTCATCACCACAGGTAGAAACCAAACAATAGTTGTAACATGTCGCATTTTCAAGATGTTAACTAACGAAACTCTAAACGTAAAAACATATATTCTTTTTTTTTTTTTTTGAAAAATAAATGCAAGCTTAAATGAGAACATTCGTTTACTTTAAACCAAATAATAATTCTATTTATAGATTTTATAAAAATAATTAATCAGAGTAGTTGTAGTTACAAAGAGTAAACCTAATGCATAAAACAAAAGTAAACTCCTAAGGTAAGACTTTAGGCCTTTTACTACCTAAAAATAAATCCTAGCTGCTCATGACTATGGACGCTTGTGGAAAACCCTCTTAACAAGGCTAACACCAATATGAAAGTAGGTTTACTCTTAACAATAACTACACATTATTGTGCTTCCTTACACCTTTACCAACTAAGGGGGTGGCGTATAGCCCAAACAAATCAAAAGCAAGGGTCACCAATCCAAATAACAGATATACGAGTACATGATAGATAACATATATAATATAAACAAATTGTACATATATCAAATAAACGACACAGAACGCATATAGATACACACACACACACACACACACACACATATATATATATATATATATATTAATGGTAAGACTGTAACCTAAATGCAATGTCTAGATGTCAATGCAAATGATTTCGGAATATCACATCCCCCACAAGGACATTGTGAGTCCTTCCAAGTAACACCACTACTTCCCGTAGGAAATGTGAAGTCTACCAATTATCACAGACTCAAGATCCCTGCAAAGATATGTGAGTTTCAACCAATTATTGACACACCACTTAACTACAAATGCGGACACATTATTAATTAATCACCAATACTATTCGAAATTAAATTTCTAATAGCCGCATATTCACATTTTCAGAAATAACCGCAACGTGTCAAATACAACAATTATAACAACGGGTAGAGTACCTCATTCACAATGACATGTTAATATAGCATTTATTTCAACAAAACTACATAAACATTTCAACATGGTTTACACATAATAGCTCAAGAACGAAAATACAACATAATAACTATAGTTATGCAAGAAAATAAATGAAGAGATACCCTTACCTTTGCAAAAGCCGTTCTAACTATTTTTATGGAGCGGTCTTTTTTCCAAGTGATCTACACATTCACAATTCAATCACCACTATCTTAGTGCCAAAAGTAACTAACGATATTCCTATTCAAGGCTTTAGAGTTGACTAACGATTTACATCATAAAGTATAGTACTTAAAATATTTTCAACTTTAAATGAAAATTCACTGCACAACTAATTTCAATTAATTTCCAAAGAGTTAAAAATTCGCATGAATTAACTCTTTTCAAGAAATCAACATAAAAATATAGAAAACTTGAGTTTTCCCACTATATAATTAGCCCTCCGCAAGAATTCAATATTTCTTAAAAAGATAAATTTACCCTTTTTTTAAAAAATCTTTGACTAAATTCTTTTTTAATAGATTATACAAATTCACACGGTTAAATTAAAAATAAATACTTTTAACTATAAAAACCCATGTTCCAGTATTAAAATTTCTGGAAATATTTATTTTTAATTAATAAGTTTTAAAACATATTTTTCTCTCAATTATAGTAACATAAAAGTGTTTATAAATAAACTACACTTCAAGAAAAATGTTCTCAAAATCATCTAAGCCACATCAAAGCTTCCAAAAATCATTTTCAGCAACTCCCGTATTTTTCGAAATTATTTTCTGCCAGTATTCTAAAAATTTATCTTCAAAAATCTTATCTTCCTAAAAATTAGTTCAAATCAAACAAACCCTCTAATTTATTTTAACAAGACAATAATTTTCAAAATAGTTTTCGGTTATGAAAGCATCTCAAAATAAGTTATACCTCTTTGAGCAATATGACAATGTTTCTATCAAATTTCTTCTATTGTTTCAAATTTGCATAAGGATCAAAATCGGGTTTTTAATATAAAAATCAAACTCTTGCTATATGATCATCAAAAAAATGTTTTAACCGATTAAAATAAAAATCAACACTTTTTAATCGATTAATATTCAAAAGTAACACTTTTTACGGATTAAATGTTAAAAATCAAACTTTTAAATAAATTAAATATAATTTTCTCTCAAAATCAATATTTTAAACTAAAAATATACCAAATTAACTATAAATAAAATATATTAGTAAGTCAATATTAGCGGTAAAAATAACATACTAAAATTTGAACGAAATCAGAGTAAGTCAATTGCATAACCGTCCACTACCGAAATCAATTTTCTTCTTTTTCTTCTAGGTTTTGTTTCTGTTCTCTTCGCATACTACTGTAATCCTGAGTTCTTTTATTTTGGAAATTATACCTTCATATTTTATGCAAACTATCTATTTTATCATTTTCATTTAAAAAAAATATTTTTTTTACCCTATTAAATTCAACTTAAATTTTATGTACCAAAAAACTTTTTTAAGTTTTCCGAAACACATTTATGTTCCAAAAAACTATGTTTTGGCAAGCTTAAAAAATGTTTTATGTAACATAAATTTGTTTCCGAAAATTTAAATTTTGTATATTGGAAAACTTAAGTTTTCCGAAACATGTGTGTTTTGGAAAATTTGAAAACTTTGTTATAGAAATCTTTTTTCAAATTTTCTAAAATACAAATGTGTTATGAATTTATTTTTTTCAAGTTTTTCGAAACATTAATTTGTCTAGAAAACTCAAACTTTACATTTTGAAAAACTTTTTTTAAGTTTTTTAAAACACAAACGTGTACTTCAAAATATAAAGTTTTAATTTTTTTTATAAGAAAAACATTTTTTAGAAAAGAACGAGAAAATCGAAACATTTTATTAAACTGTG
Source organism: Cicer yamashitae (assembly GCA_037974755.1). NCBI lineage: Eukaryota > Viridiplantae > Streptophyta > Magnoliopsida > Fabales > Fabaceae > Cicer > Cicer yamashitae. Next base: position 39,015,883 of record JBBPBQ010000002.1, on the reverse strand, counting down.
GAAGTAAGAGTATAAATATGAAGTTATAGAGTAAAATTTTCTTTGTGCGGCATTGTAGCTTCTATTTTTATCACGATAGTAACTTGTTTCAACTTAGGGATATATGTAGTTCGAAAAATTTACTCTGTACCCCTATAATTTGACCCGTACCCCCAAAAAAAATTCAAAATGCCAAAATTACCCTCCAACTTTTTTTTTTACTATTTCATTAAAATTAGAGTAATTATTTTTTCACTATTTCATCAATTCCGGTGCCATAAAAAAGAATTCCGGGAGGTCTAAGATTTCCGGTACACATCAGTCTTCTGGAAAACTTTTTTGAAGATTTCCGGTACACAACAGTCTTCCGGAAACCTTATTTCAAGATTTCCGGTACACAACAAAGCTCCGAAAACCTATTTTCTAAGGTCTCCGGTACAGTAAGAAAAAATTGTGTTCCGAGAAACTTCATTTACAAGTTTTCCGGTACACAACTATTTTTTTTATTTTTATTTTTAAGTTTTTTGAATTTTATTAATTTTTTTTAAATGTTAACAGATATGGATCAAATGCTACCATTATTGGATAAACCATGCGTCGATACTACAAATATTTTTGAGACGGATCAGGTATGAATAATTTTAATTAATATTAATATTGTAAAAATATATTATTGTTATTATTTATAATTAATTTTATTTCAGATATTTCTTACAAGAGACACTGTTGTGAATTGGGCTAAAGAAATCGGTATAAAAAATAAAGTTACTGTTATTATCAAAAGATCAGATATAGAGACAGGAGAGAAAGTAAGGAGAAATAAATTAATATTAGGTTGCGACAAAGGAGGAAAATACAAGTATGCTGCTAGTTCAACTCGAAGTTCAACAAAAAGTGTGATTGTCCTTTCAAACTTAGATCAAAACCATTAAAAGATGGTTCAGGATGGACAATTAAAGTAATTTGTGGAGTTCACAACCATGAATTACCTGATACTTTGGAGGGGCGTGCATTTGTTGGACGTTTAGATGAAGGAAAAAAGCATGTTCATGACTTAACAAAATATAATGTTGCACCAAAACACATATTACTCTCATTGCAAGTGTGACACCCTAAACCACAAATAAAATTCTTATTTTTAAAACAATGAAATCCTTCAAATAAATAATTATATAAAATTCCAAGCATTTTTTTTAAGGCAAAGAGCATCATGTAATCGTAGCAGTATTTAACAAAATCCCTTTGGAAACACACGTACACAAGTTTAATGATAATTGTAAATGTAGTTCCAACCCGATGTCACTATCAGAGCGGGAATTCCCAAAAATAAACTATGTTCAAAAACAACGTTAACAAAAAGGTAGAAAATAGAAGTCTTCGAGATAATACGGCTTCATACACTGCAAGAGCATTAATCTTCACCTGCAGCTTTCGGCTCGTCTGCGTCCATTGCAAACGCCAAACACAAATATCGAGGGGTGAGTTTTGAAATTATGTAACAATATAAAATACACGAGAATAACACGCAATCAGTCAAAACGGTAAAAATAAGCAGAACATTCAATAATATAATATCTAAGGTTAATCTAATTCAATCACAATAAAACAGTTACAAGGATAAAATGCTATGCATGTCCTATACTCTTTACTTCATCATTTGGTACCATTCTACTCTGAAGTACTTGGTTAGGAGGCCTGATACTATGCCACTACAAGAGTGGACGGACAATTCATGAATGGCAAAGTCCTCATAGATCCCCTCAACTCAACCTGAGACACATATACGCGACAATCGGGGTACTCTTGTGTTGCACGGTAGTTCCCGGCCTTAGGGAATAACCCACTAATCCACTTAGGAATTCCCCACTAGATGTACCCCCAAGGTCTATCAGTGTTACCTTACAGTTCGATTGTAGCCCTCCACGATCAGGCTCATTCAGTTGTACTTCCCCGAATCACTAGGTTTGTCAGACCTTCCCTATATGATGACAAAATAATCCTAACTCCAAAATCTACAACACATGTCTCATACTTTCTCAATCATCACAACTCAATAAATTTCAGTTTGACTTCACAATATTCATCATTATATATGTATATCAGTCAATCACGATACAATCCCAATATTTGGTTTACACTACTGACAATGCACAATCCAATCTTATCAATCGCAATAAAAAAAAAACATCAGGTAGTACATTCAAATAATTTCACGATTTCAATCAAATAGCGAGAACACTCCAATATATATTATTCATACAGTAACAATCAGCATCACATTTCATAAAATCATTCAACATGCAATCTTGCTATAAATAAATTCACAAAAATTCTATAGGTTGCTAAATTATATTTTAGTCCTCACTGTTACCATTCATATATTATTAATTAATTATTATTGCTCAATAGGGCTCGACCGTACGTAGTGAGCCCCGGATGAATATTTGGGAATTTCGGTATTCCCGTTCATCTCACGTTATTTTATACTCATAAAATCGAACCTCATCTCACCCCTTACCTCAATTGAAGATTTCGCCCAACAAATCTGATCTGCTAACTTGTCGCGTCTTCGTCGACCGTCGTCTCTAATAGTCCGCGGAAAAAAATATAATAAATAAATAAATCAACGCAACGACCAAATACAGATTAATTACTTGCTCCAATAGATAAATAAATTATTAATTAATAATACATAAATAAATTATCTGCTATTGTAATATAATCCAAAATATATTTAATATCATTAAACACACATATTACTATAATTATATTTTGTTTGAACTAAGCATGATAGAAGAACTAAATATTGTGTGTCTATATATATATATATAGCTTTGATTTTTAAACATATTTTTATATATATCACATGAACTCAAGTAATAATAATTAATTACAGCTTAGTATTGGTTACACCCAATTTTATATTATAATTAAAATAGATTAAACCTTCGAGTTGTGAAATCAATTAGACTATCAGCCTTAGGATACGTGTCATTTGCTAACTTAATACTGCTAATAGCTTTAGATGTGTGTTATTTAGCATATGTGTTATTTGCTAAGTTGATTACTGCTACTGGTACAACACAGACCCAACGTTGTTAGAGATATCCATCGAATTATCTAAACTAGTTGGCAGAACAGAAAATTATGTCCAGTACATTGGCAGGTGAAGATTTCAAAATATACGCATAGTGAAAGCAATTCTAAAAGCCAAATGGAAAATCAAAATATTTCAATAAAAATCCTAATAACATATCAACAAACATGGTTATGATAATGCTAAGGACCTGGATTCACTGCTACAAAAGCCAGAACAGTTGAATTATAAAATTTTAATTTGGATTATAATTAAAATAAACCAAAGCCTTTAGACATCAACAGATTTTAGACTCTTTAATATAATATAAAATTATAATTATAAGGCATATAAATAGAATATACATGATCATATGATAAATAAAAAAAACATAAGGAAAATTGATGCCGAAGATTAATCTAAATTGATGGAATTGGGAAAGGTATATCAAATTGATGGAATTAGGAATATATGCCTTCTTCTTTATATTCGGACCACAGTGCATCGAATTGATGGAATTAAGAAGCGGTACCTAGTGTTTGAAATCAATATATAGTTTTAGTATTAAGAGACACGACTGGTGTAACAAGGCAGCATGTCAATTTGATCCTTCTAGGCAACAAAGCAGCACATCAATTTCTTCGGGAACGGAAAGGCACAAACTTAGGCAGCAACACGTTAATCCCTAGCCTACTATTTGTATATACATATATATTGGTAACTTAGGTTTGTTACCGGGCCTGGGCTGATCATAAAGCAATACTCTATTCACCTTATTATTGTTATTATAAATGTTATTATTATTATTATTATTATTATTATTAACCTATTCTACTAATGCTAAAGGTAACAATTAGTGTAGCAACACAAATTCACTCATTGTATTGATTTATTTAAATATATATATATATATATATATACATACATATACATATTTTATTTTAATTTTTGTAAGTTAATTATAGTTAATATTAATGATTTAAATCAACTACTAAGGCAAACATACAAGACACACATAAAGAAATTAGAACACATAATAACACTTATATAAAAATAGTAGCGTATCATAATACTATTAAAATAAGATAATAGAAATTGGGGTGTTACAGCAAGACCGAGATAAGAACAATGTTACTAAGATCTTACAATTTTGTAAGCAGAGGAGTATGATTCGATTGCATGTGAGAGGTAATAGAACAAAGATACAACATTTATTCAAGTTAATTGAAGATGTAAAATATGTGTATTGGAATAGAAAGCATGAAGAAGCATCAGTGTCACGCGTAATTCGTGTGATTTTCTTGTCTCTTCCTCGTGCACCCACTGAAAAATTAAATAGAAATAAATCACAATTAGTTATAAAATTATAATGAATTAAAATTTTTAAAAAACAAAATTTAATGTAATTTCCGGAAAACTTGGTGGGCAAGGTCTCCGGTAACTACCGGAAATGTGTAGCCTCAACCTTTCCGGAAGCCACTAATGTACCGGATAAGTCAAAAAATTGTTTCCGGAACTTGCAACTGTACTAGAGATGTGAAAAAACGTTTTCCGGAACAACCATCTGTACCGGATAAGTTAAAAAAACATTTCCGGTAGAGGGTTGTGTACCGGAGACGTTGTGAAAAGGTTTCCGGAGTAGTAGGCTTGTGTACCGGAAATCATGTTTTCAACCTTTCCGGAAGTTTGGAAAAAAAAACTTATTCTTTAGTTCCGGAAATGTCAAACGCGCAAATGGTAACTTTTTTGGACTTTTATTATATAAGGGAGGATAAAATGGTCATTTCACTGCTATTTTGGGGGTATAGGTATAATTAGGAGGGTATGGGGTAAAATTTTCATGTAGTTCCCTCTATTCTTTTTTAATCACACAAGGCCAGGCCCATTAAACTACATATCTTCACTTGTTATTTATTTGTAATCTAAATAAAATGTCATACCTTTAATAAAAAAATAAAAAAAATGTCATAATATTATTATTTTTCTAAACTAAATCTCAAGGACACTTATTTTTAAACAATTCTAACATGATTTTGTTAAAATAGTTAGTCAAAATAACTTAATAATGTCATAGATAAATATACATTTTCAAAATGTATAATATATAATTGAAGGAAAAATATAATTATAATTTAATGCACCAAAACTTGATTTGATACTACTAATACTCTTGATCAATTAAAATAAACCATACCTTATATTATATGTATAATTCAAAAATATTAATTAAAATTAACATAGCAGTGACAGTTATATAATAAAATTAAATGAAAAAAAAAATACATTTTACAAGAAAAAAATGTGGTTCTTATAATAATAAACAATCATTTATAAAAGTAGGTATTTCAATCTAACTCACGGATAATGTAAAATACAAAAACAAATTTATATATATAAAAATAACATACTAATATTATAGATCAAAACACAATAAATAAATTTGATACATCTCTACTATATAGCGGAATCTAATTTCCTTCTTCTCTTTTCTATTGTCTTCGCCACAATATATATATATATATATAATACGTGCTGTTATAAACTGGTTAGTTATAAGCATAGACTATTAATGTTGAATATTTGAAAATTTTCGTGTGCCTAAAATATGTGAAAATATTTTCTCTCTCCCTCTATGGATATGTACATCGATTCTTTATTTCTAAAAGATTGCATGTTTTGTCGATTTTTATATGTGTTGGTAAATGCATGTCTTAAAGAATGAAACAATTTAAATTTTGTTCTAGTTATCTAATCTTAATGAAACTTAAAAGAGTAAACCTTAGGAGAATTTAATTTTCTTTTTCTTCTAGAAAAGTAAGATAATGTTTGAGAAGATTAAGTTAAATGTTAGCTTGCTAATCGTTTATCACCAAATGAGAATAGTAATACTTTTAATTTTATAATAAACTAAATTATTATTTAAATATTATTTTTAAATAATTAATTTAATATTAAATTTTTTTTAGAATATACGGTAATAAATTCAGTGATTAATTTCCTTTATACATATTTGATTTACAAGAAATATAAATAATAAATATTATATTTAATTATTTTATTTATTTTCTAAAAAAAATAGTATTTTAGTGTGACTATTTTAGATAAGATTTTGTGTGATTATATATATATATATATGTGTGTGTGTTAATAGTTGTTGTGATATTTTCGTGTTCATATAATTAAATGATAAATAGACATATAATTATATTTTAATTACTTCTAACAATTATTTTATTTAACAATTTATATATATTTTATAAAAAGTTATCTTGATGTACTATTAATATTTTGGAGTCTTTTATTTTAATTATGGAAGTGTTAGAAATAATTTGTATGGTTGTATAGTTTTTAAAAATGAAAAAGACAGAGAATTGGACATTTTTTTCCTTCTGGAACTGCATCCTCTATCATGCTATTTACACTCCCTTTCTGTAAATAAAAAAAAGATAGATAAGATCATCTTCTTCCTTCATTGCAGGAACAGCACTCCACAAGTCATGGCGGCACACTAAACTTTGTCTTTCCACACAAAATCGATCATTGAATCCATTTCTAGCGCTATCTCTTTCAATGCTTTGTGTGTCCGAAACATTCACGTTTTCTCCTTAGGGGCGGACTGTATTTTGCCTTTCCCGGCCATCGCATTCGTTGTTTGTAAAAATGGACATTGTTTTTTAATTTCTCTCGTTGAAACCTTCAAAAAACACTACTCATTTGTGTGTTTCCGTCAAGTTGACATCAAACTCTGTTGGCGTGTCGGTGGACTTTTCTGACTATCTATTTTGTGTCGTTTAATTGTGTTTTTGTTCCTAATTTTTTTTATAAATTATGTAAATTTGAATTTTAGGCTCCACCTAATTTATTAGTCGTATTTTGGTTATCCTACGAACCCGTCGTTGATTTCAGATACATTTAGACACATTCGTTGCACATTACAGAGCTGGCGTTTCTATTAAACTCTCGGTGATTCACATGTTTTATGAAAGCGTCAATTAAAGTATGGGGTGAGAGTGACTTCAAATTCATGAGTGTAAATTAAGTGAGATAAATAGAAAAACCGTATTTCCCACAATCCATCTGAGGCTCACTACGCACGACTGAAGCCTTTGAGTAATAATTGACTAATGAGAATACTTGGAATTTGGTGAGGTTAAAATATGAATTATAAATTTTTATAGGGTATTTTTTGATTTGATTTTGAAGATTGTGTGGTAATTGAATTATTGTAGAATTGTGCATTTGATGCATTTTATACTCTATTTGTTTATATCTATCATTGATATTGTTATATGATGTAAAATGTGATGAATTGTAAATACTTGTATTGTAAATGATGTGATGTGTGTGAATGATCTAGTATTGTTATTTGTGACTGAATATCTTGTATTGTTGAAGCTTGTGTATTATGATGATGAGTTTTGAATGTAATTGTAAAATATGTTATTTCTGTGTATTTCTTGTGTTTCAAACAAGATCACACATTTTCTATTTATTCTAAGTTTACAATAATTACATTCAAATACTAAGAACTTGTATTTGACTAGGAGTTCTACCAATGAACCTAAGAAGTTGTACAATCAAAGAATAATAAATCATACTTTGAATTCTAACAGTCCTCTCAAGTTGGGGTATACATATCATATGCACCAAGTTTGTTACATATATATTCAACTCGAGGACCCCTAAGTGACTTAGTGAATATGTCAGCCAATTAATCATTTAAACCAACAAAATTAGTTGTGATTTCTCTGTAAAGAACTTTGTCTCATACAAAATGACAATTGATCTCTATGTGCTTTGTTTTATCATGGAAGACCAAATTGGAAGCAATATGAAGTGCAACTTGGTTATCACAAATTAGTTTCATTACGTTGACATCTTGTAACTTGAGTTGCTTTAGTAACTGTTTTAGCCATGTAAGTTCACAAGTTGTTGCAGCCATAACACGATATTCTGCTTCTACACTCGATCTTGCGATTATGTTTTGCTTCTTGCTCTTCCACGTTATCAAATTATCTCCAACAAGGACACAATACCGAGAAGTGGATCTTCTATCTAATGGTGACCCTGCCCAATAAGCATCAGAGTAGCCAACAACTTCAGTGTTACCCTTGTCTTCATAAAGTAATCATTTGCTTGGTGCATTCTTGATATATCTAAGAATATCAATCACAACATTCCAGTGACTATCACATGGAGCATTCATAAATTAAGTGACTACACTTATAACAAATGTAATATCAGGTCTAGTTACTGTAAGATAATTACATTTGCCAACAAGTCATCGATATTTACCAGGGTCTTGCAATGGCTCCCCTTGACTTGGTAGGAGCTTGACATTGGGATTCATAGGAGTATCACGCAGGCAACAATCAAGAAAATTCTATTTCTTCAAGTATACCAGGGGCATATTTTCGTTGAGTAATTGCTATACATGTCTTAGACTGACCAACCTCAATCCCTAAAATATATTTTAGCGGTCGCAAATGTTTAGCCAGAAATTGTTTAGACAAATGTTGTTGGAGTTGATGAATGCCAACCTGGTCGTTACTTGTGATGTTGATGTCACCAAGATAGACAAACAAGTAGATGCAAGTGGTTGGTGAAGAGTGCAAGAAGAAAACTGAGTAATCAGCTTCACATCTAGTCATCCATAATCCTGGAGCATGGTACTAAACCTCCCAAACCAAGCCTGAGGAGATTGTTTCAGGCCATATAAAGATCAACATAATCGACATACCAAGTGAGAGGTACTGCTAATAGTGAAGCCTGGTAGTTATGCCATATACACCTCCTCTTGTAACTCTCAATGAAGAAAGGCATTTTTGATGTCTAATTGATGGATAGGTTAGCGATGAATAACAGCTATGGCAAGAAAAAGTTGGGCAAATACGATTTTGGCAACCGAAGAAAAGGTATCCCCAAAATATGTCTAATGTTGGACTATGAAAATATGCAATGACAATGTGTACTTGATAACTTATGATGTTACCGTCCTTGATGAATGTCATGAAATGCATATTGTGGCTAATTGAATTGTGACGAATCCGACCTGTGCGGATGATAGTGCTCTTAATGGAGTATCCTAGGAAAACGAGGACAGGAAATTTGGTGTTAGGGCATAGGAATGAATGAGGTGTTTTGTCATTATATAGGTAGGGTCTGATAAGGTCAGTAATTTCAGAGAAGTACTATTAAACAAGTTACATAAGTGTCTCGGGTTGAGGAGGGGGTCTATGACGACAAGGCCATTGTGACATGTTCGTAAGAGGTAGGCAGATTTTGATGTGTTTGTAAAGGCAAGCCATTTTGACTACCAGATGGGAGTGTCATCTGTTGAGTTTTTTTTTATCGAGTTTTGAATTAATTTATGTCATACAAATTCTATCAGTCAGTTATGTTATTTTTAATCTTTCATTGGAAGATATAAATTAATTGTCTAAGTTTTGAACATGTTTTGATGTCAGAAATATTTATTTAAGAAACCCCAACTATGTTCGATATTAAAAGATTTTTAATTGAGAATTTTTAAATTAGTGCTTTGTGTAAGTGTGAATGTGGCGTCCTAAGCCTTATACTTTAAAAGACATTTTTTTACTCTAATTTGAAACCACTGTGAACCTCTTTCAAAAACTAGTGCATTTTATTTTCTATTTCAATTTGGGATTTAGGCTGTCACATTAGTGATATCAGAGTAGGTCCGTCCAATTAGGTTGTATAAGTCATGTGTCAGTCATTTGTTAGTCAAGTGTTGACCTTAAGCCAATTGTATTTACATGAGTTGTCGGTTAATTGCCTCAATGTATACCCATTATTCTTGTGTTATGTGTTTTTTATAACTGTAGATGATTCGTAAAGTTACTCTTGTTACCTACTCTTGTTAGTTGTGAATTCTAAGTTCCTACTGAAGTGACTAAGTAAATCATATATTGTTTGTTAATATTTGAATTAATTTTAAATGTTAACACGATAACTTTAATTGCTTATTGGGTGATCTTTTCTCTTGTCTATGTAACTATGAATTTATGTTCTCTTATTCCATGCGAAAAGTTAGAAATAATATTTTTGATTGGCTGACTAATTGTATGTTTAAATTATTACTTTTATCTATTTGTGGTTGTATCTTGATGATTCAATTTTGGATCTTGCTATTGAAATCATTTAGAATATTCTCATAATCTTCAAAGAATAGCAAATTCATATTATAAGCAATAATAAATCTTGAATATTTAAAGTTGGTAGAACTTTATAGTTACGATTTTTAGAAATCAAATGGTCGAGAAGTTAAACTTGATTCATTTTATAAAATGAAGATAAATTTTGTGTTGATTTATTTTAAGGAATTAAATTGTGTTAGAGTTGAGTATGTTTATAATATAAAAATAATTAAAATTTAGAGTTGTCGAAAATCTACACTAAATTTTACTATGCGTTGTTTTTTTTTTCAAAAAAAAAAAGAAAATCTGAAAGGTTTGTTATAGTGATAGTTTTGAAAAAATAAATAAAGTGGAACTTATTTGATTTCTTTTGTGTAGTTATCTTAAAATTTTATAGATTATGAATTTGTTCAAAGATCAAATATGATGAAATCTTGAGGTATTTTAGTAAGTGATTATTATCAGCTATCACTATTTTGAAAATTGGTTTGGTTTTGGTTTAATCCAACTTACTTAAATGGTGAATTTTATAGAACTAAATTTATATATGTGTCAACAAACGAAGCAAGGTTATTTTTGTAAATGCATAAGAGATTAATTTTGTTAAATTTATATTTGATAAATGTTAGTGTTGACACCTAATTTTGTCTGTTTATTTATTTAAATTTTTGGTTCAAAAATCATTATTTTAGGTTTTATCCAATTTTTCCTTTGAATAAAATAAAACTGATGGTGGCTCATTTTTTGCGGACAAACCGGACGCGACAGTTAGCCATTAGGCTTTTTTTTTTGATGAAATGTTACTAGATCATGTAAAAAAAATAGTAGATGCATAAATACTCAAATAATAAAAGAATTTATTTTGATAATAGGGAGTTAATGCCTAAAACTATGTTTGTCAAAGTTAATATTTTTTCCATAATTTCTTTTGTTGTTTTGGTACTAAATAATTTTTTTACACATAACGTACTCATTAATATAATAGAACATACTAATAAACCAAAATAACATATCCACTATACTCTACTATCTAATACTACATAGGTTATGTACGGTGTATCCAAAAATTGTGAACCTTATGATTATGCTCTAGATTCCATGTTTCCGTGTAATTGCCACATACACATGTTGCAATTTAAATTGTGCTCTTTATATTGATCGAATGTATGAATTAGGCTCAATTTATAAAAGTTTAAGAGCATGGACTTCATCATTAGAAACAAAGAGTATTGCAATTTAGTTCTGGCTGATGCCTAGGATCTCCCCTGCCTGTGCCTGGTAGAGATCTACCCTCGCCAAGTCCAGGTCCACAAACTGTTCCCCTATTTCCTTGGTTGAACAAAGATATGCTTAGACTTTGCTTTTGGGCTTATTACGTAACCATATAATTGTTAGTCTAAACAGGGCTGGCCCAAAGGGAGGCGCCTAAAGCCATTGCTTTAGACCTCGCCAAAAAATAATATTTTTACTTTAATTTTTATAGGGTATAGAGGCCCAATAATATATTATCAAAACTCTTTAACTATATATAGAAACAAAAAAAGTCTTCAAAAAATTTTTATTAGCCAATTAAAATTGATGCAACTATTTATGATGATGAGGATACTATACCGTTGGAAAAATCTTTTAATATTAAATGCATTCATTTTCACTAAAAACAATCTTATATTAAAGACATAAAAATATTAATTTATTTATTAACTTTGAAAAGGTCCCGTCTGATAATTTCGCTTTAGGCCTCATAATTGGTTGGGCCGGCCCTGTCTAAATTAAATTTTTGATCTCTTAAGTTTCATTTTACTCTCTTTAAGTTTTATTTGTTTTATTTTTGTCTTTTAATTCATAAATGTTAGATATTTTGACCCCTCAAATTATTTTTGTTATGTTTTAGTTTTTTTAAGCTATAAAAATTAAATATTTTGATCTCTTAAGTTTCAAAATTAAATACTTTTATCTTTTAAGTTACAATGTTAAACACTATTAAAAATGACTATAATGTATAATGTTTGTAATTTAAGGTACTAAAATATTTAATTTTTTTATCTTGAAGAATTGAAATGGAACGAAAATAACTAAATCAAAGTATGTAACGTTTGTAACTTAAGATACCATGATAAACTCTAATTTAGTGCAATTTTTTGTGATTATTATTAAATATTTTTAGAGCAATTATATGTCATTATATAAATTTCTAAATTAATTTGCTCTAATTTATTATGCAAAAAAGATGAAAAGAATTCAAATAATAATATATGAAGTATATATGTAAGTATAATATATTATATATTACTGTACTTTATATTAAAAAAAAAGATGAGTTGTTGAGAGAAAGTAGTAAATTAGCTAAATTATTAAAAACAAATATCGTGAAAAGAAAGGAGATTTGAACGGATCTAATTTGAGAAGCATTGGTTGTTAACAAAATAAAGGAAGAAGGTTTATAGAAGGGGACGGGAGATAGGAGTGCAACAACTAAGCAACAAGAAACCCCGCGGAAGAGAAAAGGAGGCCACACATCAATCAAAAAGAGGAACCAAAAGGAGGTTTTGAAGGCTTGAAGTTGGAGTAAAGTGTCTCAAATTTTAGAATAAAAGTTATTTTATACACAGATCTTTATTATTCTTTTTAATTTGATGAACACTATTATTCTTGATTTGATTTTCTTTACAATAATGAGTAACTAAACTCTCTTCTAGGGTGTGAATCTTGTAATTGAGATAACTTTTACTATGTTTTAGTTATCTATTCTAGTTTTATTTTAATTACTTTTTATTGTTCAATTAAATTTTCCTATAGCTCTAATCACATGCTATGATTGATCACCATTTGCATGTTCTTAATCAATTAGTTGTTAGTGATCGTACTGAAATTAATTGGTGCATCTATAGGATTGAGATTATAAATTATTGCATGATTAAACTTAAATTTAATCTATCAATCATTCAACTTTTTTATGCTCTATTGTTTTCTTGAATCTAAATTCTTTGCATGACCTAACAAAGAGTTAATTTAGGAAAAAAAAATATTAATCATGAATGACCAATCAGGTAAACAGGTTAATAGTCTTAGTAAAGAGATTAATAATTGAATCAAAAAAAAGAAATCTATTATATATATTTAAAACAGACTCTGCTGCCACCTCATACAATTTCCTCCACGTATGCAAACATTTCCCACGTCAGCCAAAGAGTTGACGTGTACGTCTTCATAAAGAGTTTCTCATCCACTATCTTATACTATATCTCCTATTTAAATATTATTTCATAACAACTACTCAAATTTTTTTAAATTAATCCCACATTATTATTTCATAACGTCACATTATTATTTCATAACGTTTGCCCAACATCTTTCACATTAATTCCACATTACTACTCAATACGTTTTTATGAGAAGTTTCTTCGACTTCTTCTGAATTGAGAGTACATATGTCTATCTTGCTTACCTTTAAAATATATTTCGACTATTTATATGTGCCTTTTATTGTTGAGTACTTTTCTTCTATAAATTACATTGATAAAATTGAATATATATTATTGATATAACTACTATATCAATAATCATTTGACAATTGGAACATAAAACTTCATATTGATTGTTTTAAAAATCCACTTAAATTAAATAAATTAAAATATACCCGTCTATTATTGTTGGGTACTTCTCTTCTATTAATTACATTGATAAAAATGAATATATATTATTGATATAACTACTATATCAATAATCATTTGACAATTGGAACATAAAAATTCATATTGATTTTTTTAAAAATCCACTTAAATTAAAATATACCCGCGTAACGCGCGGATTAACATCTAGTTAGAATAGAACTAGAATCGGGGGTAATAAAAGTTACAAGTGAAACCGTGACCATAGACTTCTCTCTATTTATCTCCAACTTTACACATTTATTCGTAGTTTCTTGTTATTAGTTATTTTGTTAATGTAAAAACTCAACCATTATTGTCAGTCTAAATAATAAATAATCTTAATTAGTTTGGTACTTGTTAGTTAATCCATGTGGATACGATAATCTTTTATACTACTTCTGTGATAGAGTACACTTTATTTACATGAAGAATGAGGAATACTTCAAGAAAAGCTCTGATGTTGGCCTCACCATGGATTTGAGAAGTGGCAAATACTTGAAATTTTGTATAATGGATTGTGTTCTCAGAATAGAGGAGGTTTATAGTTGCAGAGATAATAGCTGATAGTGCTCAAAGGGTAACGAATGACAGACACATTAAGAAACCGAATAGGATGTACAAGGTGGATGTTGAAACCAACTTTGACATAAAGCTAGATATAACATATTAAAACATTGATGAAAGCACAAGCTCAACCATCTCCCACAGTCCATTCCATTAAGGATAATGCTCACAACCCTTGGACCAACCTATTTGAAGAAGCTAATTTCTCGGGCAAAAGAAAAGTGACTTGAGGCCTAACATGCAAGATTCTTTGGTTAGGTACATGGAAAAGGTTGGACATCCGTGCATGGGTGTGTTAGTAAATACATGGATATGACTGATGAAAGACTACAATCCATTGAAGAGCTTAACAAGAAGAGACGTTGCCAAAGTAATGAAGGTTGCATGTCTTGTGGAGAAAGAAGAGTGAAACCAAAGATCACAGAGAAAAAAGAATCACCACAACCACCAAAATTGCCTATTCATGTCAAGGAGAAGATTACAAAGTCGAATGACACTAATGTAAGGTATGTTATGTGCAAGACTTTGTATAAAATGGATCTCAACAAAAATAACAACTATCTTTCAATGCCAATTAAAAAAATCAAATGTGATTTTCTCACTAAGATAGAGAAGAAAATATTAGATACAAAGGAAGAAGATAAACTTCTTGGTTGGAAGTGATTGTATTGGATGCTTCGTTTAGAGAGTTTACTATGTCTTTGAAATAGTGGAAGATGCACTCGACTAGTATTTATAATCTTATTATAAATTGGAAGCTTCTTGTGTCACAAAACAATTTGAAAGAGGATAAAAAACTCAACATTTGGTAATTTAGAGTCAATGACAAGCTGCACTTCTTACTCGACGATTAGAATTCTCAGTTATTATCAGCATTTTTAGTTTTATGGTTGTTATTATTGTTTCTTGACATTTATCTAAACAAAAATATTGTTTCTTTCATCATGATTTATTTAAGTTTTTTTTATTAATGATTTTTTTTCTAATGTTGGTCACATCTTTCTGTGAGCAAATATAATGTATGATTTTGCTATTTTATTTTTCTTATTGAAGCAAAACTAATGTTAAATGACACTTTTTATAAGATGTTGTTCAACTTACTCTGATCCACTTATAAATTTATTTTATTTCATCTTTTCATAATTTACAGATAATAACAAGTTATAATTGTTGAGTAAAAAAAATTATAATTATAATGATATTCAATCAAAATTATTAGACTTAAATTATTGTTTATGTAAATGAATATAGGAGTACAAATCTAACATCACTTATTAAACACATAAGTAAACATATAAGTAATTCAGACTCTCGTGTAAAAATTTATTGTAAATTTTCATAAAACTATTATTAAATTATAAGATATATTAATTATATTTTTTACACAAATACCCTTGGTTAAAAGGATTTGTTAGACCTCACTCCTAAATAAAAATTGGTTATGTTTTTTATTTTAGTAATTACTTATTGTGTTTAATTCTAGACTTCTCCAAACATGTATAGGCGAACAGGGAGTTGTAAACAACCCTTGTGGATTGATTGCACATGGTTTCACTTGACGGTATCAAGTGTTGTTTTACTTTGTGGTCTTGCGTTCAAATCCTATCTTAAGCACATTATGAATCAGCTCTTGATACCATCATAATATGAGGCGATCAAAGAGTTATTTTTTATTTTATTATATGTCTTAGTTTTTGTTTATTTTGTATCTCTAAACTTTGTGAATGAACATAAATTCGGGATCCTTTCAAATTGACGGTATATTTTCATATATTGTTTTTGTTCAAAAAAAATCATTCAAAAATTATAATATCATATACCACTTATGTCTCTATATGTAAGACTTGTGACTATTTTTGTCTTTTTTATAAGACATTTTCTAAATTAAAAGATCCATTAACAATTTTGTTCTACAAACATACACCTAATTAAATAAGAGAATTAAACGATAATTCAATCGATTCTCTTAATAATTGAAGGATAATTATATAAAAAAAATATATTGTTGACACATTTAATTAAAAAATTATTATTTTTTATTCTTGTTCATTGAAGCAAAGGTCTTACATTTAAAAACGGAGGTAGTAGTTGTATAAATTCAAAAATCAATCGAATGGAGGGCAGAACTTTTTTTAAAAATAAAGATTATATATAATTATTACTATGATATATATGTTTTAAAATAATATAATTCTAATAATATATAGACCTAATTGCAGTTTTGGTCCCTCCATTATTACCAAGTCATGGAATTGGTCCCCCTATTTTAAAAGTCGACAGTTTTGGTCTATCTCTCATATTTTTAAACTAAAAAATGACGATTTGACATATTTTTAATGACGTGAGAGACAATTTTATAATATAGAACCATCTAGATACATTAATTATTCATATGTCATCAATTAAATTAAAAATGTGAAAAATTTCTGAAGTTGAAATCTAAGTTTTTAAGACGTTTTATTTCAATTTCATAGATATTAATCATTATATATCATCCTATCATATGTCATGTTATTTAAAACATCTCAAGTCATCATTTTTTAGTTAAAAAATCAGAGAGAGAGACCAAAATTGTCGACTTTTAAAATTGGGGGACCAATTTCGTGAATTAGTAAAAATAAAGGGACTAAAATTGCAATTAAGCCTAATATATATTAACAAGTTTGTACATGGGAAGAGCTATAACCCACCCTTAAACCTCTAGATCCATCCGAGTAGGTTGGTTCAACTTGGATTGAATTACTTCCTAAAAAATTTGTCCATAAAAAAAAACACTTCCTCAAAAAAATTTATTTAAACAATTTCTATTTTGTTGAGGTAATTAATGTGAATAGATTCAGTTAAGTGCGTTTTGGATGGATAATTCAATTTTTACCAATATATATTAACAACAATGGGCATGACGCTGACAACGACCATGCGATGGTCCAGAACGGAGGAGCAATCCTCGATGAGCTCGTTGCTCTGATTCGGGAACAATCTCAAATTATCGTGGAACAAAACCATTGTCTCAACGCTTTGGAGAACTGATAGCTAACCACGCCCATAGTGGAACATCCCAAGAGACACCATAATTCACTAAAGGTTCTGTGAGACGACGCCGTCATGACACTCGTCTTGGAAGGCGAGGCCAAAGGTCACTGACTCTGGAATGCAAGAGGTGTTCCTTGCGGGAGTCAGCATATTGGGGACATTGAAGAAGACCGTATAAGGACTCCCCACCCCGAGAGGTACGACAACATTGACATCATTCACGCTCTAGGTCACATTCCTTTTCATCCCCAACCCTTGAGACACGTTAGGAACCACACGGATCTCAGGGAACCTTCACAACAAGGATCAAGAATTCCAAGATACCAAGGGTTCTAGAGAAACTACTTCCCATGGACTCATACGACGGAACCACTGACCCCAAAGAACACATTGAAAATGTTGAAGTCATCCTCGATTACAGTGGAGCAGAAGGATCCATCAAATGTTGTGTCTTTGCACTCACGCTGAAAGAAAGGGCGATGAATTGATTTAGGATTTACCCCCGAACTCCATCGATTCTTGAGAGGAATTTTGCAGGAAATTCACAACTCAATACAGGAGTCCCAAAATAAGCACAAACCGATCGATACATTAGTGGCAATTGTCCAAGGAAAAGATGAATCCCTCTGAAACTACATTGAACGCTTCAACGAAGAAGTCGTGTTCTTTAAAGAAACTAACGAGAACATGAAAATTTACCTAATGAAGGAAGGCCTCCTTGAAGGAATCCGTTTCATTGAAGACATTGGGCTAGAGAAACCTAAGACCCTGAACGACTTTCTGGCCCAAGCATAGACCTACGTCCAAAACGAAGAAGAAATCTATGCCTACAGGGTAGAAAGGGGAAAATCATATAGGGACAACAAAACCACACATACCGACAATCTCTAATTGAACGAAAAGTAGAAAGAAAAGCTGTGAAAGGAGTCATCAAATTGATGGGGCCGACCTGGCCAATACCTCGCATATACCCCTCTCAACGCCTCCAAGGAACACATTGGCCGAATATGCCAACGCTAAATTTAAAGAAGGGGGAATCCAATTCTCTCGATAGGTCCCCCCGAGGCCAGGGGTTAATAGAAGCAAGTATTGCTGGTTCAACAAATGCCACAAACATAACACCGACGACTACATCCATCAAAAGAACGCCATCGAACTCCTTATTTAGAAGGTAAAACTGAGGCAACACACTTATCGAGGACGAAACTCCTCTCCAAAACAGAGAAAACCAGAGTCTCCACGCCCTGCCAATAATACGCTAGCTAGTGTCATCCACAAAGACGAGGATTTTCCGCAAAGACTTTCAATCGCTATGTCCATCATCGTGGGGATTCCTCACAGCATGGCATTCTCGACAATGATGCCCATTAATTGCTCTTTTAGCTTGTGGTAGAACTTTGCCACTGCTCTTGTCATATTTGGTGGATATTCAAATGCGAATTTCTCCAGTATTGGTTCTACTAAGAGAAAGCTAGAAGACATGATCTCCAAATTCCCGCATAGGATCACGATTAGCAAGGAGCAATCCTGACCCCCTTTATCTTTTTACGATAAATAAACCATTAGCGGGATACCAAACTCCGAGATCCCACTGCTAGTACATGCGTACATGGCTAACTTTGAAGTTTGGAGTGTTTTAATTGACTAAGGGAGTTCATGCGACATCATGTACTTTGGGTTGTTCCACTCTCGATCACCAAAGACAATTTGCTGCCCTATAGGACTCGATTTACAAGGTTACAACAAATTGACCAACACTTCTTGGTGCTACGACGAGAATAAAAGTCTTGGAAGACGGTCAAGGCCAAATTCTTAGTTATCGACTGCAAGTCGATCTACACATGCATAATCAACCGTCCAACCATGGTAGAGTTGGGCGCAATCTCATTAATAGTCCACATGAAACTCAAGTACCAAATGAAATTTCAGAGAAGTAGCTATCGTGCACACCGACTCGAAGCTGCGAGAAGATGCTTCATTGCCTCCCTCAAAAGCCAAGAAATACACACAAAATTCGTGCAGCCAAATAAAATGGAGGCTGAGTCCTCGCTATCACGAATCCGTCAACCATCGAGCTTGATGCTTGATTTGACAAGTTGTAGATGAAAAGATGACCCCACTGCTATTGGCAAGCCAATGTAAAGCTCTATACCAACTGTAAAATTTACCCTGATCTTGATAGGAGACACTCCAGAAAGAACCATAATGAACAGGGTAGATGTACCTAATAAAGCCAAGGACTAGTTGATTGATTTCTTGAAAGATTACACCAAAATCTTCACATGGACTGCTAACAAGATTCTCGACATAGATCCATAAATTTCTGCCACAAGCTGATTGTGCACTCAAATGCCTGACCGATTGTCCAATGCCGATGCAAACAATCTTCAATTTACTTACTGCAAATTTTATTTTTGTGGCTAAGTAAACCATTTGGCTCTCCAACGTTGTACTTGTTAAGAAATATAATAACAAATGCAGTCTCTGTGTTGACTATATCGATTTCAATAAAGTGTGTCCCAAAGATGCATACCCCCTCCCCAATATTGATAACATTGTCTACAATTCCTTTAGGGTTCAAATGACTTTCATTTATGAACGCTTTTTCGGGATACAACCAAATTCCCATGCACCTAGAAGATCGCGAAAAGACAACATTCATGACAGAGTATGGGAACTATTGCTACAATGTAATACCTTTCAGACTTAAAAACGTCGGCGTTATCTACCAGCGCCTGATAAATAAAGTGTTGAAAAACCAAATAGGAAAAATGCTAGAAGTATACACATGATAGTCAAATTCGAAGATAAGGCTGACCACGTGTCCCATCTCCGCGAAGTCTTCAAAGAAGTTCAAAAGCAAAATATGAGGTTGAACACCGAGAAATGCCTTTTTGGGAGACGGGCCGAATTTTTTTAAGGATTTTACCTAACTAAACACGTGATTGAGGCTAATTTGGACAACATTCACAACAACGCCAACACCAGAATCCAAAAGGAAAATCCAAGTATTGGAAGGACGGCTTGCGGCCTTATCAAGATTAATAGCTAAATCCGCACAACACGAGGCTAAGGAAATACTTCTTAGCTCATATGGTCATGATCACAATGGTCCAACCAATTTGATAAATCCACTATAGACCAGACCTAGCAGGAAGAATTACGGAATGGTCATTGGAGCTCTCAAAATTCGATATTGCCTTCGAATCGAGGAAGGCTATAAAAGCCCAGAACCTTGTTGACTTTGTTACCTAAATAACCCCAGACTTAGCGCATGAATTCGGTGCCGACGAAGTCACGATGAACACAGATTCATAACTCATTGTCTCCCATATTCACAATTATGGTCGAGCATATTCCGAACAAAACACAAAAGCCAATGTGTTGTCATAGCTAGCTAGCACGAGGGGAAAATGATGTAACAAATCCATCGTCTAGGAATTGATACACTCTTCTAGCATATGAGAATCTATGATGACAACCGAGATAAAGGAACTCTTCCCCGAGCACAATTGGATGACGCCAATCGTTAAGTATATCCTCAATGGGATACTCCCCCCAACAGGACACGGGCAAATAAAGTAAAACGTTGATCCTCCTCTTACTCACTCATCGCAGTAACACTATACCAAAGGAGATTGTCATCCCCCTTGCTAAAGTGCTTAGCTAGCGACGATGTTGATTACATGTTAAAAGAGATGCACAAAGGCATATTAGGCACCACCTAAAAGGCAAAAACCTTGCAAAAAGGGTCCTAAGCGCCAGATACTACTGGCTAACCATACAAGAAGATGCCAAAACATATGTACAGAGATGCAACTAGTGTCAATGCCTTGGGGATCACAGTTTAGTGCCACCGGTTGAGCTCACCTCACTGTGGCCTTTCACAAGGTGGGGAAACGATATACTCAGACCTTTCCCACCAACGTTGGGACAACTAAAATTCTTGCTGGTAGCGATCAATTACTTCACCAAATGGATCGAAGTGAAACCATTAATAAGAATCACAACAACAAACGTATAAAGGTTCTTCAAGAAGAACATATTGACCATATTTGGCATCCGCCAAGTAATCATAATGGATAATGGCACACAGTTCGCCGACAAAAAATTCCAAGAGCTCCTCGCAGAATAGGGAATAAAACAACATTTCACATCTGTTGAGCATCCACAAATGAATGGACAAGCAGAAACTGCCAACCGAGTCATCCTTTGAGGGCTAAAACGAAGGTCCGACGACGCTAAGGGAAGATGGAAAAATGAACTCCCTACAATTATGTGGGCCTAACGACTAAGGAATATGATGACTCTTCATCATACGCATAGTTTTCATTGTTTTTAGTCTTATTTATCTTTTATTCATTAGTTAATTTAAGAAGTTATTTGATATATTTTTTTGATTTTATTTCTTCGATTTAATGAAATATTTATGTTCTTATTTCCTTGATTAAGTAGATATTTTTCGTAGTTTTGCGTTGTTTCTTTGTTTTAGTGTAGTGCTGAATTTTGGTGAGAAATCAACATGACCTATGTGGAGTATTTCAGCCATATCTGGAGTTTTAGATGTCCAATTGGAGTCACACCAAGTGCAAAAGCTAGGATCCATATCTACAACGTTCATGAAGACACCCAAACCCAATTCAGACTCAAAAGAGGAGAAAAATGGACTAAACCAAGTGAAGACACCAAGTGGAGTTTTAGATGTCAAATTGGAGTTACACCAAGTGCAAATGAAAGCTACAATCCATATCTACATCTTTCATGAAGACACCAAAACCCAATTCGGACTCAAAAGAGGCAAAAAATGGACTAAACGCCATACATAAGATGTTGTGCGCTTGAAGCATGCC
Source organism: Cicer yamashitae (assembly GCA_037974755.1). Taxonomy (NCBI): domain Eukaryota; kingdom Viridiplantae; phylum Streptophyta; class Magnoliopsida; order Fabales; family Fabaceae; genus Cicer; species Cicer yamashitae. The sequence continues at coordinate 38,993,574 of JBBPBQ010000002.1, read as the reverse complement.
CGAGTCGCATTTCCACAATATTTTGTCGTTTGGATTCAGTCCAGGTGCGCCTGAAGCGCGCGACACGCATCATAACTCATTAAAACATATTTTTATCACTTTTTTAGGTATATTTTTGACTATTGGGAATTTGGGAGACTTGTGCCCTAGTAGAGAAACTCAAAGACGACCGTTGCTAACACCATTGGAGCAGTTTTATTAAGAATCATTTATAAATCTTTCTTGTAATTCTTCTCAAATCTCTATCTTTTCTATCTCTGTCATGAGTAACTAAACCTTATTTGTTAGGGATGAGTGTAACTAGATGAAACCATTATTTTTGTGATTTGATTTCTAGTTATATGAATGAGTTTATTGAATTATTTTTCTCATCTCTGTGCTTAATGTTTTTTATTGCTTGATCAACATTAAAATGTTCTACGATTCGTATTTTGAAATGGAAGTCGACTTTACAAATGCTTGAGATGGGAAATTCAGGAATTTGTAGTCTAGGGATAGATGCAGGTCATGAAACCAATTAAGTTAGTTGCAAAGGCAATAGTTTAACTAGAGAATTCCTGTACGGTAAGGCTTAATTTAAATCTTAAATCCACTAAGGAATTTAGGGGTTACTTTGGAATTAAAGGTTCTATCACTAAGACATTAGGGCAAAAATAATAACGAGAATTCGGTAATAATTCAATAAAGGAATTTAGTAACTAGGAACAAATTAGACACCAAGGTTGGATTCGAAGTGAGACTCATCTTGACATTTTTCTCATTATAAAGGATCAATTTTATTACTATTGTTAATTTTAAATATTACTTCAATCATTTTGGGATCTTTTTGTTCAATTTTAGTAATTAAATATAATTTGATAGTAAAACGCAACCCTTGAGTTCGACACTCGGTACTACCGTTTTATTATTACTTGCAACGATTCAGTACACTTGCTGAAACGCTATCAAGTTTATGGCGCCGTTGCCGAGGATTGTCATATCACTATTGAGTTATAATTTATTTACTTAATTGAAATTTTTTGCTCTGCAATAAAATTTTTGTTATTATTTTAATTATTTATTTTTCTTTATTTTAAAACTTTTCATTACTCACAATTTGTCTAACCTTGTATGCGAGGCCAGTCTTCAGCTGAAGTTATCTTTGATCCAGAAATCGAAAAAACTTCCAAAGCAAATTGAAAGGCGGTTCAAGAAAGGAGACAAAAGGAAAGACAGTTAATAGTGGAAGAAGAGGATTTGGGGATTTTTTCATATTTGCGAAAATGGCCGATCCACCACCAGGTGAACGTACCCTCGACGAGTATGGGAATCGAAATAGAAACCGTGCTCGATTGGCTATCCATAACACACCGGTTACAATTAACCAATTTGAAGTAAGCACCGCTCTATTCTGAGAGTTAAAGGAGATTCGTTTTTCCGGTAAACATAACGAAGACGCCAATAGTCACCTCACAAAATTCTTTGAATTATGTGAAACAGTGAAAGTGGATGGTTGTTCTGAAGAAGGCAAGAGATTGAGATTATTTACATTGTCATTGAAAGATGATGCTAAGGAGTGGCTTAACTCCTTTCCTGTCAGTAGCATCACCCTGTGGGATGACCTTGAAGATAAGTTCTTAGAACAATACTTTCCCCCAGCTGTGTTCATTAGAAAGAGGCAAGAGATTTTCAGTTACAAATAGAAAGAGGGAGAATCTCTTCGTGACACTTACAAGAGGTTCAAGAGTTTACTTGCAGGATGCCCCAATCATGCTTATGACGACACTACTCAAATGCAAATATTTTGTAATGGTTTGAGGCCTAACACTAGAATTATGTTGGATGCTACAGCAGGGGGTTCTTTGAATTACAAGATTGCATTAGAAGCACGCAAAGTTATCGAGATCATGGCGTCAAATGAACAAATGATGTTGTATGACAGAAGTGGTGGGTTAGCAAGTGGTATACTGGAATTGAATGTTATGGATGCTGGGTTGGCTCAAGGCAGGTTGCTCTCAAAATAGATAGAAGATGTTATCGCCGCTGAGATAAATAAGGGGATGGCAGCTCTAAAAATACAACCCCAAGTGGCCTCTGTCAAATTATTGAAACATATTGGTTGTGACTTTTGTGGGGGAGCACATAAAAATGGAGCTTGTGAAGCACCAGATGAAGATGATACAGAAGAACTAGAAGAGGTGAGTTTTGTGGGTAATAACGAGAAGCAGAACAATCCCTACTCTAGTACGTACAACCCTGGTTGGAGAAATCATCCAAATTTTCTTGGAGAGATCAACAGGGTGGATATCAAGGTCAACAAGGAGCTCAAGCAAATCAAGCCCCACCTCGAAAAGCTGCTTGGGAGAGTGCTATTGAGAAGTTAGTAACAAGCACAGGTTCTTTCATTGAAGAGTCAAAAGCCATCCATAAAAATCACTCTGCATCAATAAAGAATTTGCAGACCCAACTGGGTCAACTTGCTCAACAAATGGCACAAAGAACGCCTGTAAATTTTCCTAGTGACACAATTCTAAATCTGCGAAATAATGTTAATGCAGTGACAACGAGGAGTGGCAAGGTAAGTGAACAAGTACCACCTAAAGCCAAACAGAGTGGAAGTACTTCAACTTCAACCCACTCAGAGGAAATGGTCATCCCGACATCAGTTGAGGAGCACATCGCTCTTGAAAAGGAGGAAGAACCTGTGGTACAGAAAAAGGAGACACTGCCAAAACCAGAAATTTGACTTCCATTTCTTCAAAGATTAAAAAAGGAAGAAATTGAAAAACAATCCGGTAAATTTCTTGATGTTTTTAAAAAATTGCAAATTAACATTCCTTTTGCAAAAGCACTAGAGCAGATGCCGGCTTACGCCAAGTTCGTGAAGGAGATTCTGTTAAATAAAAGAAAAATTGGCGGTGAAATAGTGATGCTTACCGAAGGGTGTAGTGCTATTCTACAGAGGAAGCTGCCACCTAAGCTCAAAGATCCTGGAAGCTTCTCTATTCCTTGCGCTACTGGGGATAGAACTTTTTGGAAAGCCCTGTGTGATCTTGGGGATAGTGTGAGTCTTATGACCATTTCCATATACAAAAGGTTAGACATTGGAAGAGTCAAAGACACACAACTGATGTTACGGTTTGCGGATTGCTCAATGAAACACCCATATGGGGTGGTGGAAGATGTGTTGGTCAAAGTAGATAAATTCATTTTCCAGTGGATTTTGTGGTACTAGACATGGAGGAAGACAATGATATCCCCTTAATCTTGGGGAGACCATTCATAGCAACAAGGAGAGCTATGATTGATGTGGCGGATGGCACCTTAACCTTTAAGGTAAATGAGGAAATAGTTGCATTCAATATTCTAAAATCCATAGAGCATTCAAACGAAAGAGAAGGGTGCAACCAAATTGAGATTTTCGATTCGATAGTCGATGAAGAAGTTGAAAATCAAATACCCATTCCGCTGTTAGAAAGAGTGTTGTGCCTACCCCAAGATGTTGTTAAAGATAGTGAAGATCCAAGGGTGAAAGATGTTTTAGCCATGTTAGAAGCATCACCATCTCACTCCCCTCGCTTCCATATTAGATGGGAGGAGTTGAAAGGGAATGAAGACAAGTATGTACAGAAAAAGAAAGGGATGCCATTGGTTGAGCTCAAACAATTGCCACCTCACTTGAAATATGTATTCCTTGGTGAGAAGGATGATGTATTCTTTCTGTCATATATGCCACCTTGACAATGGTTGAGGCGTCAATGACCATAAAGAAGCGTTTCGTGGGAGGCAATCCATAGGTACAGGTAACTTTTATTTTTGTAATCTTATTTTTTTTATTTGAATTTGTTTCTATTTAATTGTGTGTAAACGTGCACTGTGATGAAGAATTTTTAACAACTTGAAGTTGGTCTTAAGCATTTTGTTTGGGATTTTGAAAATTAAACTCTATTTCTTGGCTCATGTCATTGCTCAATTCACAAGTTTCACTAATGTATACATTGTTGATTACTTTGTGGTTGTAGAAGTCTAACTTGCCATCAATTTTTCAACAAAAATAATTAAACTTTTAATTGACATGTTTGGCATTATTTTGACAGTTCATACGCTCTCTTATTATCCTAGCTGTGAGCTTTTGGCCCTAAACACTTTAATTCTTTGTTGTGTGATTATCTAGACATGTGTTTTTCCTTTAGAACTTACACTAATTCTGACTTGCATCACTTGTGATTTATGCATACACTGAGGCAATTTTGTTTGGTCGTTTGAGCCTTTCTAACTACCCTATGCAAATTTATCCTTTGCTAGCCCCTTTGAGCCTTGCCCTTTTATTTCGGTTACTAGCCACATTACAAGCCAAAGACCTGACTTTAATTAAATCACCTTACTTGGAGTTAGGAAGAATTTTTTTTTTTATCTTCTTGGTAAAGTTCTAAGTTTGGGGTGGTGGTTCTCAAAAAATAAAAAAAAATCAAAACAAAAAGAAAGAAGAAGAAAAAAAAATCAGTTTGTGTACTTTGATAAATAACATCATGGTTCTTTTGTCAATGTTTGAGAATCTCCACAATGAAAATGTGAAGAAAATAAAAGTGGTAGAATCATTTGAAAATGTGTACCTAACTCCAAGTAGTAAAGCCTACTATCCCAAAATGTCCTACCCTTTCCTAAGCCTCATTACAGCCCGAAAGTCCTCCAAAAGTGTATGTGTTTTTTGCATTGTGTTTGCTAAATAGAATTTTTTCAAGCATATGGTAACGCGATGCATGTTCTAGGATTTGAGTGATAAATTCAAAACTGTTCTAAACACTTGAGAGAAATTTTGGTGAGATTGTGTGAAGAGAGAGTTGAACTTGATGAATGAATGCTAAAATGTACAAATTGTGTTGTTTTTTTTTTTGTAAGCAACCATGGAACATGATGAATGTTTTGTAGTAGCTAAGACTTTGAGAATTGAGTTTGATTTTATTTGAGAAATTGAGTTTAAGTTTGATTTTAACTGTACCAAATCTGAAATTAATTGTTGCTTGGGGACAAGCAATAGATTAAGTTTGGGGTTGTGATGACTCTTCATCATATGCATAATTTTCATTGTTTTTAGTTTTATTTATCTTTTATTCATTAGTTAATTTAAGGAGTTATTTGATATATTTTGTTGATTTTAGTTCTTTGATTTAATGAAATATTTATATTCTTATTTCCTTATTAAGTAGATATTTTTCGTAGTTTTGCGTTGTTTCTTTGTTTTAGTGCAGTGCTGAATTTTGGTGAGAAATCAACATGACCTATGTGGAGTATTTCAGCCATATCTGGAGTTTTAGATGTCCAATTGGAGTCACACCAAGTGCAAAAGCTAGGATCCATATCTACAACGTTCATGAAGACACCCAAACCCAATTCAGACTCAAAAGAGGAGAAAAATGGACTAAACGCCAAACAGAAGATGTTGTGCGCTTGAAGCGCGCCCGAGTCGCATTTCCATAATATTTTCTCATTTGGATTCGGTTCTGGTGCGCCTGAAGCGCGCGACACGCATCAGAACTCATTAAAATGCGTTTTTATCACTTTTTAGGTATTTTGGACTATTGGGAAGTTGGGAGACTTGTGCCCTAGCAGAGAAACTCAAAGGCGGCCATTGCTAACACCATTGGATCAATTTTATCAAGAATCATTGATGAATCTTTCTTGTAATTCTTCTCTAATATCTATCTTTTCTATCTCTGTCATGAGTAACTAAACCTTATTTGTTAGGGATGAGTGTAACAAAATGAAACTCTTATTTTTCTGATTTGATTTCTAGTTATATGAATGAGTTTATTGAATTATTTTTCTCATCTATGTGCTTAATGCTTTTTATTGTTTGATCAACATTAAAATGTTCTACGATTCGTATTTTGAAACGGAAGTGGACTTTACAAATGCTTGAAATGAGAAATTCATGAATTTGTAGTCTATGGATAGATGTAGGTCATGAAACCAATTAAATTAGTTGCAAAGGCAATAGTTTAACAAGAGAATTCTTGTACGGTAAGACTTAATTCTAATCTTAAATCCACTAAGGAATTAAGGGTTGCTTTGGAATTAAAGGTTCTGTCACTAAGACATTAGGGCAAGAATAATAACGAGAATTCGGTAATAATTCAATAAAGGAATTTAGTAACTAGGAACAAATTAGACACCAAGGTTGGATTCGAAGTGAGACTCATCCCTGACATTTTTCTCATTATAAAGGATCAATTTTATTACTATTGTTAATTTTAAATATTACTTCAATCAATTTGGGAACTTTTTGTTCAATTTTAGTAATTAAATATAATTTGATAGTAAAACGCAATACTTGAGTTCAACACTCGGTACTACTGTTCTATTATTACTTGCAATGATTCAGTACACTTGTTAAAACGCTATCAGAATATTATCTCCTAATTGGGAGGGCCCTTATCGAGTCTTCACCACAACCAAAAAAGGGGCCTCCAGAAACCCTTTCGGGTGATGTCTTCCCACGAACTTCGAACGCATCCGAATTGAAAAGATACTATAGTTAATGTGCATGGATACATTAACACAAACTCGTAGAGTCGAGTATAAACTCTTAAACAAAATTTAAGTTCAGGTACACAAATGCTTTAACACAAACTTGCACGATCGAGTATAAACTCTTAAACAAATTTTAAGTTATGGTACACATATACTTTAACACAAACTCGCATAGTCGATATAACCCTTAAAAAAAATTAATTTAATGTAGACGGATACGTTAAGTTAAACTCGTACAGTCGAGTGTAAACTCTTAAACAAATTTTAAGTTAATGTGCACAAATATGTTAACATAAACTCGCCCAAACGAGTATAACGACACAAGACTAATTCTAAGTTGATATGCAAACGCATGTGCAGCCGAGGCATAATTTTAAATTGTCACTAGCAAATATGACGCTTAACTCACATCGCCGAGTAAAAAAATGCCTAAACGAAGTTCTAAACTTGATGCAATCAAGTAAAACATTCAAGAAAATCTAGAGAAAGCAAAGTGACTAGGGACATTCATAAAAAGTAAGATACATAAAGTTAAACATTGTACTTGCTCGACCCCCATGGGACCAATACTTCAGCAAAATAAACAAAAAAATTACACAAGAAATTCTAGTTGTGTTTGGCGGAAGGAGGAGTTGGTTGAATAATCTTCCCATCCACAACGATCTTTTTCCAATCCAACCCATCTAAGTTAAGAGCGACCCCAAGAATCAAGGCACGAAATTAGGCGATGGCATTGTCAAAGGACTCCAAGGTGTCAATTAGTTGTTTTTATCTTTCTCTTCTTTTGACTTCAACCTATCTACGTCTCCTTTCAGCGATAGGATTTCCTCGCCTTTCTCGTGCAGTTCCAAATCGAGGGTTCCATTCTTCTGTATTTGGAACTCTTGGATCAAGGAAAGTGATAGTGTTTCAACAAGTGTACTGAATCGTTGTAAGTAATAATTAAAACGGTAGCACCGAGTGTCAAACTCAAGAATTGCGTTATACTATCGAATTACGTTTAATTAATAAAATTGAACAAAAAGTTTCCGAATTGATTGAATAATTTTAGAACTAACAAGAGTAATAGTATTGAAATTTTATAATAACAAAAATGTCAGGGGTGAACTTCACTTCGAATCCAACCTTGGTTTCTAATTTGATCCTAGTTACTAGATTCCTTTATTGAATTATTACCAAATTCTCTTTATTATTCTTGCCCTAATTACTTAGCGACAAAACCTTTAATTCCAAAGTAACCCCTAATTCCTTAGTGGATTTAATATTAGAATTAAGCTTTACAATACAAGAATTCTCTTATTAAACTATTGCCTCTGCAAATAATTCAATTGGTTTCATTACCTGCATCTATCCCTAGACTACAATATCATGAATTTCTCAACCCAAGCATTCGTAAAGTCCACTTCTGTTTCAAAGTACGAATCGTAAAGCAATTTAAAGTTGATCAAGCAATAAAAGGCATTGAGCAAAGAGATGACAAAAATATTTCAATAAACTCTTTCATATAACTAGAAATCAAATCAGACAAATAAAGGTTTCATCTTGTTTCACTCATCCCTAACTAATAGGGTTTAGAAAGAAAAATGCATTTTTATGCATTCTGCAGCGCGTCCTGCGCCTTAGACGCAAGCATTTGCGCTCCAGATGCACAACATTTATTGTCTGAAGTTTAATGCCTTTTTCTCCTCTTTTGAGTCCGAATTTGGTTTTAGTATCTTCATGAAAGCTGTAGCTATGGATCTTAGCTTTCATTTGTACTTGGTTGGACTCCAATTGAACATCTACAACTCCGGATATGTTGAATTACTCCACATAGGTCGTGTTGCTTTTTAGCAACATTCAACACTACATTATACCAATGAAACAATGCAAAACTGTGAGAATTCTTTTCTTAATAAGGAAATAAGAACATAAACATTTCGTTAAATCCAAGAACTAAAATCAACAAAATAAATCAAATAACTCCCTAAATTAAATAATGATTAAAGATAAATAACACTAAAAACAATTAAAAATATGCATTTGATGAAACGCTATCAGAAAACACTTCTTTGTCCCGAGTTAACTTGTTAGCCTCTCCTCTAAGCCGATTATTTTCCAAAGTCACCCTGACGAAGACTTTGACTTTCGTGGATAAATCGGCAATTTTGGTTTCATAGCCAATCCTCCTCGCCTAATTTTTACACGCATGCTCTCGAAGGTCTTTAATCTCTTTGGTGTGGCCTTCCTTTTGGAACACTTTCGTCGACCCCTTGATCATGATCATCCGACCTCGAACACTTTCGTCGAGCATGGAGATCGTCATCAACAAGATCTTCTAAATCTTCATCCTCATGAGGCATCCTCGCCCTGTTAAGAGTCGTTACAACAATCTCTTCCTGGTCTAGCTGGACCATCTGAATTGGTACCACGTAAATAGGAGTGAAAAAGCCTTTTTTCCTATAAAAAAATTAAGAAAAATAGATAAGAATAAAACTGACAAATACAAATGAGAACAAAACAACACACACGAGATCTCAAGTGTCAATGAATCTTTGTTTGACATAAACGTTGTCATTAGGAACGATGACCTCATTCTTCAAAGAAAGGACAAAATTCCAAAGAGCATTCCGATTGGAGGCTTCAATAATACTCAAGTTCCGAAGAAAATGTCTATTCGACTAGAAGAAAGCGATTATTTTTTCCACAATATCTCCTACTTTGTCAGCGGTAGGAGCGTCGTCATATCGAGCACTTGCTCATGAACCGCCACCCAATCTCGTGCCTTCCCAGTTAAAGGACGAGCCACATAATACTTTTATTTGAAACTGTGTAAAGAGTCCATGTAAGGGGCAAAAAACCCTAAGGCTGCTTGAACGAGACCCAATTCTGCCTTATAGTGTCTTCGTTCTAAAGATGACCGAAAATAGAGAAGAATACAGCCACCGTCGGGATCGCATCCATGTAGCCGCAAGCCATTGGGAATCCTTCAAGTACGCCAATGAGTTTTGCTTAATTTGGAAGGGGAATAAAACGAGGTGTTGGAACACATTTTTCTCAAAATTAGTAAAGGACATAGGGTACTCCAAATATATATGTTTATTTGTTGAAACAATTCTGTGTATACCTGATCTAATCCAATGATAGAAATTAAATAGGTGCGAACCAATCAACACGATCACGCCTCGAAATAACGCAAACTTGAAGTGCACAGTCATAGGCACTCAAGTGCTTATACTTATAGGGGACACGTGTCACAATAGGAAAACTAAAGGACACCACTACATGTCATTTCGCCATCCCTTCAACTGAAAAATTGAACAACCAACAATCAATCCTTGGAAACAGACGAACTTCCGATGTCGAGTACATTCCACTCCGGCAAAGAACCGACAAATAAGATACCTTTGCTAGGATAATTACACAGCTACTCAAACACACTAAATCATGTCAGATACATATAACAGTTGACAAGAAAGGGGTATAGGATTTAGCTCGGCCTTATAACAGACATTGAATACAGACTAACATCTTCACTTAACTTGTCAATTACAAACATCAGTCAAACAACTTCACGACAAAGGTGTTCTTCCCTGCTAGAGAACTTTTTTATATGACTTCTCAAGTCATTGCCTCGCCCCTTCCGACCAGGCTTGAAACATTAATCCATCCCAAGCAATTAGGGTTTTCTACCTCAACATCCATACCTATCTGTTGCAATCTTAAAACGAAACACTGTTGAATCCGCCCACATTGATGGTCAATCAATGTCTTTGTCCCCCTCTACACTGTGACTCAAGTCTATATAAACAGTGACTCTGACACTAAAAAGGTACACGCACTTTCTCATTCTAGTACCTCTTACTCTCCTCGAATAATAACTTACTTGAATATTAGAGCGTTTGCATGCACCACCCCATCGTCGGAATCCTAATCTTCTTCAACCTCACAAGCCAGCTGTCTTCCTCAGTGCAGATCAGATCAATATTATACAATAAATATTAAAATTTCAAAGTAAGATTTATAAATTAGGTTCAAAACATATGATTTAGAAAAATAAATTATTTTAATTATGTTATAACTAATAAATATTATTTAACAAACTAAAAATAAAAAAAAATTAATACGTTAGTATAATGTGTCATACTAATAATAAAAGAAATATTTAAATGTATCACTTCCCCTTGAGAATTTGATGGCTTGGCTCTGATTTTAAGAGTGGCAAATAAACCTACAATTGTCTAAGTCTCTTTAAAGTTGGGCAACATTCCTATCCCCGAAAAATTCCACAAAACTAAAATGTTCTCCTCATTCTCTCATTTAGTGCTTTGTCGTCTATGCAATAGATTCTAATAACATTTCTTATTTCTGATATTTTTATTTGTTGGATCTTGGTATTTATCACTTTAAGGTGTATTATTGTTGCACAAAATCTATAAGTGTACGAGTTTGTCAAGTACTAGTATAAAAGAGTATGTTATTTAAAATTAATTTTACAATTATCAAATTAATAAAAAATTTAAATTAAAAAGTGAATAAAAACAAAAATTTGAATTAAATGGAGAGAAGACCTTGGATCATAGTTTCACTTGTAATTTAAATACCTAATATCCTAATGTTATATGAATCCTTATTTGTTCTTTCACTTATCAATCCATTTTTAAAACTATTAGCAATGTTTGATAATTCAATGTAATATTATTTTCCCTAAATTAATTCTTTGATTGATCATAAATATAATTATGAGAAAGCATAAAGAAACAAAAGGTTGAATTATTGAAAGATTAGTATATATGTTTCATCATATAAGAATCCTAACCTCAATTATCCTATAGATCTACCAATTAATTGTATTCAGCCACTAGTCAATTGATTGATTAACGCATACAAATGTGGGTTATTCCAAACATGTAAATAAAACAATAAAATAATTTAATTGAGATGAAATATAAGAATCCAAAATAAACCTAGAATTAAAAATAAGACATAGTAAAAATGTATTCGAATTATAAGATCCACTAAAGACATTAGAAGTAAGCTTAGGTAGTCATTGAGTACATATACACTACTAGAAATTTCGCTTTTAGTGATCGATTTGGATACTAAATTATTACGGTCACTTTAGAGACTGAATTAGAGGCCAAAATATAAAACTGTATAAAAAAACCATTTTTCGTCACTAAATCGGTCGCAGATGATATTTAGAGACTGATTTAGCAACTTAGGTTTTAGTGACTGAATAATTGGTCTCTATTATTTATATTTCCTTTTTAATTAAAATTGGTTGACAAAACTTTTGTCATTGTCTATTTTTTTATGGCACATTTTTCACTTGCCGCATTTTTTTTATTAGAAAATTTAATAATTCCCTCCCTAGTTTTTTACAAAAATAAAATTTCCTCTCTAATTAAGAAACAAACTTACCTCTCAGTTTTCCTCAAGAAACAAACTCTTTTTTCTTTTCTCAACCAACAACAAACCCTAAACTCTCTAATATGTGAAACAAGCAAAATCCGTTTCATCACCGTTTCATCACTGCTTCTTTGTTTCATCACTCGCTTCCCTCACAAAATCCATTGTTTCACGTTTTGCTTCGGTGAAAAAGAAAACCATAGCCCCCACCCATAATATATCGACTCAGTTGATGCTCCAAGTAAGCAGCCCCTTTTTTGTCTCCCTGCCACTCCCCAAAACGTCCATCTTTTGAAAAGATTCCAGTGTCGAAAGGTCTTCTCAATCAATTGTTCGTGTTTTGTTGACTCCAAGTTTGATTCAATGGTTTTCTGAAAAAACCATGCAAGGAGGGACGATTTTAACGACAAAGGTCCTGGACCCTTAAACACATGAATTAGAAGTTCATCGGTAAGAAATATTTCTTCTTTGTTCTTTCCTTTCAAGTCAAAACCATTTTGCTTCATCTTGTTGATTTTATTTTGTTTTAATTGGGCATGTCTTTGATTTTGTTTTCTCTCATCATTTTCTCATAAGAAATCATCTCAAAATTTAATTGATTTGTGGACGTGATTTTGTATTTAAGTGTATTATGTGTTTTTTTATGAATGAATGAACATCAAAGTTTAGGAAGACATCAATTTTAGGAATGAATGAACATCAATGTTTAGGAAGACATGCTTGCATATATATGGGTTGTGATATAAGTCAACTATATATTGTTTGATTTGATTCCAAAGATGAAAAAGGATTTTGAACAACCATTCTATCATGCCAAACTCATTTAAATTTGTTAAGTTGCCAACTATGGCTATATATTATTGATTTTGAACTATTAAGATTATGTAAGAAGCTTCTTCATATGATTTTCTTCCCCCCCTTTTTGGCAGCTATTGAATTTCTTAGATTTACTCCTGAAGGGAAGTATGATGTTGTAATTGTTGATTCCTCATATCTTGTGGGCAAGTCATTTGAATTAAAAATGGTTTGTTCAATATATTCAATAAGTAATGCATATTATTGGAATTAGCACCGAACAGAGCATATGTTATTTTGAAAATGAAAAAAAATAGTGTTTTGAGGAGGAACTATAATTTCTCACCCGTTTGGAAATCGTTTAACTTGACCTCAACTCTTATTTCTCAGTCTAACACACTGTTACATATCAAGGATGTTCTGTACTTGGTGTTTAGCCCTCATTTATGAGAAAATTTCAGTGATGACTTTAGGTTGTTTTCGTTGGCTTGTATGATTGACTTATCTGGGTTACATACCATTTTGATTTGAGTTTTATTAAAAGGCTTCTTTTCTTTTATATTGTTTTGTTCGCTGGTATAACGATTGACTATCTAGGTGTGCATCTACATTACATAGAAATCTGATTTGGATTTTATCCAAAAGCGCTTCATTTTCCTATGATTTATGTGAGCTTTTGTTGCTAAAATATTTTCATTGAATTATTCACTAATTTAAAATTGATTAGTCACTTACTAACTTTATGTAAAGTTTCACAAATTAAGATTCTTCCTTTGTTGGTTATTTTTATCAACAACTTACAAGATCACTTTTTCGAATTAGGTCTTGCCTAGGAACTTGTAGAGAAATCGTTTTTTGTTATAAATTGGACACAATATTCAAAAGTTATATTTTTCAAGCTAAATACCCTATCAAAAGCATACATTTCATAATATAAAAGCCAAGAAAATCAATTATTCAATTCATACTTGATTAATCTCAACTGAGTTGTCTATTGATTCAGATGTACAATGCAAGCATAAAAGTAGAGTAAGAATACGGTTTAAATTAACAAAATGCAAGAATAGGTACAACAAGCTTTTACAACTTTAATTTCAATAATAAACATTAATAATTAATTAACAAGTAAAAAAGCAGTAATAAATAATACAGGAAGTGATAAAAAGGTAGCAACATAACAGATATATAATATTTAGATATTGATAAAAATTTGAATTGAAGAGAAGAGGGTTAAGAATTGTTAGCTAAGGTTAAAATATTATAATGAATAATTTTAAAAAATGATTTTCGTATTTTGATTTGCATAAAACTCTTCTATAAATAAATACATTATTGGTATGAGATATTTTAATCACAACACTATTGAAAGAGAAAAGAAAGTTTGATGAAGAAGGAAACGGTTGAAGTAGCTAAAATATCACTAGAAGGGGGGTTGAATAGAGATATTGTTGTTTTAAAAAATTTCTCAAGAGTTTTAAATCACTATCCTCTCTAAGAGGACGAGAATCAGATGATAGAAATTTGAGACTTTAAATATGAGCTAAATAAATAAAAGAGAAAGTATAGAAGATGACACACACAATTTTATACTGGTTCACCCAATGAAGGCTACGTCCAGTCCTCACACGCTTGTGAGTTTTTTTACTAAGCATCAAATAGATTAACCCCTCACAGAGGTTAGTTACACTTCGTGTATTCTTTAGCCTCACCAAGCTTACAAGTTTCTTACAAGTTTCAACTATTTCTAAGTGTAACTCACTTGGACATTACAAAGTGATATGAGTATGATGTTTCTCTTTACTTAACACTTTTTGAAGGATATTTTAAGGATCTAGGGTAAGACTATAGAAAGTATAAAGAGAGGATGGAAATTGTTCTTGATAGCTTTTAGAATTTGCTCTTTTTATGCAATGTTGTTGTGTGTTTGATAATGAAAAGCTCCATTCCTTTTATAAAGAGCTTGTGATGCTCTTTCGATGTATCAAAACACTTTATGACCGTTGGGGACTTAATCAAAAAGTCCAAGGTCATTAATCATAATTACATAAATGCCATCTAGCTGTCCTTTAGACTGATTCAATCCTCCTAGAAACTTGGACATGAGCTGTCCTTTTTGTTTTTCATTTTTCAAGACATGTAAGACTATATTTTTGTCTTGTTAGCTACAACCTTTCTGTACGTTGATGTGTTGGGTCATTTTCAACATGTGAGGATGAAGTGAACTATAGATCCATCCTCTTATAGTCCATCCTCTATCATATAAACTCTGGCCTTTGACCTCTTCCTTTAAGATGCTTTCTCTTTCATTCTTTGACACTGATTTATCTTCTCTTTATGACAAGAAATCATTGTTGAATATTTTGCATCTTTGAAAGTTCATCCTTTTAAGGGTTCATCCTCTTGTCTGTCTATCCTCCAGTTTTGAAAACTTGATGGATTGAGTCATATTTTTTTCCTCTTTATCTAAATGATGAGTATCCTGTTTTCTAATATGAATTCACTCAAAAGCACAGATTAGTCATTAACCACAATCATAATCTTGTAAACAATTTTGTTATCATTAAAACCATTTGAGAGAGGTTTTGTCTCAACAATCTCCCCTTTTTAGATGATGAAAAAATTATTTAGATTATGATTCTTGTAACGATAATGATGAAATAATTAAGCTCCCCCTCAATCATACAAGTAATATTATTGAAATTTTTTCTCTTTTCATTATTCGAATAGAAGCATTTTTGAGATATGCAAAAATAAACTTTCATTGAACTGAAATAGTGATAAACAGAAATTGTTTCAAAATAAACATATTACAAAACATTAGTAAGAGGCGAGTAAGCAGTATCCTCTTCATAATCTTGCTCCCCCTGAATTTAGGCAGCAGCAAAAAGAAATTGAAGAGCCACAAGGTCACTCTAAAGAGGAGGAATCATCATATGAGGAGGATGTTGATGGGCGAGCAACAGCAGTAGAAGGCTGGGCTGGCAATTCTGGAGGATGGTCTCCAGGGGCAACTGTAGGGACCAATAGTTTGGTTACCTATTCAAGAATGAGGCTAAATTGAGTGATGGTGTGTTCGAAGTTGGTGACACTGACAAACAATTTCTTCTTATCCTTTCTGATTGTTTTGAAAAACCTTATCTCCTTTTGGCTCCGCGTCTCTTCCGTCCTCTTGCTGGGGATTTTGTCTTTTGGTTTTGTCGTTGAAACTCGTACTTTTATTTTGCGAGCTGCCAGCTTTGTCCTTAGGTTGTGGCCAAAAAGGAATCAATGGAACTGAAATGACCAGTAACCTCTGGCATAGTTTGGGAGGGATCGACAATAGTTGGAGCGGGTGTAAAAGGAGCAGTTATTGGAGGAGGAAGAACAGTATCCAACCTTACTTGAGGAGGATGTGAGGGACTTAGTGGAGGAGATGGAGGCATCATGAAGGTTTCCTGTAAATTCAGGGAATTGTCAGCAGTCACAGCTGCATGAGGGCTTTTGGGTGAGAATTAATGGTGAGATAGATTGAGATCAAAATACAACTCTTCACCATCCTCCATAACCTATGGAGGAGCGTCCTTTAGGGCATCCTCAGTTGGAGGAACTTCTTCATGAGTGGAGGGAAAGCTATTAAGCGTTGGAGATTGAGGCAATTGTGGATCAGTCAAGTCATAAGATGGAGTGGTGGTGCGATCATTAGGAAAGAAAGGTTCCTGTATGATGTGAGAAATGGTATCCTCTAGTGGAGGTTGGACAGTTTTAGGTTGAGGTAGTGGAATTGTTGTAGAAGATGTGTGAAGTGTCTTCTTCTTCTTGGATGCAGGTGGTGATACAGATGATGACTTTGTGGGAGCGGAAGCTGTTTTGGTGGGAGATTTTGAGTGGGATTGGTTAGGAGATTGAAGCTTCATCTGTTTCACATTTTTCAGTAGAAGGGGGGCTGAATAGAGATATTGTTGTTTTAAACATTTTCTCAAGTGTTTTAAATCACTATCCTCTCTAAGAGGACGAGAATCAGATGATAGAAATTTGAGACTTTAAATATGAGCTGAATAAATAAAAGAGAAAGTATAGAAGATGACACACATAATTTTATACTGGTTCACCCAATGAAGGCTACTTCCAGTCCACACACACTTGTGAGTTTTTTTACTATGGATCAAATAGATTAACCTCTCATAGAGGTTAGTTACACTTCGTGTATTCTTTAGCCTTACCAAGCTTACAACTTTCTTACAAGTTTCAACTATTTCCAAGTGTAATTCATTTGGAAATTACAAAGTGATATGAGTACGATGTTTCTCTTTACTTAACACTTTCTAAAGGATATTTCAAAGATCTAGTGTAAGAATTTTCTCTTTTTATGCAATGTTGTTGTGTGTTTGATAATGAAGAGCTCCCTTACTTTTATAGAGATGTTGTGATGCTCTTTTCATGTGTCAAAACACTTTATGACCGTTGGAGACTTAATAAAAAAGTCCAAGGTCATTAATCATAATTACATAAATGCCATCCAGCTATCCAGGATGGACTGATTCAGTCCATCCTCGTACAAGAGATTTAATACTCCTAGAAACTTGGGCATGAGTTGTCCTTTTCCTTATTCATTGTTCAAGACATGTAAGACTATATTTTTGTCTTGTTAGCTACAGTCTTTCTGTACATTGATGTATTGGGTCATTTTCAACATGTGAGGATGAAGTGAACTATAGATCCATCCTCTTAGAGTCCATCCTCTGTCATATAAACTCTGGCCTTTGACCTCTTCCTTTAAGATGCTTTTTCTTTCATTCTTTGACACTGATTTATCTTCTCTTTATGACAAGAAATCATTGTTTAATATTTTGCATCTTTGAAAGTTCATCCTCTTAAGGGTTCATCCTCTTGTCTGTCTATCTTCCAGTTTTGAAGACTTGATGTATTAAGTCATATTTTTCTCCACTTTATCTAAATGATGAGTATCCTGTTTTCTAATATGAATTCACTCAAAAGCAGTGATTAGTCATTAACCACAATCATAATCTTCTAAACAATTTTGTTATCATTAAAACTATTTGAGAGAGATTTTGTCTCAACAACGGTATTGCAAGATATAGATGCTATGGTTGAAAAGAAAAAGATCATTCCTTTCAACCATAAAGTTAATTTCACTTTGAATATACTTTTAGGGCAAATTGCTCCACATTTCTACACCAATGAAGAGTTATCACAAATTGAAGAACAATATCAAAGTGTTTGCCAAGAAACATAGTTACCTCTTATTTCACAAAACATAATGAAAAAAGAGAAAGTGAATAATAACAAGAAGAGGCATTGCCCAAGTGATGAAAGTTGTATGTCTTACGGAGAAAGAAGAGTGAAACCAAAGATCACAGAGAAAACAGAATCATCACAACCACTAAAATTGCCTATTCATGTCAAGGACAAGATTACAAAGTTCAATGGCACTAATGTAAGGTATGTTATGTGCAAGACTTTGTATAAAACGAATCTCAATAAAAATGATAATCGTCTTTCAATATCAATTAAAAAAATCAAATGTGATTTTCACACTACGATAGAGAAGAAAATATTAGATACAAAGGAAGAAGATAAATCTCTTAGTTTGGAAATAATTATATTGGATCCTTCGTTTACAGAGTGTACTATGACTTTGAAAAAGTGAAAAATGCACTCGACTAGTGTTTACAATCTTATTAAAAACTGGAAGCTTCTTGTGTCGTAACATAATTTGAAAGAGGATCAAAGAAAATGCACTTTGAATATATACTTTTTTGTTTAAATTGTTGTTAAAATATTTAAGATTTTAGAAATATAGAAAAATATATTAAATTGGAAATTGGATAAAAGATCTCAATTGATTGAAGTTTTTTTTTTTTATATATATATAAAAGTTTAGTTCATATTTTTAGAGGAAAAAGATCTCAATTTTTAATTTCAATAATTTTAATGGGATATTTAAAAAAAAAAAAGCTCAATGGTGTTGGACTCATGTAGTGGACAACAACAACAAGATTGTCCATATAATAGTGTCTTAGGCGGTTAAAATGAAGTTGAAAAACAAAATTAACCAAATCAAACAAAAAGAAAAAGAGTCTCGATGTTTTTTTTTATTGGTCTCTGATGTTGTTTTTTAAAATGATTATAAACCAATAATTCAATTATTTATATTTATATATTTAATAGTTCAATTGAAGTTCGACCGTAGTTTAACTGATTAAACCAATTGAATTATGACTCGGAGATCTTATTAGTTTGATTTTTGGTCTGGTTTTAAAAATATTGAGACTTTTATAAATATATTATTTATAAAAAAGTGTAAGACATTAAATACACTAACTAATATTTAAAAGATACATATTAAATGAAAATAAAAACTAATTTAAATAAAAAAAAAAATCTAATATATAATTGAAACAAGATGTAGTATTTGTTAAGTAATTATATATATTATTATATGAATTAGGTTGTATTAACCATATTTAGTAGGAGATAAGCATTAGTCTCCTACAAAAACAATAAAAGTTCAATTTGTTCTCTCTAAATATATTCAGTAATCAACCCATTTTTATTATTATGGATGGTATGTTGAATATGCGACCACATCTAAGGTCAACCTGATAGTAATTCCACACACATCCAAACACATCCATAGCAGAATATTTGACTCTTAAATACTTTGTAATAAAAAATAAACTTTAATAATTATTGCATAACCCCTCTTCTTGTCCCTGTTTATGGTTTTCAATTGGAATTAATTTCAATATTACAATTTCAAATTTATTCACTCACAAAAAAACAAAATCAGATTTATTCAACTTCAATCGTAGCTTCAATCGTAGTTAAATTGAGTTTTATTTGTTTTTAAATATATATAAAAAACTAATATAACTAAAAAAATAAGTAGAAACTAAGAAAAAAAATAATTATAGTAGAAACATAAGATTAAATAATTAATTTAATAATATAAAATAAAACTGAAATAAAAAATTCTTAAAAGAAGTCACATGTTGGTTAAAAGAACAATAAAAGAACAATAAGTTTTTAACAATATTTGTCTCTTTTATTTTCAATACAAAATCTCAATCTTTTTATTTTTGATAAAATACGAAAGCTCAATCTTTAATTTAATTATACCATAAATTGACTTTCTGTCTTCAAATTTTTAGGACAATGGAACAAATATCATTTTTTGGCAAAACATTATTATATGTTTTGTGGAAGAAGAAAACGGAGGTATCAAAATTAATATAACTGTCCATAAAAACAAAAATACAACTGTATTAGTAATTAGTAATAATATCAATTGGATTTAATAGGATTAAATACAAGAGAGACCATTAATGATATTGTAACTTAGATATTTTAGAATTCAATGTAATATTGATTTTGCACAAAAATAGGATATTGTAATTGAGAATAGAATAAATCAGTTTAATGAACTAGACTTTCAATAAATCTACTTGTAGAAGATAATATATTTTTTTAAAATTGATTTATTAAAAAACAAAATCTTTTTTAAAAAGATAATTTTTGGATTTTGATTTCCATAAAACTCTTCTATAAATACACTATTGGAATGAGAAGTTTTAATCACAACACAACACTATTGAAAGAGAAAAGACAGTTTGATGAAGAAGAAAACAATGTGGCAAGATATAGATGCTATGATGGAAAAGAAAAAGAGCATACCTTTCAACTCTAAAGTTAATTTCAATTTGAATATACTTTTAGCGCAAGTTGCTCCACATTTCTACACCAATGAAGAGTTATAACAAATTCAAGAACTATATATCAAAGTGTTTTCCAAGAAACAAAGTCACCTCTTATTTCACAAAACACTATGAAAAAAGAAAGGGTGGATAATAACAAGAAGAGTCACTGTTCAAGTAATGAAGGTAGCATGTCTTGTGGAGAAAGAAGAGTGAAACCAAAGCCCATAAAGGAAAAAGAATCATCACAATCACCAAAATTGCCTATCCATGTCAAGGACAAGATCACAAAGTTGAATGGTACTAATGTAAGATATGTTATGTGCAAGAAGTTGTTTAAAACAGATCTCAACATAAATAACAATTGTCTTTCAATGCCACTTAAAAAAATCAAATGTGATTTTCTTACTGAGATAGAGAAGAAGATATTAGATACAAAGGAAGAAGAGAAACCTCTTGGGTTGGAAGTGATTGTGTTGGATACTTTGTTTAGAGAACTCACTATGTCTTTGAAATTGTGGAAGATGTCCAAAATATCGAAGATGGACTCGACTAGTGTTTATAATCTTATTAAGAATTGGAGGTTTCTTGTGTTGCAAAACAATTTGAAAGAGGATCAAAAACTCAACATTTGGTCATTTAGGGTCAATGACAAGCTACACTTCGACGATTAGAATTCTTAGTTATCAGCAGGATTTTTAATTTTGTGGTTGTTATTATTGTTTTCTTACTGTTATTAAAAAAAATATTAATTCTTTCATCATGATATATTTAAGTTTTTTTTTTTTGAATGATTTTTTCTAACACCGGTCACATGCTTCCGTGAATAAAAAATAATATACAATTTAGAGTTTTTATTCTTATTGAAGTAAAAAATATTGTTAAATGGTACTTTTTATATTTTCTTATTCAACTTACTCTGATCGACTTATAAATTTATTTTATTTCTTCTTTTCGCATTTTGTACTTAGTAACAAGTTATGATAGTTGAGTAAAAAATATTATAATTATAATGATATTGATTCAAAATTATTAAACTTAAACTGCTTATGTAAATGAATATAGGAAAATAAATCTATCACTAATTATTTAACACATAAGTAAATTTAGACTCTCTTGTAAAATTTTATCGTCCATTTTTATAAAATTATTTTTTAGTTACAAGATCTATTAATTAATTTTTTTCAAAACTACTCCTAATTAAATGGATTTATTAGATCTCACTCCAAAATAAAAATTATGTACATGCTAATAGGTAAATGTAAATAAACAACGAGTCAAAACCATTAATTGTTGCATGATTACATATATTAATTAAGTTGTTAATATACATAATTGAATTGGAACACCTAATAGCTACGTTGAACTCTTTACTTGATGGTTTCGGTTGATGGTATCAATTTCAAACCATTTTTCATCACTAAATCGGTCTCAAATGATATTTAGAGATTGATTTAGCATTTTAAGTTTTAATTACTGAAAAATCGGTCTCTGTTATTTATATTTTCTTTTTAATTAAAATTGGGTGACAAAACTTTTGTCAATGTCTATTTTTATTATTGCAAACTTTTCACTTGCCGTATTTTTTTTATTGAAAAACTTTATAATTCCCTCTCCAGTGTTGTACTAAAATAAAATTCCCTCTCTAATTAAGAAACAAACTTACCTCTCAATATTCCTCAAGAAACAAATTCTTTGTTGTTTTCTCAACCAACAACAAACCCTAAACTCTCTAATATGTGAAACAAGCAAAATCTGTATCATCCCCGTTTCATCCGTATCATCACCGTTTCATCACCGTTTCTCCGTTTCATCACCGTTTCTCTGTTTCATCACTCGCTACCCTCCCAAAATCTATCGTTTCACGCTTTGCTTCAGTGAAACAAAAAAATAAAAGCCAGCACCCATAATCGATCGACTCAGTTGATGCTCCAAGGTTGTATGTCTTATGGAGAAAGAAGAGTGAAACCAAAGATCACAGAGAAAAAAGAATCATCACAACCACCAAAATTGCCTATTCCTATTAAGGACAAAATTACAAAGTTGAGTGGAACTAATGTAAGGTATGTTATATGCAAGACTTTGTATAAAATGGATCTCAACAAAAATAATAACTGTCTTTCAATGCCAATTAAAAAAATCAAATGTGATTTTCACACTACGATAGAGAAGAAAATATTAGATACAAAGGAAGAAGATAAACCTCTTGGTTTGGAAATGATTATGTTGGATCCTTCGTTACAGAGTTTACTATGTCTTTGAAAAAGTGAAAAATGCACTCGACTAGTGTTTACAATCTTATTAAGAATTGGAAACTTCTTGTGTTGCAAAATAATTTGAAAGATGATTAAAAACTTAATATTTTGTCATTTAGGATCAATGACAAGTTTCACTTCTTACTCGACGATTAAAATTATCAGTTAACATCACGATTTTTATTTTAACATTGGTCACATGCTTTTATGAGAAAATTTTGTGTACGATTTTACTGTTTTATTTTTCTTGTTGAAGTAAAACTTAAGTTAACTGGTATACTTCTTATAATTTCTTGTTCAACTTGCTCTGATCCACTTATAAATTTATTTTATTTCTTCTTTTTACAATTCGCAGAAGTAACAAGTTATAATGGTTGAGTAAAACAAATTATAATTATAGTGAAATATGTTTGAAAGTTATTGCTTCTTTGTTAATGATTTAGATCCATTGGTTGTAAAAATGGATCTAAAAGAAAGTTTTCATTTTGACATTTTAAGTTTTTCAAAAAAATGAACCATGTTAAAATGTTGTAGATCTACTTGTTGTAGTAAAGGATCTAAAAAAAAATTTGTTTTAGAACAAATATGATAGATCCATTATTTATAATTTTTCCTGAATGATTTTTCCTTCACAAATATGATAGATCCATTATTTATAATAGTAGATCTAAAGAAAAAACCAAATTTGGGACACTTTGAATTTTTGCTAAATGTTTGAAATTTTGATCTTTAGGTCTTTGGTATTTTAAATTGTTGAAAATGTTCTAAAATGGGTATTTAGAACTAAGGATGAAATAAATATTTGAAGATAAATTTTTCTCCTCCCTAACTACTGATGGCAAAACCTAAAAGTGAGAGTTAGGGCTTGAGATATCAAAAAATTTCTTGGGTACATAAAGGATTTGATCTAGGTTTTAAAAATGGATTGAAAACCTAAATTTTTTTGTTTAAATTGTTGTTGAAAATTTTCAGATTTTAGAAATATAATAAAAAAATATTAAAATTGGAACATTGGATAATATTTTACAAGTGTTACTGTTGGTGTTGTAAAAGATCTCAATTGATTGAAGTTTTTTTTTTTTCTATATATAAAAAAGTTTAGTTCATATTTTTAGAGGAAAAATATCTCAATTTTTAATTTTAATAATTTTAAATTAAAAAAAAAAAAAAAAGCTCACGCTTTTATTAATCAGAGGGTTACAGTTTTAGTGGGCTTCGGCTCATATAGTGGACAACAAGATTGTCCATATAATAGTGTCTTAGGCGGCTGTTAAAATGAAGTTGAAAAAACAAAGTAACCAAATAAACCAATAATTCATAGTTTTTTATTATTATTTTTATTTATATATTTAATATTTCAATTTAAGTTCGACTATAGTTTAACCGATTAAACCAATTGAACCATAATTCGGAGACCTCACTGGTTTGATTTTTGGTCTGGATTTAAAAATATTAATACCTTTTATAAATATAATGTTTATAAAAAAGTGTAAGACATTAACTACACCAACTAATATTTAAAAGTTAAATATTAAATAAAGATAAGAAAATTATTAAAACAAAAAAAATCTTATAATTGAAACCAGATTTAGTATTTGTTAAGTATATATATATATTATTATTATTATAAGAATTAGGTTGCATTAACGATATTTAATAGGAGATAAGCATTAGTCCCCTACAAAAACAGTAAAAGTTCAATTTAATTTCTCTAAATATATTCAGTAATCAACTCATTTTTGTCATTACATCAAGATTAGATGTCTCTTATTTCGATTTTCCTAAATCAAAATCCAAATACAAACCCTCTAATATTATCTATGTTGAATTTGCGACTACATGTAGGGTCAACTTGATAGTAAGTCCATTAAAACCTGTGTTTTAAATCCACATCAATATATGCTTATATATTTATGGTTATATCCAAACACATCCTTATACTTCCTTTAAACCACTCGCCCGTAGCAGATTCCCTCATTTTGTTCTCTTTTGTTTGACTCTTAAACACATTGTAATAACAAATTTTTTGAGAAAAAATCCCAAATTAATGTTTTTATCATAATTAAACAAAGGTTAATTAAGACTTCTAATTATGATTCTAAGTGTTTTGGTATTTAACATGTGTATTTGAGTGTGTTAATCAAATTAAAGCAAGCTAATTAAGAGAAATGAAGAACGTTCTTGACAGAATTCTGTAAAACGAAGAACGTTATCCACAGTCCTAAAGTAACAAGAATGATTAGATTCTTAAAGAAAATATTAGATCCAGGATTTGCAATCTGTTCCAGAATTTCACCACAAATATACAAGGATCAATCCAAAGTAAGAATCATTCCAAGATACAAAGGCAAAAGATTATGCTTCACAATTCATAAAACAAGATCATTCTCCAAGTTAAGCAAGCATGAAGTACAAAGCTGATAGGCTGGAAAGGACACCTCTGATGTACTGTTGAACAGCCTGCTAACGTGTTTCAAAGCTTGGGATCACTTCAGACAACTGTCAAGCTAAGATTAAAAGTCAGGTCATCTGAAAGTAAAAACGGAGATCGTTCTTGGTTTACTAGAACATTCTTGCTTTGGGCAAGCACTTTCTTACTTTATGGATGATCTTATTTACTTACTAACACATGACAGCTGGACCATTCTCAATGGCTAAATGAGGTGTCATTAGTTGTCTTGAAGTCTATAAATTAAACCTTAAGATGAAGAACAGATAAGAGCTTCAAGTGCAAAGCAATACATCACTCATACAATCATATTCGAATCCTCTTAAGCTTCTCAATCATTTCTATGTTTCAGTTTTGTTCTTAGCTTGATATAAGAATCGGTTTTTTACTGAGTTCTAAATCCTAGAATCTATTCTCAAACACGAGTTGAGCTTACTCAGATTCTAACAATCTCAAAATCATCACTTTGTAACTCAAGACTATATTGTTGAAATAGCTTGAGTAGTTTTTAAAAATCCTTTTATGTTTAAAAGGTAATGTGTAAAAATCCTTTCTGAAAGAGTGTAAGGTAACCTATGAAAAACCTTTCTAGGTAGAATGTAACAGCCCGATTTTTCACAAACGCGAGTATATATATTTTTTTTTAAAATAAATTAGTAAATAAATGAATAAATACTTTTGGATGAAATATTTAATGTCGTAACACAACTGCAAAATCAACATAATGTACAACAGCGGAAATAATTTTAGAATTTACAAATCCAAAGTATTTAAACTTTTCCAAGTCACATAAGAAGTTTACAAGAACCTATCAAATTTTAAGTTAGGCTGACAATATAGGTACAGTCTTCCCAAATAATAATTACAACCACAAAAGAAAGACTTCTAGATCCTATAAAGTCGCCTAATCTGATCATGCTACAAAAAGCTAAACAGCCTGGGTGATCTCCACGCGCCTAGCACAAAACTCCTGACACAGCTCCGATCAGGCATCACTAACTACCTTCCCCTCTCCAGGGTACTACCCGACAGGACGATCCTGAATCTCATCTAAGGGCAAAGCCTAGATTTTCCACAAAAGTTGTAAAGGGTCACCAATCCGAAATTAACAAACATCACATAGCATTTATATTTTTAATGCATAAAATCACCCTTCAACTTAGCATACATCTAGGAAGGGTTTACATATGTTATACATGCATAAACAAGGTTGAAAAATGAAGTTTTGGACCAAACTGCACAGTTGTATTCAAATACAACCTCTGTGTAGTCGAATACACTTGCGAAAACAGTAGAAAAACAGCAAAAACAGCACTACTGTGTTCGAATATAGCCTCTCTGTATTCGAATACAACATTCCATTCAATTGTATTCGACTACAGCACCTTGTGTAGTCGAATACACTTCAAAAAATCCAAGTCAGTAGCGAAATCATTCATCTGTATTCGACTACAACCTATGTGTGGTCGAATACACTTGTAAAAATAGCAGATTTTCAGTTTTGAAACATTTCAACATCATTCAAACACTCTCAAATTCATTCTAACACTTTCACCACCAATTCAATCAATCACAACCACCAACACGACACAATTCACACACCACAATCGAGTATTCATATACAACCATCACAATATGTATGTACAATCATCATAACACATCAAACACTACACAATTCACGCATAATTGTACGGTCTCTCACAGACGAATGCATGCGATCGTTCACAGATCAGCACGACTTTCAGGAGTGCAATCTCTCACAGATTAGCACGACGAGAGTGCAATCTCTCACAGATTAGCACGACGAGAGTGCAATCTCTCACAGATCAGCACAACTTACACGAGTGCAATCTCTCACAGATTAGCACAACTAGAGTGCAATCTCTCACATATTAGCACAACTTACACGAGTGAAATCTCTCACAGATTTGCACAACTAGAGTGCAATCTCTCCCAGATTAGCACAACTTTCTATGCGTGCAATCGCTCACAGATCAGCATGACGCGAAAATCCCCGCAAGGATAAGATGAACCAACTATTCACATGGCATCATCTCGTGGCCCATCCCGGTCACCACTTAAACATCGTGCCTCGACACCCCAAACACGCCAAAAGCAGTTTTGAACACAATATCACATCAAAACATAATCACCACAAATACACACATAACCACACCACAATCATTCATAATATCAATTATGAACACATAAACACATCCACATTAATCTCCACAAATTCCCTTACAAACCATTAATCCACAATTCACAATTCACTCCAAATCAAAATCCACACATAAATTGTATTTATTCAAAATCTCACATCCCCAAACATCAAGCCAATTTCCACATTCATAATATTACCCATAAACATATCAACCATACCAAGCAAAAATCACCATCACCCACACCTCAAAACTCATTAAATTCAATTTCACCATTATACCCTCAAAATGCATTAAATTCATTTCTCACAAACTACACCTCAAACCCACCAAATTTCTTTTCCCCAAATTCACAAATAAGGTCCTAAATGCAAACTAAAAGTTTGGAAGGAGCCCTTACCTCGATGGTAGCTCGAACGGCCGATTACGGCACCGCGATAAAATTCCGGTAAAATTTCGCTTCGCACGACACTTCGAAAATTAGTTCACTAGCTTCGCAACGTGACCACGAGCAACTTTCTCTTCAGTCACTTCGCGAGATGAAGCTTAGATCTAGGTGATGTGTGAGGTTTTATGTTTGGGGTTTTTGAAAAACAAAACAAGAAAGAGAGGAAGATGGAGTAGGCACGCGGAATAGAGGAAATGTTTAACTTTTTTTTCTCTTTTTGTTCCCTTTCATATATATATATATTACTATATATATACATATAAATATATAAATATCCCAAACTAACCAATTTTAAACACTCTCACACACACCCCAGCAATTTTGATAAAAATATCTATTCTCATTGCAACTCAATTGACAGGTAACATTTTTAGCAACTATATATATTTTTAACAAAATAGTCTAGTAATAAATTTTCCTCAACGTAATTAAATTATTTCTCGCCAAATAATTTCAAACGGAACCCACAAAATATTTATGGCATATAATCATCCAAAATACCCATAAAACTGGCTAAAAAGCCTCATAATTCAACATCACAGACATCAAAAATATAAAAGGTACATTTTACAATTAAGGGTATTACATAGAAAGTTAGTACTTTGTAATAGATCAAGATTGATCTGTAAAAGCTGTGTGAAAACCAAGAACGATCTTGCTTTGAGAACTTAGTGGAAAATCTCACAATTGTGAGGACTGGACGTAACCCGTGTTGGGTGAACCAGAATATATCTTTGTGTGATATCTCTTCCCTTATCTCTATTTACTTTTTATCTTTTAATCAGTTTTTATATAGATAAGTTAAAATTGTGTGTTTTCACTAACCAAGAACGTTCTTCGTTTATAACCAAGATCAATCATGGGTTAAACATTTTTAATTTTAACAGGAATTTTTAAAAAGGGACAATTATAATTCAAACCCCCCTTCCTTGTAATTGACATTGTTACTTCAAAATTAACTTTAATAATTATTCCATAGCCCCTTTTCTTGTCCTTGTTTATGGTTTTCAATTGAAATTAATTAAAATATTATAACCAAAAAACAAAATCAGATTTATTCTACTATATGTATTTCTTGCGACTTCAATCGTAGTTAAATTGAGCTTTATTTGTTTTCAAATATATATTGAAAAAACCTAATATAACTAAAAAATTTAGTAGAAACTCAGCAAAAAAAAAAATATATATTAGAAACATAAGAAATAATAATTAATTTAATATTGTAATAAAAAACTGATTGCTTTTATATACAATTTGTTTGATACAATTCGGATATAAAGTTGATATATATAGATAGTTAGCTGGTCATGAAAAAAAAATACAGATTTAATTTTGATTAGTTAATTAGGTTTATTTTTTATAAAAGTTAACTAGCTGTTTTTCTTTTTCGGTGAATCAAATAAAAAATTATTAGAAGAAGCCACATGTGGGCTTAAAAGAACAATCAGTAAGTATTTACAATATTTGTCTCTTTTATTTTCAATACAAGATCTCAATCTTTTTATTTTTGATAAAATACGAAATCTCAATCTTTAATTTAATTATACCATAAATTGATTCTCTGTCTTCATATTTTTAAGACAATGGAGCAAATATTTTTTTTGGCAGAACACATTATATGTTTTGTTGAGGAAGAAAACGGAGGTATCAAAATTAATATAGCTGTCCATAAAAAAAAACTACAACTCTATTAGTAATTAGTAATAATATCACTTGGATTTAATAGGATTATATATAAGAGAGACCATTAATAATATTGTAATTGAGATATTTTAGAATCCAATCTAATATTGATTTTGCACAAAAAAAGAATATTTTAATTGAGAATAGAATAAATCAGAATTTAATGAATTAGACTTTCAATAAATCAGAATTTAATGAACTAAAAACAACTCTATTAGTAATTAGTAATTAGTAATAATATCACTTGGATTTAATAGGATTAAATACAAGAGAGACCATTAATGATATTGTAATTGAGATATTTTAGAATCTAATCTAATATTGATTATGCACAAAAATAGGATATTGTAATTGATAATAGAATAAATCAGAATTTAATGAACTAGACTTTCAAAAACATATATTGTAATTTATTCAAAAACAAAATCTTTTTTAACAAGATAATTTTTGGATTTTGAAGAAGAAAATTATATGTATTGTTGAAGAAGAAAACGGAGGTATCAAAATTAAGATAGCTGTCCATAAAAAAAAAAAATACAACTCTATTGAAAGAGAAAAGAAAGTTTGATGGAGAAGAAAACAATGTTGCAAGATATAGATGCTATGATGGAAAAGAAAAAGAGCATTCCTTTCAACTCTAAAGTTAATTTCACTTTAAATATACTTTTAGCGCAAGTTGCTCCACATTTCTACACCAATGAAGAGTTATCACAAATTGAAGAACTATATCAACGTGTTTTCCAAGAAACAAAGTCACCTCTTATTTCACAAAACACTATGAAAAAAGAGAAAATTGATAATAACAAGAAGAGGCATTGTTCAAGTAATGAAGGTAGCATGTCTTGTGGAGAAAGAAGAGTGAAACCAAAGACCATAAAGGAAGAAGAATTATCACAATCACCAAAATTGCCTGTCCATGTCAAGGACAAGATCACAAAGTTGAATGGTACTAATGTAAGATATGTTATGTGCAAGAAGTTGTTTAAAACAGATCTCAACATAAACAATAATCGTCTTTCAATGCCATTTAAAAAAATCAAATGTGATTTTCTTACTGAGATAGAGAAGAAGATATTAGATACAAAGGAAGAAGATAAACCTCTTGGGTTGGAAGTGATTGTGTTGGATCCTTCGTTTAGAGAATTCACTATGTGTTTTAAATTGTAGAAGATGCCCAAAAAGTCAAAGATGCCCAAAAAGTCAAAGATGCACTCGTTTAGTGTTTATAATATTATTCAGAATTGGAGGTTTCTTGTGTCGCAAAACAATTTGAAAGAGAATAAAAAACTCAACATTTGGTCATTTAGGGTCAATGACAAGCTACACTTCTTACTCGATGATTAGAATTCTTAGTTATCAGCAGGATTTTTAGTTTTGTGGTTGTTATTATTGTTTTCTTACAATTATCCAAACAAATATGTTAATTCTTTCATCATGATAAATTTAAGATTTTTTATTTGTGAATGATTTTTTTCTAACATTGGTCACATGCTACCGTGAATAAAAAATAATGTACAATTTTAGAGCTTTTTTTCTTATTGAAGTAAAAAATGATATTAAATGGTACTTCTTATATTTTCTTGTTCAACTTACTCTGGTCCACTTATAAATTTATTTTATTTTCTCTTTTCACAATTTGCAGTTAATAACAAGTTATAATAGTTGAGTAAAAAATAATAATTATAATGATATTCAATCAAAATTATTAGACTTAAACTACTGTTTATGTAATAAATATAGAAAAACAAATCTGTCATTAATTATTAAACACATAAGTAAACATATAAGTAATTAAGACTCTAGTAAAATTTTATTGTCAATTTTTATAAAACTATTTTTTAGTTACAAGATCTATTAATTAATTTTTTCAAAACTATCCCTAATTAAATGGGTTTATTAGTTCTCACTCCCAAATAAAAATTATGTATGTGTATAGTTTTAGACTTCTTCAAATATGTACGTGCTAATAGGTAAACGTAAAAAACCAACGAGTCAAAACCATTCATTCTGGCATGATTACATATATTAATTAAGTTGTCAATATACATAATTGAATTGGAACACCTAATAGCTGCATTGAACTCTTTACTTGATGTGTCGGTTGATGGTATCAAGTGTTGTTTCACTATGTCCCATGCACATTATGGTTTTTTTTTTTTTATATTCTATCCCTAGTCTTTCTTTATTTTTTATCTCCAAACTTTGTGAATGAACCTAATTTAGTGATATCATTTTTAATATATTTTGATATATTATTTTGTTAAAAAAATCATTCAAAAATTTTAATATCATATAGTTTGGTTCAACTTGGATTGTGAATTATTTCCTCAAATATCTATCCAAAAAAAAAAATTCTCTCTTAAAAAACTTATTTGAACAATTTCTTTTTTGTTGAGAAAATTAATGTGAATAAATTCGGTTAAATAAATGTTTGGATCTATTTTAGAAAGTCATATTTTTCGTTTCAAAACCTATTTCACCGAATTTGTTTGGAAGTTACCTATTATAGCTTATGGATTAGCATATAAAATTATCTTATGAAAGAAAAAGAAGATCATATTTCATAAATATACATTTGAATCTTTATTAACTGATACCATAAATGACAAGAGTATAAGCTCCTATATATAGGACCTGGCATGAGCTAATATGCTAACTAACAACTCATAAGCCTCAACTAAATTATAACTAACTCTAAGATAAAGAATAGTTACATTTAATTACACTTAAGAGAATAAAATTAAAAATATTTCAAATAGGACAGGAGGTGGTGTCGGTTCCACCAACAAATCAAACACACGCTAAGTAATTTTTGGATGGATGATTCCATTTTACCAACATATATTAAATATTTATATTTTCAAATAACATATTATAAGTTAAATAATATCAAAATATATATAACATATCATATAATAAAAATTAGCATTACCAAATAAAAAATATAAATTATGTTTCATATATGACAAAAAATAATATATCAATATAACGTCTCATACTAATAATAAAATTAATTTTTAAAGGGAAGTGATGAATTATATATATATATATATATATATAATTGGGTTTGTGTTTGGTTGGAGAAAGGAAGAGAGATATTAAATGGAAGAAATAGTAATTTTTCTTTTTTCACCATTGTAATATTTAATTACGATACATTAAATAAATAAGAACTCAACTTTTGTCCTTGAAAAAAAAAACTCAACTTTTAGTTGCTTACAAAAAAGTTGGGACACATAAGTCCTTGAACTAAAATTCATCTACAAACTACTCCCTCTAGTATCAATTAAAAGAAGAAAAAGGAAAAAAAACATCAATACCAATGAATTTATTTATTAATATCACTTTTTGAATATTTTTCAAAGTTCTAAAAATGGACTAGATAGGCAGGTTCAAAAGGTTGCACCGTCAACTGGTATCTAGTCCGATTTGAGTTGATCTAAGACCTGTTAGTCAGTTAAAACTAAAGTGAACCAGATTAAGCCAGAAAATTAATCGAATCAGGACCCGTTTTCAAAAACCGTCTGGTTGCATGGCCTTAATGTGTTTACACAGAAAAGGGAAATAATGTATGGTAATAAAGTACAAATAATGAAAATGTACGAAGTTATAGAACAATTTTTTTTTTGCATCCGCGCTCTCATATTTTTCACTAAGTATAAGAACGACTCGTTGGCCAACCCCTACGAAACTCACAAGTCATCATTTTATTGTTTCTTTAAAAAATTGGTTCGTACTAAATAACATCACTCCACATTGAAATATTTTAAAACTGATTTACTTTTTTTGTGTTTTCTCCTTTTTTTTTCATAATAACTTATCTTTGAGATTTTTATAGTTAGATATGGTAGTTCTTCCTTTTTTAAAAATATTAAAATTAGAAAAAACAAGATTGTTTAAAATCCATTTCTTTTTTGTTTCCCTGTTATTTTGATTATGAGATAGAATAAAATGATAGTACTAAACACACATATAGACATAAAAAGGAAGGATGAAGAAGAAGAAAAGATGAAAGAAAAAAGAGAGTTTGGATATAGTTATAATAGCTTAATAATTCGTTTTTCTATGTACTATGCTCTCACCAATACATAGCTTTCAGTAGTAGTCCCCATTCCCTTTCTTTCATATGAAAAATTTGTTGTTTTCAAATACAAAGCAAAAAACTATGGAAATGGAAAGCAATTGTTATATTTGTTGATGTTTGAGTTAGAGTGTGAGATACTACAAAGTTTAATATTGAAAGTTTCTTTTTTCACTTCAAGTCTTCTCAAAAGTTTTCAAATTTTGTTCGGATTAACTAATCTGAAGTTGTATTTTACACATCTTTCTCAAAATTAGTAAAGGACATGGGGTGCTCCAAATATATATGTTTGTTGTCCGCCTATAGTCTTCAGCCTCCAGCCTCGACACCCACATCGATGAACCAATTCTCGTCGTCTGTGGTAAAAATGGATACCCCTCTGAGAGGTTCACAAGCTACCCAAGCATAATTCCCCTCGTCGGGTGGGAGAACCAAGTCGTGTAGAGATGACGCATTCTTTTCCATATCGACCTGACAGGCATAAGACTAAGAAAATGAATTTGACATCCAAATCCTCCCGTCAACTGCCATTCCCGAAATGAAAGGATCAAAAGCAAAGCCATCGCGCCAACATACAGTCGGCATGATGTAGTAATGGGATTGTCACTGATCACCACTATATCAATAAAATGTTAAAATCATCAAACCTATGGTTACCTCAAGCAAAAACTATTGCATTCCATAAAACTACCTACGATGGAGGCATAAACCTTTATCCCTAAACAAACATCACAACGATGAAATGCTAAACCACCACCTTGGAGGGGCCAACAACAACCATGAAAGACCCCTAAATGCAAGAAACAAAACATGAAAGCAAAAAAATCCCAATAATGAAAATATGCGAACATTGAACTCGAAAGTGATCCTCGTAGATAACGAAATAGCCAAAGTCACATAAATTAAAGCTTCGTTTTACATAAATAAGGGGTTCAAGAGAGTAGAAGGTGGCCACGAAAATGCAAAAGTCCCCCCAAAATCTTGAAACAATTCTTTATATACCTGAACTAATCCAACGATAGAAATTCAAAAGGTGCGAACCAACGAACACGATCACGCCTCGAAACAACGCAGACTTGAAGTGAACAGTCATAGGCACTCAAGTGATTATACCCATAGGGGACACGTGTCACAATAGGAAAACCAAAGGACACCACTACACGTCGTTTCGCCATCCCTTCAACTAACAAATTGATCCACCAACAATCAATCCTTGGAAACGGACGAACTTCCAATGTCGAGTACATTCCAGTCTGACAAAGAACCGAAAAATGAGATACCCTTGCTAGGACAATTACAGAGCTACTCAAACAGACTAAATCATGTCGGATACATATAACAGTTGACAAGAAAGGGGTATAGGATTTAGCTCGGCCCTATTACAGACGTCGAATACAGACTAACATCTTCACTTAACTTGTCGATTATAAACATCTGTCAAACAACTTTACGACAAAGGTGTTCCTCCCTGCTAGAGAACCTTTCTATATGACTTCTCAAGTCATTGCCTCACCCCCTCGACAAAGACTTTGGAGGCAACTGTTCTTGACTAGCCTAAGCCAAATTCGGCTTCCGTTGAATCCGTCCACATTAATGGTCAATCAATGTCCTTGTCCCCCTCTGCACTGTGACTCGAGTCTATATAAACAGTGATCCGACACTAAAAAGGTACACACTTTCTCATTCTAGTCCTTCTTACTCTCCTCAAATAAATATTTACTTGAACATTACAGTGTTTCCAAGTATCACCCCATCGTCGGAATCCTAATCTTTTTCAACCTCACGAAGCCAGTTGTCCTCCTCAATCGAGATCGGATCAATATTATACAATAAAAATTAAAATTTCAAAGTAAGATTTATAAATTATGTTCAAAACTTCTGATTTAAAAAGATATATTATTTTAATTATGTTATAACTAATAAATATTATTTAACAAACTAAAAATAAATAAAACATAATACATCAGTATAATGTGACATACTTATAATAAAATAGATATTTAAATGTATCACTTCTGCGACAAATGCTACTTCCCCTTGAGAATTTGATGGGTTGGCTCTGATTTTAAGAGTGGAAAATAAACCAACAATTGTCTAACTATCTTTAAAGTTGGGCAACATTCCTTTCCACGACAAATTCCACAAAACCAAAATGTTTCCCTCATTCTCTCACTTAGTGCTTTGTCATCAATGCAATAGATTCTAATAGCATTTCTTATTTCTTTTATTTTTTATATTTTTATTTGTTGGATCTTGATGTTTATCACTTTAAGGTGTATTATTGTTGCACAAAATCTGTAAGTGTACGAGTTTGTCAAGTAGTAATATAAAACAATATCTTATTTAAAATTAATTTTACAATTATCGAATTAATAAAAAATTTATATTATTTTGACAAACAAAAAGTATGGTTGATTAAAGGTAAGGAAAGCGTACGAATTAAAAAGAGAATAAAAACACAAATTTGAATTATATGGAGAGAAGACATTGGATCATGGTTTCACTTGTAATTTCAATACCAAAAATTCTAATGTTATATGAATCCTTATTTGTTCTTTCACTTATCAATCCATTTTTAAAACTATTAGCAAAGTTTGATCGTTCAATGTAATATTATTTTTCCTAAATTTATTCTTTGATTGATCATACAAAATATAATTCAGAGAAAGCATAAAGAACAAAGAGGTTGAATTATTGAAAGATTAGTATCTATGTTTCATCATATGAGAATTTTAACCTCAATTATCCTATAGATCTACCAATTAATTGTATTTGGTCACTAGTCAATTGATTGATTAACACATACAAATGTTGGTTATTCCAAACATGTAAATAAAATAATTTAATTGAGATGAAAAATAAGATTCCAAAATAAAACTACAATTAAAAATAAGACATATTAAAAATGTATTTCAATTATAAGATCCACCAAAGACATTAGAAGTAAGCTTAGTTAGTCATTGAGTACATATACACTAATAGAAATTCCACTTTTAGTGACCGATTTGGAGACTAAATTATTTCAGTCACTTTAGAAACTGAATTAGAGACCAAAATACAAAACTGTATAAAGAACCATTTTTTCGTCACTAAATCGTTCGCATATGATATTTAGAGACTTATTTAGCGACTTAAATTTCAGTGACTGAAAAATCGGTCTCTATTATTTATATTTCCTTTTTAATTAAAATTGGCAGACAAAACTTTTGTCAATGTCTATTTTTTATTATGGCACATTTTTCCATCTCTAATTAAGAAACAAACTTACCTCTTAATTTTCCTCAAGAAACAAATTCTTTGTTCTTTTCTCAATCAACAACAAGCCCTAAACTCTCTAATATGTGAAACAAGCAAAATCCGTTTCATCACTGCTTCTCCGTTTCATTACTCACTTCCGTCACAAAATCCATTGTTTCATGATTTGCTTCGGTAAAATAGATAACCATTGCCACCACCCATAATCGATCGACTCAGTTGATTCTCAAAGTAAGGAGCCCATTTTCGTCTCCCTGCCACTCGCAAACTCGCCCATCATTCCAAAAGATTCTAGTGCTGAAAGGTCTTCTCAATCAATTGTTCTTGTTCTACTGACTCCAAGTTTGATTCAATGGTTTTCTGAAAAAAACATTGCAGAGAGGGACGATTTTAACGAAAAAGGTCCTGGACCCTTAAACACATCGATCAAAAGTTCATCGGTAAGAATATTTCTTCTTTGTTGTTTCCTCTCAAGCCAAAATTACCTATATGGACCCTTAAACACATCGATTCTAGGGCATGTCTTTGACTTTGTTTTCTATCATCGGTTTCTCATAAGAAATCATCTCAAAATTTATTTGATTTGTGGACATGATTTTGTATTTAAGGGTATTATGTGTTATTTTATGAATTAATAAACATCAATGCTTAGGAAGACATCAATTTTAGAAACGAATGATCATCAATGTTTAGGAACGAACATCAATGTTTAGGAAGACATGTTGGCATATATTTGTTCTTGCATATAAGTGAACTATATATTGTTTGATTTGATTCCAACGTTCCAAAATTACCTATATAATAATTTGTAGTAGATTTTTTTAGAGCAAAATTCGCAGCGGATAAAGATATTTTGTTTAGAAGAAAATAAAAACTTTTATAACTAATATAGATATCACGTTTCTCAAAGTACACCTACAACAATTCAAACTTTATTACTCAATTAAAATATTTTAATCTAAATGAACTTGATTTGACTATAATTTCTTAATTTAATTCCCAAAACATACTAATACTTAGATTATCATATAAAGAGTCGTTGGTAATTAAAAAAGTAAAATACACTGTAAAGCTCTTAATTTCTGGTATCACCTATCAGAGCGAGGTTCCTCCAAAATTTAAACTTCAAGACTCATTAACCTGTAATAACTGCGATTTCGGAAACGCAGGGCCAAGCCAGTCAAACACAAACAACGAAGGAGGTGAGTTTTGAAATCATGTTATAGTATAATACAAGTAAGAAGAACACGCAAATAATCATAATAAAATCGTATTATTACACAAACATCGCTCAAGAAAAATATCACATTTAAAGTCAAAATCACTCAAGGAAAATCAATATCTTTCACTATAACATCAAATCATCACAGAGAAATTATTATCACTTTTCAAATACATCAATCACAATAAAACAATCACAAGGAAATGAAATGCTATGCATGAGCTTAGACTCTACTTCACAATGTGGTACCATTCTATCTCTGAAGTACTTGATTAAGAGGCTTGATACTATGCCACCATCCCGATGGACGGACAATTCAAATTGGCCCTGTCTTCATAGTTCCCCTCAACTCAACCCGAGACACATATACGCGACAGTCGAGGTAAACGTGTGTTGCATGGTAGCTCCCGACATTTGGAGTGCTACCTCCAAGTCACCTAGAAATTCCCCACCCGAATACCTCCAAGGTCTAACAATCTTGCCTTAAGGCTCAACAATAGACCGCCACGATCAGGCTCATTCGGTTGTACTTGCCCGGAATCACTAGGCTGGTCAAGCCCTACCTATATGATGACAAAATAATCTCCACCTCACAAATTCTCAATATTTATTTTCCCCCCTCATTAGATTAGACTACTCCATTAAGAGCATCATCTTTATAAATCATCACTATTTCATCAATTATGGGGTACTTCAATATTCTCATCACAATTGTATAACATCATTATCATCGACCAAAAATCATCATTATCATCACTCATACATATATCATGCCATGCATCCATATTTTATTATCACATCACATAAATTCGTCTAATCAAACATATGCACCAAATTCATTTGAAATCAAATATCACAATAATATCAAATACTACGCATTTAACGAAATGAAATCAATCAACATCCTATAAATACTTCTATTCCAAATTTTAATCTCACAATTTTTATATTTTCACATTAATTAATTTATCACTCAAAGGGATACTGCCGTACGTAGCGAGCCCTAGATGAATCGTTGTGAAATACGGTTTTCCCATTCATCTCACAATATATTATACTGATGAGTACAACGCTCTCTCACCCCTTACCTCAATATGACGCTTTCATAAGATATAAGGATTAGAATAATTTTCAGCAAACATGAGATGTCGATAACGTGCAACGAACAAGTCCAAAAGCATCGACGAATTTGCAGAATCAATGAAACAGGGCTGATAATTTACGTGAGGCATAAAAATCAGCATTACATAATTATAACAGTATTAGGCGAAGAAACATATTCAAAACGAAGTGAAACAAGTTATTAGAAAATGTCTCACCGACGTGTTGGAGCGCCGATAGGGTCCGACGTCAACTTCACCGAAACACGCATATGAGTAATGCTTCTTGAAGGTGGAGGTGTGATTTTTGACAAAGAGGAATAAGACGTTTCAATTTGCGATTCAAGTTGGGAATGAAAAAGGAGATCACAATGATCACGAATGTGGTCTTAGTTTTGTAAGACATCCACTGTAATGATCGTGGTCGACGAAAGAAGAAAGAGGAGAAACGGTGGCCATTGGCGGCTAAGAAGAACAAGGGAAGAATGTCTGTGCTTGTTCTTTTTTTTTTTTTTTTCTTCCTTTTATTATTATTATTATTATTATTATTATTATAATTATTAATTAAGTTTTAGTCTTAAACATGTGCCTAATTCATAAAACACATTTTAGTCTTTTTTTTAATAAAATCAACGATTACCAAAACTAGTTTTTTAACACTTTTTTTTAACACAATTTAATTACTAAAATATTACTAATATTTCAAAACAAATATTTTATAAAATAAAGTAATTAATATTTTAAAATACATTAATAATTAAGATTCTCATATTCAAAATAATCACAATAATTGTACTTATTTTTATTCAAATACTCACATTAAAACACTATCATCATTAGAGCATATTTGACATTATAAAATAAATAAATATAACATCAAATTATTTATCTAAATAATATTTAATTAAGAAAATAGTGTATTATAAAATTTGGGGTGTTACAATTCTCCCCTTGTTAAAGAAATTTCGTCCTCGAAATTTGTTGTGAGTGAAGTAATATTCTACATATTTCACAAAAGTTAGGCATATAACAAAACATTTAAATGCAGAAATGCATATAACAACTCAATGAAATACAATCACTTAATGTATCTTTTTATTTTAGCAACTAATGGGTATAATCATAGTGGAATAAGATAGGTATTTTCACATATAGTTTCAAACACACTCAAAGTCTAAATTAGTTTCCAAGTCTTATACACAAGATTCATTTATAATACTCATACAATAGTTCTAGATTCTTATCAAATGAGACAGTATAGAACAAATAATAAGCTACTAACACAATGCACTTATTTATTTCTAGCAAGTTACTTAGAAGATCAAATGTATTTAATTTATGTACACACCCGCATACCGATTCATGTCACATAAAATAGTTGTTAGCATTTGATATTGATGTCACATATGACTTATAATGACTAAAAATTACATAAGAGATGATATGGTTTTTAACTATTTCAAAAATAGATTTAACCAGTATTTCTAACAATAGTAACAACAGATTATCGTTGCCTCTTTTATCGACGATGACTCATCGGGGTAGCTAGTCCGTCTTACTCATGTAGTCAACTACTTAAGGTACCCATAATTGTAGTAATTGAAATTTAAACATGGGTAATTCAAAGTATCATTAACATGGTTCAGAAGTGCGAAGGCGGCGCCACAACTCCTACTCCTTACTTTAAGTTAAAAATTCACTTAATTACACATTCACAATAATTTATTTGTAACTTACAAGTAGTAACAACGACACTTACATCAATATATAATCAATAATCCGATTAAAGAAATATAAAACTATTTCACTTTTAGATGCTCTCAACTACTCTAACTCTATACACTGATTCCCAACAATTAAAACACTTGAAACACAAAAAAATTTAATATCTACATAATCATATACACATTCACATAATTAATCAAAAAAATGTCTGCTGTTGGATGTTGTTGAGAACAAGATAAAATATATATTCTAGGACGGTTTGCTTCCTCAAAGAAATTATATAAGTAGAAAAACAGAACTAACAGTTGTTGCCCAAAGTTAGAGTTGTAGAATTCATGCAAATGAACTGTGTTATATAATGGAGGCAGGTCTCATTTAGAAAGCTAAGAGGTGGTACTCTTGTGTTAAAATTAAATAATTTGTAGTACTTGTCTTTTCA
>JBBPBQ010000002.1:38864143-38952163 GCA_037974755.1 Cicer yamashitae | reverse complement strand
GATGTTGTTGAGAACAAGATAAAATATATATTCTAGGACGGTTTGCTTCCTCAAAGAAATTATATAAGTAGAAAAACAGAACTAACAGTTGTTGCCCAAAGTTAGAGTTGTAGAATTCATGCAAATGAACTGTGTTATATAATGGAGGCAGGTCTCATTTAGAAAGCTAAGAGGTGGTACTCTTGTGTTAAAATTAAATAATTTGTAGTACTTGTCTTTTCAAAATTTAGTTTAGAACGGGTAAGGTTCCATGGAATTTAGTTTTGGACAGCTTGTGTTAAAGGCAACAAAACTTGAGGTGTAGAGGTCCATTTGACCTGATTCTATTGGCTTGTAAAAGTTGGGATGCAACTCTTTTTAAGGAAAAAGGCAGGGCATTTAAGAAAGCTACTAGGTTATGAAATTGCAACTGAAACAGAACAAGCTCAAGAGCAGAACAAATTCTGAATGTTGGGATCCCATATTGACTAGAGATATGGCCAAATTAATCCTTAAACAGTAAGGCTTGAGCAATCCTCACTTCTCGAGTTAACTTTTGGGATTTAGTTAGATCTAAGTCCCAAATTCAAAAATTGAATGCACACACACATACACACACAGAGAATTAAGTCGCAGAGTACGGGGATAAATATATCATTTTAACTTGGGATTTTAACATTTTATGTATAGAGAAGTTTACAATGATTAAATGTTAAAAGTAGCAAAGTGATGGGAGTAGCAATTTTGCTGAGTTAGGTATAAGAAGAGTATCAGAGATGGGAGTAGCAATTTTGCTGAGTTAGGTATTACACAAGATAGACTATACTTATAGTTGGTGCTTTTAACTTTACTCCCAGAGAAATATGAAATATAAAAAGAACATGCCAACAATGTATTTACTTATTTCCTTGCCTAGGGTTTATTATAATTAATATATAAGTTGTCTAATCTCAGTGTCTTGTTCACATCTCAGAAACGAAGTACAATACCAGTAGGAAATTGTATAATTCAGTTCCAAGATTCTATCACTTTATCAGAGAAACGAATGGACTTATTAACTAAGAAAAAAAAAACAGCTCCTTGTCTTGAAGGTGTTTTCTATGTAGAAATTTGTGAAAGAGGTCATATAGCTAAAACTAATGTATTAGTATATTAATATTAATGTAAAAGATTAAGAGACTTAAAATAAATAAATACTATTAGTTACATACTTACAAAGATAAGATTTCACTAATAAAAAGATGATATGGATATTATCTTAATCGTTATTTATAGTTATTTAATTACTTTTATTTCTCCTAGGTCTAACATAGTAAAATGATTACTAAGCTGTCAATAGTAAGTCTTATTCCCTCATTTGATTGTTGATATAATGGTTGCTTGTTAATATGACAAATTATACGAAATAAATATTTGTCTAGGTACACTTCCAGCAACTCTCGAATTAAGGTAAATCATTTTAAACATGTTTATGTTTATGAAGGTTTTTTTATCGGAAGGATACTCTATCAAAGCTCTGTACAAATTTTGTAATTGTCATTATAAACTTTACTCCGCAGTGGCCATATGAAATCATATTTGATTTGAAGAGCATCGAAGGCACCAAATCATCTACTCATGTTTCAAAGACACAGCTATGTCTAATGACAAAGAAAAATTACCCTTCTCCAGAAGAAAATAATATAATTAACATCAATGAGTTCAATAATGATACAACTACCAATAACAAGAAGCATCACAGTCACATTGTGGTCATATGAAATAGTATTTGACTAGAAAAACATTAACGGTGTCATCATATCATCTTCTCATGTTTTCATAAACATAAATATGTCTCAGGCCTAGAAAAATTATCCTTTGCCAAAAGAAAATAACACATTTAACATCAATGAGTGCTATAGTGGGAAGTGGCACCTTAAAGTTGCCATGAGTGACAACAAGCATCTCAATTGCAGTGCAGAACAATCAACTAAGTTTTTTTTTTTAATGCCAGAGCATCATTTAATAGAAATAGAAAATATTGTACACAAAATTATCCAAGATAACAAACATCTCAAACAAGCAAATTAAAATAAAAACAACACAATAATTATTTTCGCTTTCGAACTATCAGATAAGACAATAAAATTTTATCCTCCTACTACTACTAATAGTACTAACGATGTATATGGTTATGATCAAGATGGGCACGTCAAATCTTAAAATAAACAATTTGATAGCAGTGTTGAAAATGAAGTCCAATGATTTTGAAATTTAAAATGTTTTTCCAACCATAAACTTGTCGTACTGTATATTCTCTTATTTTCACTTCTAAGCTGCGATTCATGCATCACTCACTAAATATTCAAAATAAACCACATTGTATTAACAATTTTGTCGTGTAACTACTTATTAGCATTGCTAGCAAAAGGGGATAAACAGTAATCAAAACATACGACTGACACGTAACCCACTCGGCCTGATTGGACAGACCTGCTCTGATACCACTAATTTGTACTAGAATTTTTTAGAGCAAAATTCGCAGCGGATAAAGATATTTTGTTTAGAAGGAAATAAAAACTTTTGTAACTAATATAGATATCACGTTTCTCAAAGTACACCTACAACAATTCAAACTTTATTACTCAATTAAAATATTTTAATCTAAATGAACTTGATTTGACTATAATTTCTTAATTTAATTCTCAAAACTTACTAATACTTAGATTATCATATAAAGAGTCGTTGGTAATTAAAAAAGTAAAATACACAGTAAAGCTCTTAATTTTCGGTATCATCTATCAGAGCGGGGTTCCTCCCAAATTTGAACTTCAAGAACTCATTAACCTGTAATAACTGCGATTTCTCAAACGCAGGGCCAAGCCAATCAAACACAAACAACGAAGGAGGTGAGTTTTGAAATCATGTTATAGTATAATACAAGTAAGAAGAACACGCAAATAATCATAATAAAATCGTATTATTACACAAACATCGCTCAAGAAAAATATCACATTTAAAGTCAAAATCACTCAAGGAAAATCAATATCTTTCACTATAACATCAAATTGTCATAGAGAAATTATTATCACTTTGGAAATACATCAATCACAATAAAACAATCACAAGGAAATGCAATGCTATGCATGAGCTTAGACTCTACTTCACAATGTGGTACCATTCTAACTCTGAAGTACTTGGTTAGGAGGCTTGATACTATGCCACCATCCCAGTGGACGGACAATTCACATTGGCCCTATCCTCATAGATCCCCTCAACTCAACCCGAGACACATATACGCGACAGTCGAGGTAAACGTGTGTTGCATGGTAGCTCCCGACATTTGGAGTGCTACCTCCAAGTCACCTAGAAATTCCCCACCCGAATACCTCCAAGGTCTAACAATATTTCCTTAAGGCTCAACAGTAGACCGCCACGATCAAGCTAATTCAGTTGTACTTCCCCGGAATCACTAGGCTTGTCAGGCCCTACCTATTAGATGACAAAATAATCTCCACTTCAAAAAGTCTCAATATTTATTTTCTCCCCTCATTAGATTAGACTACTCCATTAAGAGCATTATCTTTATAAATCATCACTGTTTCATCAATTATGGGTTACTTCAATATTCTCATCACAATTTTATAACATCATTATCATCGATCAAAAATCATCATTATCATCACGCATACATATATCATACCATGCATCCATATTTTATTATCACATCACATAAATTCGTCTAATCAAACATATGCACCAAATTCATTTGAAATCAAATATCAAAATAATATCAAATACTTTGCATTTAACGAAATTAAATCAATCAAC
Source organism: Cicer yamashitae (assembly GCA_037974755.1). Classification (NCBI taxonomy): domain Eukaryota; kingdom Viridiplantae; phylum Streptophyta; class Magnoliopsida; order Fabales; family Fabaceae; genus Cicer; species Cicer yamashitae. Next base: position 38,948,374 of record JBBPBQ010000002.1, on the reverse strand, counting down.
ACCCTATAAATACTTCTATTCCAAATTTTAATCTCACAATTTTTATATTTTCACATTAATTAATTTATCATTCAAAGGGTTACTGCCGTACGTAGCGATCCCTGGATGAATCGTTGAGAAATACGGTTTTCCCGTTCATCTCACAATATATTATACTGATGAGTACAACGCTCTCTCACCCGTACCTCAATATGACGCTTTCATAAGATATAAGGACCAGAATAATTTTTAGCAAGCATGAGATGTCGATAACGCGCAATGAACAAGTCCAAAAGCATCGACAAATTTGCAGAATCAATGAAACAGGGCCGATAATTTTCGCGAGGCATAAAAATCAGCATTACATAATTATAACAGTATTAAGCGAAGAAACATATTCAAAACAAAGTGAAACAAGTTATTAGAAAAGGACTCACCGACGTGTTGGAGCACCGATAGGGTTCGACGTCAACCTTACCGAAACACACAAATGATTAATGCTTCTTGAAGGTTTCGACGAGAGGAATCCAAAAATGTCGCCAGTTTTTGAGGTCGATGAACGAGCTGACCATTTTTTGAACCCATTTTTTGAAGTATAACGGTTGGTGATTCCAAGCATAGGTATTGGAAGAGGGTGTTTCATGGAGTCCAAATATGGTCTCGGTTGTCGTTGTTGATAGTCGTGCTATCTAGAATCTTGATCAAAAGGTGGAGGTGTAATTTTTGACAAAGAGGAATAAGACGTTTCAATTTGCGATTCAAGTTAGGAATCAAAGAAGAGATCACAACGATCACGAATGTGGTCTTAGTTTTGTAAGACATCCATTGTAATGATTGGGGTCGACGAAAGACGAAAGAGGAGAAACGGTGGCCATTGGCGGCTAGGAAGAAGAAGGGAACGAATGTTTGTGCTTGTTCTCTTTTTTTTTCTTCCTTTTATTATTATTATTATTATTATTATTGTTATTATTATTATTATTATTATTATTATTATTATTATTAATTAGGTTTTAGTCATAGACATGTGCCTAATTCATAAAACACATTTTAGTCTTTTTTTTTTAATAAAATCAACAATTACCAAAACTAATTTTTTTAACACTTTTATTTTTTAACACAATTTAATTACTAAAATATTACTAATATTTCAAAACTAATATTTTATAAAATAAAGTAATTAATCTTTTAAAATACATTAATAATTATGATTCTCATATTCAAAATAATCACAATAATTATACTTATTTTTTTTCAAATACTCACATTAAAACACTATCGTCATTAGAGAATATTTGAAATTATAAAATAAATAAATATAACATCAAATTATTTATCTAAATAATATTTAATTTAGAAAATAGATATTATAAAATTTGGGGTGTTACATGTTAAGTTGCCAACTGTGACTATATATTACTAATTTCGAACTATTAATATTATGTAAGAAGCTTCTTCATTTGATTTCCTTCCCACCCATTTTGGCAGCTATTGAATTTCTTATATGTGCTCCTGAAGGGAAGTTGAAGGTGCAAACACAAAAAGGAGGCTTGAATTGTGTTTGATAAAGTTAATAACTTTTTGCTAATTTGATAAAGGCTGGTTGGTTTTTGTGAATCACTTCAAATTCAGAGGCAGCAAACAACGAAAGCATAAATAATTTGACACATAGCTTTATCTTGGTTCCCCATTAACTTGGCTACATCTAGTCCCCTCATTTAGGAGACTTTAATCCAATAATTCAAATACCTTTAATTACAAAGCACCTGACAACCCCAGACTTTTGAAGATCTAACCACCTTGATGTCAGTTACTTTTTCTTGAAATCCTATTCCTCTTTTACCATTCCTGCTAACCCTATAAATCATAGATGCATACTTGCTTTTTTCCATACCATTATCAAGAAAATCTTGAAATACTTCTTCATTCTTATTAGAGTTACATGTGGTATTTTCAATTGATGTTGAACTATAATTACTTTTCAAAGTTAGATTTACAGCCTTAAGTTCAGCAATATCAGTTTTCAGATTTGCATTTGCTGTTTTAAGTTCAATAATATCAGTTTTCAGAGTTGCATTATCTGTCTTAAGTTCAGTAATATCAGTTTTAAGATTTGCATTATCTATTTTAAGTTCAGTAAGATCAATTTTCAGATTTTCATTTTCTGATTTAAATTCAACACTTTGATTCTTTAAAACATTAACTTTTATAGTTAGATTTGTATTTTCTTTCCTAAGTATTTTCAATTTTAAATTCAATTTGTGATTCTTATTTAAAAAATCATTTATTGCAGTAATTAAATCAGATCATGTACATTCCGAAAATACCTCAATTTCTTTATCTGTTGATTCACTGTAACTAGACATGTTAAACCCTTGGATCTTTCCTCAAACAGTGTAAAGTGCTTAGCCTTGAGACAGAGCTCTGATGCCAATTAAAGGTGCAAACACGAGAAGGGGGGTTGAATTGTGTTTGACAAAGTTGATAACTTTTTTTCTAATTTGATGAAGGCTGGTTGGTTTTTGTGAATTACTTGGAGTAAAAGCAATCGAATACAGAGGCAGCAAAGAACAAAAGCATAAATAATTTAACACATAGCTTTATCCTGGTTCACCTTTAACTTGGATACATCCAGTCCCCTCATTCAAAAGGCTTTAATCCACTAATACAAATAACTTGATTTGCAAAGCACCTGACCCTCCAAGCCAGTCTTCCCAAACAGCCTCACAACCTCAGACTTTTGAGGATCTAACCACCTTGACCCTACAAGCAATGTCTTCTCCAAACAACCTGAAAACCCCAGATTGAAGAAAGAACTAACCACCTTAACCTTGCAAGCCAAGTCTTCTCCTAACGACCTGACAACCCCATATTGAAGAGAGAACTAAACCACTATCGGGTTGGATACAAAAGATTGGAACTTGAGTAGTTGCTTCTAAAAAAGCTGATAATAATAATAACTCTCACACTCTAAGAAAAGAACACTCAGAGAATATTTCTAACCTGAACAAGTGTTTCTCTCTTTGTACTCCAAGATGAATTTGTAATTTTGAGTTTGTGGGTTCTTCTACTCTTTTCTGTTTTTCGATGTTTTTCTCCTTCAGCCTTAAATGTCTATTTATAGTGAAGATTTGGGCTTCTATTTAGTCCTTGTTTAATTCTGAATTGTATCTTGTTCAGATTGAGTTTGTAAATTTTTCAAATTGATTATATTTCTACTTTATTTAGATTGAGTTTGCAAACTCTTCAGATTGATTCTATTTTATTTTTGTTCAGATTGCGTTTGTAAATTCTTGAAATTGATTATGTTCATATTTTGTTGTAGAGAAATCTTGATCAAATCTTAGTTAAATCTTCTTCAAATTTTGATCAAATCTTAGTTAAATCTTCTTCAAATTTTGATCAAATCTTCTTCAAATCTTAATTAAATCTTCTTCAAATCGTGACCATATTTTCTTTTCAACTTGGTCAAAGATTTTCTTTAATTATAAATTTGAATTAAATCTTATTTTAGATTTTCATCAATTATAATTTTGAATCAAATCTTATTTTAGATTTTCTTCAAAAACATAAATCTTCTTCCATACTCTTTGCAGTCAAATATATTGTTCTCATAAAATACTTTTGTTAACTCAAAACTCTAAATGTAAAACCAACACGGTTCCAACAATCTTCCCCTTTTTGATGATGACAAAACTTGTATTTTTTATCACAACTTTTCTTTATATTTCCTTGACTCCCCCTAACTTAGGGCTCCCCTTAAGTCTTAGTATCCTTTTCTCCCCACATTATCAAATATATTTCTCCCCCTTTTGTCATGAGACAAAAAGATTTGAAAGTGAGACTTTTTTTCGTTTTTTTTTCTTTTTTCATTTTTTTTAATAAAATGAATATAACATAATACAAGAAAATATAAAATCTAATCTAAAACTAAACTACTTTGAAGTTATCATAACATCAGTCAGGTATGAAGGTAAGGTTTAGGTTTTTCTTGATGAAGTCAAGCCTATCTTCAGGTAGTGGTTTGGTGAATATGTAAGCCCATTGGTGTTCAGTCTCTACAAATTGAATGTTTAGTACCCCTTTTTGAGCAAAGTCCCTAATGAAGTGATTTTTGATCTCTATGTGTTTAGCTCTAGAATGTAGGATATGGTTTTTGGTTAGGAAAATGGCAGAAATGTTATCGCAATAGAAGGGAATGTTGGATTCTAGGATTTTGTAGTCTTCAAGTTGATGCTTCTTCCAAAGTAATTGAGAACTGTAGCCAGCTGCTGAAATGTACTCAGCCTCTAATGTTGACATTGCAATGGTGTTTTATCTCTTACTTGACCAAGATATTAAGTTGTCACCTAAAAAAGTGCAGTTTCCACTAGTGCTCTTTCTCTCAAGTTTATCTCCAGCATTATTAGAATCACCGTATCCACTCAGTTTGTACTTAGGAGATTTCTTATAGAACAAGGTAAGGTTGGTAGTGCCTTTTAGGTATCTAAGGATTCTCTTAACAACAATTAAATGTGATTCCCTAGGGTTAGCTTGAAATTTTGCACATACACATACACTAAATATGATGTCAGGTCTGGAACAGATAAGGTAAAGTAGGGATCCTATCATTCCTTTATAGTGTTTTTGGACAACTTTTTTCTCCTGAATCATCTTTTTCAAGTGAACAAGAAGGCTGCATTGGTCTAGCCATAGGTTTGGAATCACTCATCTTAAACTTCCTAAGAAGCTCTTTTGTATATTTAGTTTTATGAATGTATATACCTTTTTGGCTTTGCTTAATTTGTATCCCTAAAAAAAACTTAAGTTCTCCCATCATACTCATTTGATATTCAAGTTGCATCAATTTAGAAAATTCTTGGCAAAGAGTGCCATTAGTAGATCCAAAAATAATGTCATCAACATAAATTTGAATAAAAAGAATGTCATCTCCTCTTGATTTTCTAAAGAGTGTATTATCAACCTATCCTTTTTCAAAGTTATTTTTAAGCAAGAAGTTACTAAGTCTATCATACCATGCCCTAGGTACTTGTTTTAGATCATACATAGCTTTCCTAAGTTTAAAAACATGATTTGGAAATGCAATACTTTCAAAACCTGGGGGTTATTTAACATAGACTTCTTCACTTATATACCCATTTAGAAAAGCACTTTTAACATCCATTTGAAATAATGTAATGTTATTATTTGCAACCAAAGAAAGTAGGATACGAATAGCTTCGAACCTGACTACTTTTGCAAATGTATCAGTGTAATCAATGCCCTCTTGTTGACTGTAGCCTTTTGCGACAAGTCTTGCCTTGTTTCTGACCACTTCAACTTTTTCATTTAGCTTGTTTCTGAAACCCGTTTGGTTCCAATAATGTTCTTCTTTGATCTAGGTACTAGATCCCAAACATCATTCCTCAAAAATTCATTTAACACTTCTTGCATTGCAAGAATCCGTCCATCTTCTGCCAATGCTTCATCTATAGTGGTAGGCTCAATTGATGAGAATGAGCCAAACAAAGTGGTATCTTTTAATGATTATCTAATCCTCAAAGGATCACTTGAACTTCCAATGAGATGAGATGTCTTGTACTTCCATCCAGATTCATCCTCTGAAGATTTATCATCTTCTGATTTATCTGCATCTGCTTCCTCTGGTTCCGGTAAAAATGCAGTATCCTCAACTTGCTTTGACTTCTTAAGGTCAAGCTGTTTGTCACATAACACAATATAAATCAGATGATTGAAGAATGAAATTAATACAACCAAAACATCAGTGATGTTTCTGGTGTTTTCTTCTTGTTTCAGAAAACCAAACTTGTATGCTACTTCTGCTAAAGTATTCAAATTATGTGGATCTCCTTGTTCCTCTAAATTTTTGAGAACCTGAAAAATACTTATCTAGCTTTGATTTTTAAGATCAAGCTTCTTGTTATCACAATAAACATAATATCATACAATAATTTAAAGAAAGATATCACATATATGTTAACAGTTTCAGTTTCACTCTGAAAACCCTTTTAGTTCTTCTTTTCTGGTTTTCAAATTCTGAGTTTGCATATTCTCTTATTAGAGAGTCTGGATGAAGGGATTTGAATTCCCATCCAGGTTTGTAGTCTTGATGAATTTGATTGGAGTGCTCAAAGAAGTGTGTTGATTCTGATTGTTCATCAGACACTTCTGTTTCTGCTGATGTATCAGGTTCCTCTGGTAATTTTGGAACTGATGGTAATGTTGATCCTTCTGGTAGTTCCGGTTCTGTTGATAGGTGCGATTCCTCTGCCAGTTTTGATTCTGTTGATACTCCAAATTTTTCTGATATTTCTGGTTCATCATATGGTTCTGGTTCTAATAGGTATTGTGCTGACCAATCCTTCTTCCATCAGAGTTAGTTGGCTTCTCTTTGGTAGGTCTTGGAACATAGACATTTTTGTCTTCAAATATTGCAAGCATTCATTGACCAGACAACATCACTGGTGTTTCAATTTGGTTGCTTAGAACATCTGCAACATAAACAATTTTATCCTTTGGTACCTAAATCTGGTTCAGTCATGGTTTGTTAGATCTTAAAGATTACTTGTCTTTTCATGTGGTTAGCATAGGACAAGATATTTTAGTGTCACCTTTATTATAGCAAATAATACACAAATCATCAGAGGGAATAAACTTAGATTCAATTACTTTTTCTTGAAATCCTATTCCTCTTTTACCATTCCTACTAACCGCATAAATCAAAGATGCATACTTGTTTTTTTCCGTACCATTATCAAGAAAATCTTGAAATACTTCTTCATGCTTATTAGAGTTACATGTGGTATTTTCAATTGATGTTCAACTATAATTACTTTTCAGAGTTAGATTTTCAGCCTTAAGTTCAGTAATATCAATTTTTAGATTTGCATTTTCTTTTTTAAGTTCAATAGTATCAGTTTTCAGAGTTGCATTATCCGTCTTAAGTTCAATAATATCAGTTTTAACAGTAATTAAATCAGATCGAGTAAATGCAGAAAAATACCTCAGTTTTTTCATCTGTTGACTCATTGTAACTAGACATATTGAACCCTTGGATCTTTCCTCAATCACTGTAAAATGCTTAGCCTTGAGACCGAGCTCTGATGCCAATTAAAGGTGCAAACACGAGAAGGGGGTTGAATTGTGTTTGACAAAGTTGTTAATTTGATGAAGGCTGGTTGACACATAGTTTTATCCAGGTGCACCATTAACTTGGCCACATCCAGTCCCCTCATTCAGAAGGCTTTAATCCACTAATTCAAATACCTTAAATTACAAAGCACCTGATCTTCCAAGTAAGTCTTCCCAAACAGTCTGACAACCCCAGACTTTTGAGAAATCAACCACCTTGACCCTACAAGCCAAGTCTTCTTCTAACAACCTGACAAACCCAGATTGAAGAAGGAACTAACCACCTTAACCCTGCAAGCCAAGCCTTCTCCTAACAACCTACAACCCCAAATTGAAGAAGGAACTAAACCATTATTGGTTTGGAAATAAAAGATTGGAACTTGAGTAGTTGCTTCTAACAAAGCTAATAATAATAATAACTCTCACACTCTAAGAGAAGAACACTCAGAGAATATTTCTTACTTGAACAAGTATCTCTCTCTTTGAACTCCAAGATGAATTTGTAATTTTGCGCTTGTGAGTTCTTCTTCTCTTTTCTGGTTTTCGATGTTTTTCTCCTTTAGTCTTTAGTGTCTATTTATAGAGAAGATTTGGGTTTCAATTTAGTCCTTGTTTAATTCTGAATTGTATCTTGTTCAGATTGAGTTAGTAAATTCTTCAAATTGATTATATTTCTATTTTGTTTAGATTGAGTTTGTAAACTCTTCATATTGATTCTGTTTTATTTTTGTTCAGATTGCGTTTGTAAATTATTCAAATTGATTTTGGTCATATTTTGTTGTAGAGAAATCTTGATCAAATCTTAATTAAATCTTCTTCAAATTTTGATCAAATCTTCTTCAAATCTTGATTAAATCTGCTTCATATCTTAATTAAATCTTCTTCAAATCTTGACCATATCTTCTTTTCAACTTGGTCAAAGATTTTCTTCAATTATAAATTTGAATCAAATCTTATTTTAGATTTTCATCAATTATAATTTTGAATCAAATTTTATTTTAGATTTTCTTCAATTATAAATTTGAATCAAATCTCATTTTAGATTTTCATCAAAAACATGAATCTTCTTTCATACTCTTGGAAGTCAAATATATTTTTCTCATAAAATACTTTTGTTAACATCAAAACTCTAAATGTAAAACCAACTTGGTTCCAACAGAAGTATGATGCTGTAATTGTGGATTCCTCAGATCATGTGGGTGAGTCATTTGAATTCAAAATTGTTTCTTCAATATATTCAATAAATAATGCATGTTATTGGAATTAGCACTGAACAAAGCATATGTTATTTTGAAAATTAAAAAACAATAGTGTTTTGAGGAGGAACTATAATTTCTCACATGTTTGGAAATTACTTAACTTGACCTCAACACTTATTTCTCAATCTAACACACTGTTACATATCAGGGATGTTCTGCACTTGGTGTTTCGGTTGCTGGTATGATTGACTTATCTGGGTGACATACCATTTCGATTTGAGTTTTATTGAAAACCTTCTTTTCTTTTATATTGTTTTGTTCGCTGGTATAACGATTGACTATCTATGTTAGCATCTACATTACATAGAAATTTGATTTGGATTTTATCCAAAAGCACTTTATTTTCCTAAGATTTATGTGGACTTTTGTTGCTAAAATATTTTCATTGAATTATTCACTAAACTAACATTGATTAGTTACTAATTTTATTTAAAGTTTCACATATTAAGATTCTTCCTTTGTTGGTTATTTTTATCAACAACTTACAAGATCACTTTTTCGAATAAGGTCCTAACCAGGAACTTGTAGAGAAACCCTTTTTTGTTATAAATTGGCCACAATATTCAAAAGTTATATTTTTCAAGCTAAATACCCTATCAAAAGCATACATTTTATAATATAAAAAACAAGAAAGTCAATTATTCAATTGATACTTGATTAATCTTAACTGAGTTGTCTATTGATTCAAATGCATCATTCAAGCATAGAAGTAGAGTAAGAATTAGGTTTAAATTAAGAAAATTCAAGAATAGGTACAACAAGCTCTTACAACTACAATTTTAATAATAAACATTAATAATTAATTAACAACTTTAAAAGAAGTAATAAATAATACAAAAACTAATAAAAGGTAGCAACATAACATATATGTAATATTCAGTAACTGATAAAATTTTGAATTGAAGAGAAGAGGGTTAATTAATTGTTAGCTAAGGCTAAAATATTATAATGAATAATTTAAAAAGATAATTTTCAGATTTTGATTTCCATAAAACTCTTCTATAAATACATTATTGGTATGAAAATTTTTAATCACAACACTATTGAAAGAGAAAAGAAAGTTTGACGGAGAAGGAAACGATGTTGCAAAATATAGATGCTAGGATGGAAAAGAAAAAGAGCATTTCTTTCATCCCTAAAGTTAATTTTAGTTTGAATATACTTTTAGCGCAAGTTGCTCCACATTTCTATACCAATCAAGAGTTATCACAAATAGAAGAACTATATCAAAGTGTTTGCCAAGAATCAAAGTCACCTCTTATTTCACAGAACACAATGAAAAAAGAGAAAGTGAATAATAACAAAAAGAGGCATTGTCCAAGTGATGAAGGTTGTATGTCTTAACATTTGGTAATTTAGGATCAATGACAAGCTGCATTTCTTACTCGACGATTAAAATTATTAGTTATTATCAAGATTTTTAGTTTTGTGATTGTTATTATTATTTCTCGACAGTTGTCCAAACAAATAGGTTGTTTCTTTCATCATGATATATTTAAGTTTTTTTATTAGTGAATGATTTTTTTTTACATTGGTCACATGCTTCCATGCGCAAATTTTTTATACAATTTTACTGTTTTTTTCTTATTGAAGTAAAACTAATGTTAACTGGCACTTCTTATAATTTCTTGTTCAACTTGCTCGATCCACTTATAAATTTATTTTATTTCCTCTCTTTACAATGTGCAGATAGTAACAAGTTATAATGCTGAGTAAAAAAAAAATTATAATTATAATGAAATATGTTTGAAAGTTATTGCATATTTGTTAATGTTTTAAACCCATTGATTGTAAAAATGGATCTAAAAGAAAGTTTTAATTTTGAGTATTTTAAGTTTTTCAAAAAAAAATGAACCATGTTAAAATGTTGTAGATCTACTTGTTGTAGTAAATGAATTTTAGATTAGAATGATTTTTCCTTCACAAATATGATAGATCTGTTATTTATAATAGTAGATCTAAAGAAAAAAAAATCAAATCGGAAGCACTTTGAATTTTTACTAAAAAAAATGAATTTATGTTTGAAATTTTGATCTTTAAATTTTTGATATTTTTAATTGTTGAAAAGGTTCTAAAATGGGTATTTAGAACTAAGGATGAAAGTAATATTGAAGATAAATTTTTCTCCTTCCTAACTAATGATGGTCGAACCTAAAAGTGAGAGTTAGGGCTTGGGAATTCAAAAAATTACTTGGGTACATAAAGGATTTGATCTAGGTTTTAAAAATGGGTTGAAAACCTAAATTTTTATGTTTAAAGTGTTGTTCAAAATTTTAAAATTTTAGAAATGTAATAAAAAAAATATTAAAACTGGAACATTGAAAGTTATTTTACAAGTGTTGGTGTTGTAAAAGATCTCAATTGATTGAAGTTTTTTTTTTTTATATATATATAAAAGTTTAGTTCATATTTTTAGTGGAAAAAGATCTCAATTTTTATTTTCAATAATTTTGAAGTGATATTTAAATAAAAAAGAATAAACTCACAATTTTAAAAATCAAAGTGTTACAGTTTTAGTGGGCTTGGGCTCATATAGTGGACAACAAGATTGTCCATATATTTGTGTCTTAGGCGGCTGTCAAAATGATGTTGAAAAAAAAAAGTAACCAAATAAAACAAAAAAGAAAAAGGGTCTCGATGTTTTTTTTTTTTGTTATTGGTCTCTGATGTTTGTTTAAATGATTACAAACCAATAATTCATAGTTTTTTATTATTATTTTTATTTATATATTTAATAGTTCAATTTAAGTTCGACTATAGTTTAACCGATTAAACCAATTGAATCATAACTCGAGATCTCACTGGTTTGATTTTTGGTCCGGTTTTAAAAATATTAATAACTTTTATAAATATATTATTTATAAAAAAGTGTAAGACATTAACTACACCAACTAATATTTAGAAGATAAATATTAAATGAAGATAAAAAATCATTTAAACAAAAAAAATCTTGTAATTGAAACCAGATTTAGTATTTGTTAACTAATTATATATATTATTATATGAATTAGGTTGCATTAACGATATTTAATAGGAGATAAGCATTAGTCCCCCACAAAAATAGTAAAAGTTCAATTTAGTTTCTCTAAATATATTCAGTAATCAACTCATTTTTGTCATTACATCAAGATTAGATGTCTCTTATTTTGAATTTCCTAAATCAAAATCCAAATACAAACCCTCTAATATTATCCATGGTATGTTGAATTTGTGACCACATGTAGGGTCAACCTTATAGTAAAACCTGTGTTTTAAATCCACATCACTATATGCTTATATATTTATGGTTGTATCCAAACACATCCTTATACTTCCTTTAAACCACTCGCCCGTAGTAGATTTCCTCATTTTGTTCTCTTTTGTTTGACTCTTAAACACTTTGTAATAACAAATTTGTTGAACAAAATCCCAAATTAATGTTTTGATCATAATTAAACAAAGGTTAATTAAGACTTCTAATTATGATTCTAAGTGTTTTGGTATTTAACATGTGTATTTGAGTGTGTTAATCAAATTGAAGCAAGCTAATTAAGAGAAATGAAGAACGTTCTTGACAGAATTCTGTAAAACCAAGAACGTTATCCACAGTCCTAAAGTAACAAAAATGGTCAGATTCTTAAAGAAAATATTAGATCTAGGATTGGCAATCCATTCCAGAATTTCACCACAAATATACAAGGATAAATCCAAAGTAAGAATCATTCCAAGATACAAAGGCAAAAGACAATGCTTCACAATTCATAAAGCAAGATCATTCTCCAAGTTAAGCAAGCATGAAGTACAAAGCTGACAGGCTGGAAAAGACACCTCTGCTGTACTTTTGAATAGCCTGCACAAATGATTCAAAACATGAGATCACTTCAGACAACTGTCAAGCTAAGATTAAATGTCAGCTCATCTCAAAGTAAAAACGGAGATCGTTCTTGGTTTACTAGAACATTCCTGCTTTAAGCAAGAACTTTATTACTTTATGGTTGATCTTATCTACTTACTAACACATGATAGCTGGACCATTCTCAATGGCCAAATGAGGTGTCATTAGCCGTCTTGAAGTCTATAAATTAAACCTTAAGATGAAGAACATATAAGAACTTCAAGTGCAAAGCAATACATCACTCATACAATCATATTTGAATCCTCTTGAGCTTCTCAATCATTTCTAAGTTTCAGTTTTGTTCTAAGCTTTATATAAGAATCAGTTTTTTACTGAGTTCTAAATCCTAGAATCTATTCTCAAACACGAGTTGAGCATACTCAGATTCTAACAATCTTAACACAAACGCATTTTACAACGCTTTTTCAAAAAAATAAGCGCTGTAGTATCTAGCACTGTAAAAAGATACAACAGCGCTCTTTAAAACAAAAAAGCGTTGTAAAATAGGTGGATATATTGCGCGCTTGTTATACTCGTTTTACAGCGCTTTTTTGAAAAAGTGTTGTAAATCCCTGCTACAAACACGCTGCTTGTTCTTATGCACGTTTTAAAGCTCTTTTTCAAAAAAGCATTGTAATAGGTGCATTCAATAGATGCATTATTATGCACATTTTACAGCGCTTTTACAAAAAAGTGTTGTAATAGGTGCATTCAATAGATGCATTACTATACACTTTTACAACGGTTTTTCAAAAAAGCGCTGTAATAGGTGCATTCAATAGATGCATTATTATGCACCTATTACAAAGCTTTTTCAAAAAAGCGCTGTAATAGGTGCATTCAATAGATGCATTATTATGCACCTAATACAACGCTTTTTCAAAAAAGCGCTGTAATAGATGCATTCTTATTCTATTTTTATTAAAAAAATGCTGTAAATGGAATTTTTAAAATAACGCTTGTTTGAGGTTTTTAATGGCATTTTTGTAGAAACCGCTGTCTTTTAATTTTTTTCCAAAATCATTTTCATCCAGAATTAGTTCACAATCAGTTCTTCACAATTAGTATACAATCAGTACACAACAAGAGAACTATATAACTTTATAATATAACTTTATAACTTTACATATTTACACAATCAGTTCACAGCAAACTACAGCACAGAACAGAATACATATTCATATACATATTCACATATTGACAACAACACAGAACTATATACATATTCATATAACTACATATTCACAACTTTTCAAATGTGCCCTATTCATATACATATAACTATTAGAACTACAGCACATAACAGAACTACCATATATTCATATAACTATCCCTTGCAGCATGCCATTTCCCAGCAAATCAAGTAATCTTCATTTCGATCACATGCTGACACCAGTTTTCCTTTATTTCAGTTAGATCTCTTTCAGAGTATGTTGGACTAGAATTGTCAAAGTACTGTGTGATATAAAAAATGAACATAAATAAGTTAGAATCAAATATATACATAGTTTATATATGAAAATCAAATAATGAAAATACCGTACCGTTTCTAGGATTATAGTTTGATTCATATCAACAATCTCCTTCATGAATCGCAATATATAGTACCCACAATCTATGTTGCTAGTTTGACGAGGGCACTATAAAATAAAACATATAAGCCAATAAATATTTGTGCGTTGATTGTAAACGAAATTTTAAAGGCATATATTTCAAACTTTTATTGGAATCCATGTGATGTTATTTGACTTTTGCTTCGACACTGTAGCACCTCTTTGAGCTCGGAAAACATGTAAAGCAGTATCGAATAAATAAATGTGATTATTATAGCATTAACAAACACATTATTTATATAGATATGTAAGAAATAAATGAATATTACTTACGTGTCGAAGATAGTCTTTATATCCAAGTGATTGTTGTAATGGCCGTGCAAGGGATCTAAATAGTATATAACTTCAGAGGTCGCATTGATTGCAAATAGCACCCAATGTGCCCTACAACAACAAAAATTTGGTTGGCAATTTTGTTTACACAACTAATAAATTAAGATCTCATAAATTAAAAAAAATATAAATAAATAAATAATATATAATTACGTACCCTGAATTATATGGTGAAAGGAAAAACTTATCCTTCTCTTTATTTCCTAATAGGATATCTACAACGTATTTCTTTACATTCACTAGATCGAGTTTAAACATTGAAAGCTTATGCGGAGACAAGAATGAAAATCTATTTGACAATCTGCGCGTGCACACCAACTTCTCATACAAAAACCTTCAATGAAAATTTCAAATTAGATTAATTACCAATAAATGAAATTAAAATTAATTTTTACCTAATATATAAGCTGATGACAGTAGCACTCAACTCCTTATGGTTGAGAAGTTCGTATATGTGCTTTCTTCAAGTAGTTCTTCAAACTCATCTCCGAAAATAGCTGTCCATATTCGTTTTTTCTTGTATGTCAAGACACGACCCATATCGAGCAAGGCGTGGATGACTTATTTTAGGAGCATCAACTGATTTTCTCTGATCCAGTTTTTGAACTTTGGCAGGTTTATTACCCTCCAGCTTTTGAAGTTTGCCAGTTTTATTAACCTCCAATTTTTGAAGTTTGCCAGCTTTATTTTTAACACGAACATCCAGCTGTGGTGTGGCAGCTGGTTTATTCTGGAAGCTGGTTTGTTGTGCGGGTGGTTTATTGGATTGAATCTGAAAAAATGAGGTTAATCAGTTTGTTAGTTTATTGAATCTAAAAAAATGACAAACCTTACAGAATAAATGTGACAAACCATTTCCGGTGATGTGACTGACTCGTTTATGGGAATCTTCTTATCATTCCCTTTAGACTTTGTCTGAATCTAAATAAATGTAAAATTAAAGTTAACAGCGGAAAAAAATCAGCAATTAAATATAATCAATCATAATCATATATCGTGCAATTAAATATACATATCAATTAAACATACCTTATCAAGGGCAACAAGATGTTTAGGCCATGCCACGTAACTACCTATTGCTTCGCCCAAATACTTTATATCTGCATCGTTGCCCGGTATAGGCAATGGTGCATTTGGTTCCAAAGCAATCATCGGTGATACTTTGACATGGTCGGCAGATATCGGTGTGTTGTGCAATACTTCTCCCAAAGTATTGTACAATGTTCCTTTTCCGACCTTGCGATGAGTAGGGGAGGATAAATACAGCACGTAAGGAGAGACACCCTAAATCAATGGTTAATACATAAGTATGTGAAACAATTAGGTTGAATGAATTTCTTATTTTATTAAGTAATTAATTACCTCGGGAAGACTTTTGAGACTAATGTTGCAACTCGCGTTTTCACTCTCCATTTGTATTTCACGTTGGAGCTGATCCGAAAGTTGCTTGTCTTTATTCATCTTCACCAAGAGTGCCACTTGCTCTGTTAGGACTTTGAGCTTCTCTAATACTTCCTCATTAGATGGATTTTGGCGCTTCTCTTGTGAAAAATAGCTTTTAGGAGTTACACCAAATCCTTTCCCCCTCATACGGCCGGAATATTCAGGAACATTAAACACTTTACCGAGTATGTCCCTGCAACTAGCTTTGTTGTCCTCTTGATTTTCTGAACTTTGTTCGAGATTCTCCTAAAATACACATAGGATTAAAAAGATAAGTTCAATATCATTTTTAAAATACAATATTAAAAAATATTAAAGTGATAATATACTTACACAAAGTTCTATCACTTTTTGAACATTTTCGTTATCAACAACTCCATCTTTATTTACACGAGCCTCCTTCCACAAGATATGATGACCCAATGGTTGATCGGATTGGGTGTCTTGTAGCTATTCGTTAAGATCATAAACAAAAAATTAGTTAGAAACTATAGTTTATAATGTACCACATTATATAAAAGTGATGTTTAATTACTTACAAGTTTTTGCTCTAGACGTGCATATCCCATACGAGATTTTTTGCATGGATGCGTCAGATTTTTTACCCTCTCGCGATTTGCCGTACTTATACTCTATATAAAAAAAAAATAACAATCGTGTAAAAATTTAAAATACGCTATGAATATGAATAATAAAACACAAATGCTAACAAATTAATAACTTACAACAAACGCGGGGTTTGAACGTTTTGCTACAAATGCGCTCCATTCGTCATTTGATATATAGTGTTTATGTATTTTCAGAGCTTCAGCATTCGTATTTCCATCACGATCTCTTAGATAGCTGTTTGAGAGATGAGATCTAAAACCCCGGTGTATTTTTCCGGCAACTCTAAGCACGTAAGTCTTTCACACCTCATCAACATCAAAAGCAGTTTACAAACCAAATAAAGATATAGTTTGAGTAAAGTATTTCAATATAAAAAATTATAAGTAACAAAAAAGTGGAGTAAAAAAGTTACTTGTATATCAGTCCACAATATATCTTTTGCATCCTTCAACGCCTTATCTCGCCAATCGTCAATTGTGATGGGGATATTTTGATGAACAACAGCACCAATATAACTTACAAACATGGAGCTGTTGGGGTCAATTGGCTGACCACTTTCATTCCATCCCACCTAATACACTCATATAGTAAGTACATGCTTTCAAAAAAGATAAAAAAAAAATAAACAGCAAACAAAGTATAGTATACCTCAAATTTTATTCCATTACTTCTTGCTTTTATGACATTTTGTATGATGGTTGCACCACGTTTAACTTCATTTTCATAAGTCTTGGTGTTGACAACTTCTTCATTTTGACAATCTAACTCCTTGTTGGTATCCATTTATCTACAACAAGTTTAACATGCAGTTCAGTATAACTTCAACAAGTTCAACATGCACTTCTAAGTACGTAGCAGTATATATAAGTTCAACATGCATTTTAGTGAAACAAAAAATTAATAAATACAATACCTGAAGTGTGCGAAGAAATATGTAGGATTCGTAGGGTTACGACTTCATTTAAGAGGGTTAGTAACAAAGAAGAACATCGCAGAAATACGAACGGTTCGTAGGTTCGTAGGGTTCGCAGAAATACGTTATGAGGGTTAGTAACAAAGATGCTTCGCAATGAGAAGAGTACGTATTTCAATGAGGGATAGTAACAAAGATGGTTCGCAATTTAGATGGTTATTGGCAATATGGTACGTAGGGTTCGCAATGAAAAGGAGAATGAAGAGGAAACTGAAGCGTATGAAGTTTACGTAATGAAGAGGAAACTGAAGCGGTTTACTATTATATACAAAACCCTATTACAGCGCTTTTTTGAAAAAGCGCTGTAAAAGACCTCCTTATTTTACTTTTTAAAAGCCTATTACAGCGCTTTTTTAGAAGCCTTTTAAATCGCTTGTGCAAAAGCGCTGTAAAAGACCTCCTTATTTTATTTTTTTAAAAGCCTTTTACATCGCATTTTCAGAAAGCGCTTTAAAAGACTTATTTGTTTTATTATGTTAAAGCGTTATGTGACCCTTTTACAACGCTTTTCCACAAAGCGCTTTAAAAGGCTTCGTTGTTTTATTATGTGCAAGCACTATGTGACCCTTTTACAACGTTTTTCCACAAAGCCCTTTAAAAGGCTTCTTTGTTTTATTATGTGCAAGCGCTATGTGACCCTTTTACAACGCTTTTCCACAAAGCGCTTTAAAAGGCTTCTTTGTTTTATTTATTAAAAGCCTTTTACAGCGCTTTTTCAGAAAGTGCTTTAAAAGACCTCTTTGTTTTATTATGTTTAAGTGACCTACTTATTTTTTTAAAAGGCTTTTTATAGCGCTTATTGACAAAAGCGCTGTAAAATTACAAAGTTTATGTTCAGTTCAGTTCAAGTTAAATATGTTAAATTACAATATAAGTTTAGTTTCTGTAAAATGCTAAATAATTAGTAAAATACCTATATTTGGATTTATTTTTCTTCCAAATAATTAGTTAAATACCTATATATATATATATATATATATCAATGCTAAATTACATGATCAGCTCATATTGGGATGATCAGTTCAAGTTCAAGAAAAATTCCCAGTACTTTCAAACAAAGCTTTTTCAAGTTCAATATAAAGCAGAAAATCAATTCTGGCAGGTCAAACACTTCAATTACATGAAGTTAGTATAAAACACTAAGATCAAGCTAAATATAAGCAGAAAATCAAATATAGTTCAAGCTAAATACTAAAATGCTCAATTCTGGCAGATCAAACAATTAAATTACATAAACTCAGTTCAGATTACATGGCTTATAAAACAATTAAACACATTAAGATGCCCTTCTTCTTTTCCTGGTGGGATTCACATTTGATTGTCCATTAACGATATGAAATGATGGATTAATCCAACTTCCCTCATCATGATCATCTCTAAGATATAAACCATCATCAGTTGAATCAATTTCATGTGGTTGTGATGTTGCAAAGAAAAAATCATTACCAACATCTTCATCATTATTGTTATCATCACTTATTTTATTGGTCGATAGGACAACAGACCATTTATCATCAGCAGGATCAGTGACATAAAACACTTGTTGAGCTTGCGACGCTAAAATAAAAGGCTCATCTTTGTATCCCACCCTATTAAAATCGACAAGCAAGAACCCTGACTCATCAATCTGAACGCCATTATTATTATCGACCCACTTGCAACCAAATATGGGAACACGAAACATTGTGTAGTATAACTCTCATATGCGCTCGATAACCCCAAAATATGATACATTTGCATATATTGGGTTTTTGTCTTTTGCACTTGAGATATGCATCGCTTCAGCTACCAGAGTGACTCCATCATTTTGCATAGTGGTTTGATCATCTTGTTCTTTGGTATAAAATGTGTAGCCATTAATTACATAACCGGTGTAAGAAAAGACATATAAACTGGGACCATTTGCTAGCCACCTCAATCTCTGTGAAATTGATCCAGGGTCTATATCAAACTTTGACTTTATGAGATTTTTTAACCATGTTATAAAACTCCGATTGTGCTCTCGAGTTATCCAATTTTGATTCCTATTCATGTTCAAACTAGATAAATGATCCATGTGTATATTAACATACGATTGAACCTCATCATCATTGTGCAGAATATACAATTGTGCCTGCTCCCATTCTGTCCTTGATATAGTCATGAGTCTCTTTCCAATTATCCCTTCTCCTGATATTCTTCCCGAATGACGAGACATGGGAAGCCCTATGGATTCAACATTGGATAGATATTCAGTACAAAATTCAGCAGCTTCTTCGACAATGTACCGTTCAGCAATACAACCTTTTGGTCGACTTCTACTTTTTACGTACCCTTTTAATATTTTCATATATCGTTCTATTGGGTACATCCATCTCATATAAGCTGGACCACAAAGTTGTGTCTCCTTAACAAGATGAACAGTAAGGTGAACCATTATATCAAAAAACGAGGGTGGGAAATACGTTTCAAGCTCACACAAAGAAACATAATTTAGTTATGGCTCGGCGAACTTTTTCAGGTAAAATTGAACGTATACCTATTGGTCGCAAATGCTCCATTATAATATGACAATCATGGGTCTTCAAACTTTTTACTTGAGGTCTTTCATACAAACTAAATTTTTAATGTTTGAAGAGTATCCTTCTAGAACTTTATCTTCGTGTAGAAATTTACACAAAACAATTTTTTCCTTTCTAGATAGAGTATGAGCGGCTGGAGGTAGATATGTGCGATTTCCTTTCTTTACGAGACCCAATTCATTTCTTATTCCCATATCGACCAAGTCCAATCTTGCATTGATGCCATCCTTAGACTTTCCTGGAACATTGAGTAACGTACCAATAACATTATCAAATACATTTTTCTCAATATGCATCACATGGAGGAAATGTCTACATACAATGACTTCCAATATGGCAATTCAAAGAAAATTGACTTTTTCTTCCACCCAGTTTTGACCAGCTCTCCCGCAAAAGGTTTGCCAAATTTATTGGTTAAACCTTGTACTTCTTCAAGTATTTGATATCCAGTCGGTGCTAAAGGAGCTCTATCTTCCTCTGATTTTCCATTGAATGCATTTCTCCACCCACGATACTGATGACTATAAGGTAAAAATCTACGATGTCCAAGAAATACATTCTTCTTACAATGTTTCAACCACATCCAATTTGTACTATCTTCACATATAAGACATGCACACTGACCTTTAATGCTATATCCTGATAAATTACCATATGCTGGAAAATCATTAATTGTGCCGAACAACATAGCCCTCAAATTGAAACATTCTTTCTTATACCCATCATAAACTTCCACACCTGTCTCCCACATAATTTTTAAATCTTCAATTAAAGGAGCCAAGTATACGTCGATATCATTCCCTGGTTGTTTGGGTCCAGAAATTAATTGAGACAACATCATAAACTTACGCTTAATACATAACCATGGAGGTAGGTTATAAATCAACAAGATCACAGGACACGTGCTGTGTGAGATGCTTTGGAGACCATGTGGATTCATCCCATCAGTAGAAAGTGCAAGTCGTAGATTTCTTGACTCTATCCCGAATTCAGGATACTTGTGATCTATTTTTGCCCATTGTGGAGAATCTGCAGGGTGTCGAAACTTTCCATCTCTAATTCATTCATCTGCATGCCATGTCAAGTGTTTTGAATTTTCTTCACTGCGATACAAGCGCCTAAATCTTGGTATTATAGGAAAATACCACACGACTTTTGCTGGAGTAGATTCTTTCTTCTTATATCGAGAGACATTGCATTTCGGAAACGCCTTTAGTAATTCATATTCATTTTGAAATAAAATGCAATCGTTAGGACACGCATGAATCCTTTCGTAACTCATACCAATAGAGCACAAAATTCGTTTAGCCTCGTAGGTTTGACTGGAAAGTTCATTATCATTTGGCAACATATCTTTTAAGAGTGTTAGTAATTATGTGAAGCTTTTATCAGACCATCCATTACTCGCTTTTAAGTTTTACAACTTTAATATCGCCAACAGTCTTGTGAATTTAGTACAACCATTATATAATGGTTTCTCTACATCACTCAACAAGCTCTCAAACATTTTAGGACAATCACGAAGATCTTCTTTAACTGCTTTTGCAATCTCCTCAACTTGGTCTGGCTCATATGTATCTGTGTCGAAATCAGTTGAAGCATATGTATCTATGCGGGTGTTTCCATTTTTTTTCTCACCGTGTCTTATCCAACATGTATAGCTTTGATAAATTCCATACCATACTAATTGTCCTTCCAATTCATCTTCTCTAACGTGTTTTCCAAAACAACATTTTAAACAAGGACAAACGACTCTCTTTGGATCTTTTGCATTCTTCACTGCAAACTCAACAAACTCCTTCACTCCATTTTCATACTCATTTGACAATCTATTGGTAGACATCCATTTCCGGTCCATTTTATATGACCTATATAAATGCAGTTACACAAATAATAAGCTACTGATAACATTATACCAATTTATAGTACAAATATATAATATTGGAAAATGGAAACCAAGGTCCAAGTTTGATTTCAAAACAGAACAGATCAACAAATTTCAAAAAAGAATAGATTATATATGATTTATTACGTAACAATTTATCAATTTTAGTGACAACAAAAAATTAATAAATACAGTACCTGAGACAACGTATCCAATTTGTTTTAAAGGAGCAGTAGATGGGCGCCCAATAGAGGAAATGAGGGTTCGTAGAGTAGACGAGATGAGGGTTCGTAGGGTTAGGACGACATATTAAATTTGTTTTTATTTATTTAAAGTGAATGATTTTTATTTAAAGTGAATGATTTTACAGTGCTCTAATAGGTCCTTTAATCATGTGAAAGCGCAAGCCTTTTACAGCGCTTGTATAAAAAGCGCTCTAATAGGTCATTTAATTATGTGAAATCGCAAGCCTTTTACAACGCTTTTACAAAAAATGCTTTAAAAGCTATGTAACATAAGGTGGGAGCGCTACATTTTACAGCGCTTGTGTTTAAAGCGCTCAAAAAGTGTTGTAAAAGCTATGTGAGAGCACTTCAATTTACAGCGCTTTTTAAAAAAGCGTTGTAAAGAGTTGTAAACATTATGTGCAAGCGCTATGTGACCCTATATGACCCTACAACAGCGCTTGTCAAAAAAGCACGGTTGTATCCTCCGTTATTTTTAAAAAGTTATACAACAGCGCTTGTATTTAATAAGCGCTGTAAAAGACGCGCTATAAAATGTCATTTTCGGCGTAGTGTAAAATCATCACTTTGTAACTCAAGACTATATTGTTAACATAGCTTGAGTAGTTTGTAAAAATCCTTTTATGTGTAAAAATCCTTTCTGAAAGAGTGTAAGGTAACCTACGGAAATCCTTTCTAGGTAGGAAGTTAGTACTTTGTAACAGATCAAGATTGATATGTAAAGTTGTGTGAAAACCAAGAACGATCTTGCTGTGAGCACTTAGTGGAAAATCTCACAATTGTGAGGACTGGACGTAACCCGTGTTGGGTGAACCAGGATATATCTTTGTGTGATATCTCTTCCCTTATCTCTATTTACATTTTATCTTCTAATCAGTTTTTATATAGATAAGTTAAAATTGTGTGTTTTCACTAACCAAGAACGTTCTTCGTTTATAACCAAGATCGTTCTTCGTTTATAACCAAGATCAATCATGAGTTAAACATTTTTACAATTCAAACCCCCCTTCCTTGTAATTGACATTGTTACTTCAAAATTAACTTTAATAATTATTCCATAGCCCCTTTTCTTGTCCTTGTTTATGGTTTTCAATTGAAATTAATTAAAATATTATAACCAAAAAACAAAATCAGATTTATTCTACTATATGTATTTCTTGCGACTTCAATCGTAGTTAAATTGAGCTTTATTTGTTTTCAAATATATATCGAAAAAACCTAATATAACTAAATAATTTAGTAGAAACTCAGCAAAAAAAACTATATTAATAGAAACATAAGAAATAATAATTAATTTAATATTGTAATAAAAAACTGATTACTTTTATATACAATTTGTTTGATATAATTGGAATATAAAGTTGATATATATAGATAGTTAACTGGTCATGAAAAAAAAATACAGATTTAACTTTGGTTAGTTAACTAGGTTTATTTTTTATGAAAGTTAACTAATCAAATAAAAAGTTCTTAGAAGAAGCCACATGTGAGTTAAAAGAATAATCAGTAAATTTTTTACAATATTTGTCTCTTTTAATTTTTGATAAAATACGAAATTTCAATCTTTAATTTAATTATACCATAAATTGATTTTCTGTCTTCATATTTTTAGGATAATCGAGCAAATATTGTTTTTTTTGGCAGAACACATTATATGTTTTGTTGAATAAGAAAACGGAGGTATCAAAATCAATATAGCTGTCCATAAAAAAAAAAACTACAACTCTATTAGTAATTAGTAATAATATCACTTGGATTTAATAGGATTAAATACAAGAGAGACCATTAATGATATTATAATTTAAATATTTTAGAATCCAATCTAATATTGATTTTACACAAAAATAGGATATTTTAATTGAGAATAGAATAAATCAGAATTTAATGAATCAGACTTTCAATGAATCAGAATTTAATGAACTAAATACAACTCTATTAGTAATTAGTAATAATACCACTTGGATTTAATAGGATTAAATACAAGAGAGATCATTAATGATATTGTAATTGAGATATTTTAGAATCCAATCTAACATTGATTTTGCACAAAAATAGGATATTGTAATTGAGAATAGAATAAATCAGAATTTAATGAACTAGACTTTCAATAATCCATATAAAATCCTGGCCATTATAAAGGTGGATTGAGTTGTGACATAAGGGGTGGAATGACTAAATTACCGTATAACCCATTATAAAATCCTGGCCATTATTATCAATTAATCAATTTCTACAAACTTAAGATCTAACGGCCTGGATCTAAATTCCACGGAAGCACCCTATATTTAGGGGTGCATGGAAGATGACGCCTTAAAATTACCGGGTGACCGATCCGACCAATAAATGCTAGAAATACAGGTTCCAATGAACCGGAAGTGGTGTTTTGTTCGTCTACTTAGAAATACAGGTTCCATTAATGATATTGTAATTGAGATTTTTTAGAATCCAATCTAATATTGATTTTGCACAAAAATAGGATATTGTAATTGAGAATAGAATAAATCAGAATTTAATGAACTAGAATTTCAATAAAACTACTTGTAGAAGATAATATATTTTTTTTAAATTGATTTATTCAAAACCAAAATCTTTTTTAAGAAGATAATTTTTGGATTTTGATTTCCATAAAACTCTTCTATAAATACACTATTGGAATGAGAAATTTTAATCACAACACAACAATATTGAAAGAGAAAAGAAAGTTTGATGGAGAAGAAAACAAAGTTGCAACATATAGATGCTATGATGGAAAAGAAAAAGAGCATTCCTTTCAACCCTAAAGTTAATTTCAGTTTGAATATACTTTTAGCGCAAGTTGCTCCACATTTCTACACCAATGAAGAGTTATCACAAATTGAAGAACTATATCAAAGTGTTTTTCAAGAAACAAAGTCACCTCTTATTTCACAAAACACTATGAAAAAAGAGAAAGTGGATAATAACAAGAAGAGGCATTGTTCAAGTAATGAAGGTAGCATGTCTTGTGGAGAAAGAAGAGTGAAACCAAAGATCATAAAGGAAAAAGAATCATCACAATCACCAAAATTGCCTATCCATGTCAAGGACAAGATCCCAAAGTTGAATGGTACTAATGTAAGGTATGTTATGTGCAAGAAATTGTTTAAAACAGATCTCAACATAAATAACAATCGTCTTTCAATGCCACTTAAAAAAATCAAATGTGATTTTCTTACTGAGATAGAGAAGAAGATATTAGATACAAAGGAAGAAGATAAACCTCTTGGGTTGGAAGTGATTGTGTTGGATCCTTCGTTTAGAGAATTCACTATGTCTTTGAAATTGTGGAAGATGCCCAAAAAGTCGAAGATGCACTCGACTAGTGTTTATAATAATATTCAAAATTGGAGGTTTCTTGTGTCGCAAAACAATTTGAAAGAGAATTAAAAACTCAACATTTGGTCATTTAGGGTCGATGACAAGCTACACTTCTTACTGGACGATTAGAATTCTTAGTTATTAGCAAGATTTTTAGTTTTGTGGTTGTTATTATTGTTTTCTTACAATTATCCAAACAAAAATGTTAATTCTTTCATCATGATAAATATAAGTTTTTTTATTTATGAATGATTTTATCTAACATTGGTCACATGCTACTGTGAATAAAAAATAATGTACAATTTTAGAGTTTTTTCTCTTATTGAAGTAAAAAATAATATTAAATGGTACTTATATTTTCTTGTTCAACTTACTCTGATCCACTTATAAATTTATTTTATCTCCTCTTTTCACAATTTGCAGTCAGTAACAAGTTATAATAGTTGAATATAAGAAAATATAATTATAATGATATTCAATCAAAATTATTAGACTTAAACTACTGTTTATGTAAATAAATATAGGAAAACAAATCTATCACTAATTATTAAACACATAAGTAAACATATAAGTAATTAAGACTCTTGTAAAATTTTATTGTCAATTTTTATAAAACTATTTTTTAGTTACAAACTCTACTAATTAATATTTTCAAAACTACCCCTAATTAAATGGGTTTATTAGATCTCACTCCTAAATAAAAATTATGTATGTGTTCAGTTTTAGACTTCTTCAAATATGTATATGCTAATAGGGAAATGTGAAAAATCAACGAGTGAAAACCATTAATTGTGGCATGATTACATATATTAATTAAGTTGTCAATATACATAATTGAATTGAAACACCTAATAGCTACGTTGAACTCTTTACTTGATGTTTCGGTTGATGGTATATCAAGTGTTGTTTCACTATGTAGTCTTGCATTCAAACGCTATGATTTTTTATATTCTATCCCTAGTGTTTCTTTATTTTTTATCTCCGAACTTTGTGAATCAACCTAATTTAGTGATATCGTTTTTAACATATTTTCATATATTATTTTTGTTCAAAAATCTCATTCAAAATTTTTAATATCATATAATTTGGTCCAATTTGGATTGTGAATTATTTCCGCAAATATCTTTCCCAAAAACAAAGCTATCTCAAAAATATTTATTTGAACAATTTCTTTTTTGTTGAGGAAATTAATGTGAACAAATTCAGTTAAACATATGTTTGGATCTATTTTAGAAAGTCATATTATGCATTTCAAAACCTGTTTCAGCGAATTTGTTTGAAAGTTACCTATTATAACTTATGGATTCCCATATAAAATTATCTTATGAAAGAAAAAGATTATATTTCATAAATATACATTTGAATCTTTATTAAATGAAATGATAAATTACAAGAGTATAAGCTCATATATATATATATATATATATAGGAGCTGATATGAGCTAATGTGCTAACTAACTACTCATAAGCCTCAACTAACTTATAACTAACTCTAAAATAAAGAAAAGTAATTACATTTAACAAAGATTCAAATAGGACCGGAGGTGGTGTTGGTCCCACCAACAAAACAATCACACGCTAAGTAATTTTTAGATAGATGATTAAAATTTCCAACATATATAAAATATTTATATTTTTAAATAATATAATGTAAGTTAAATAATATCAAAGTATATATAACATATCATATAATAAAAATTAGCATTACCAAATAAGAAATATAAATATGTACGAAAATATATGATATAGAAAAAATATTATTTTATTTAAGTTAAAACTAATAAATATTATTTAACAAACTACAAAAAATAATATATCAATATAACATCTCATATTAATAAAAAAATTACTATCTATATTTATCACTTCTGCAACTAATGTCATCCTTCCCTGTTCCAATATCAATATAACGTTTCTTGAGTAAAAGTGTGATAACAACATTTCTGTTCTATGAACCCTTGTTTAAGTCTCTTTCACAAAATCCAAATGTTTCCCTCACTGTCTCACTTAGTGCTTTCTCTTCAACTTTAGTCCTTGAAAACAAAACTCAACTTTTTATTGCTAACAAAAAAGTTGGGATACATAAGTCCTTGAACTAAAATTCATCTACAAACTACTCCCTCTAGTATCAATAATAAGAAGAAAAAAAAATCAACACCAATGAACTTATTTAGTAATATTACTTTTTGAATACTTTTCAATGTTTTAAAAACGGACCGGACAGGTCGGTTCAAAAGGTTCAACTGTCAACTGGGGTCTAGTCCGGTTTGAGTTGATCTAAGAACTGCTAGTCGGTTAAAACTATAAGAAACCAGAATGAGCCAGAAAATTAATTGAATCAGGATTAATTATAAAAAACCGTCAAGTTGCATGCCCTTAATGTGTTTACACAGAGAAGGGAAATAATGTACGGTAATAAAGTACAAATAACGAAAATCTACGAAGTTATAGAACAATTTTTTTTGCATCCACGCTCTCATATTTTCCACTAAGTATAAGAATGACTCGTTGGCCAACCCCGACGAAACTCACAAGTTATCATTTTATTGTTTCTTTACATAATTAGTTCGTACTAAATAACATCACTCCACATTGAAATCTTTCTAAACTGATTTACTTTTTTTGTTTTTTCTCATTTTTTTTCATAATAACTTATCTTTGAGATTTTTATAGTTACATATGAGGAGACTGCCAAATAATTATGAATCTTTTGTACCAAGAATTTTGTTTTAGATTGTCCGACTAGATGGAATTCAACTTACAAGATGCTTGATGTTGCCATTTTGTATGAAGATGTATTTAGTCAACTAAGACAACGTGAATCCCAATACACTTGTTTGTCTACAAGTTTGAATTTGAAATTTGCAAAAGATATGTGGAATATCTTAAGTCCTCATCGAAGCTGACTTCATTGGACTACTTTAGAGGCATTGATGTGTGCTCGAAGTTGGTTATGGAGTGTTGAGAAGACTAGTATTGCTTTTAAATTATTCATTTAAATTTGAATATCTTTAAAATAGCTAATAATTTTGTATATCTTGAATTATCATTGTTTATATTGTACTATATTGATATTGATATGTGATTTGAATTCTAAAGTGGGCAATGAAAATGTTATTTTACTCAATAAAATGAAGTCTGACGATAAATGTATTATATTCTCTACACTCTTTGTATTAAATTTGTAATGTTAAATGTCACTATTTAACTTTTATTTTTTTAATATAGATTAATTGTTGATTAGTGGTGTTACTTCAGTTTCCAACTCCTGTCATGAAGATGAAGATGATCGTTAGAAAATGCTTATTTCAAAAAAATTTGTTTTGATGATTTGGAACTTTTGTTCGAATTGATATTTTTACTTCTAAAGAACTTGAAGATTATGAAAATATTGTGACTTGTAGGAAATTTAAACTAATTTTGAGATATTGCGACTTGTAGGAAATTTATTGCAATTTTAGAACTTGCGTTGAATGTTACTATTTAGTCTACTTATTGATTTTATATGCTATTAATAAATAAATTCAAAAACAAAAGTCACATTTTTTTTATATAAAAATATCTGTTTTTTTAGTGGGGGTGGGGTTAGGGCGGGAAAACCCGTCCCCTATTTGATGTGGGTGTGTATGTCAAAAAGTCATCCCCGGCAAGGGAGTGGGTAGTACTGAGGTTGCGGGTGCAAGGGTTGGTAGTGTTTAAAACCATTCCTACCCCACCCCGTTCTGTTGCCATGCCTAATGATCTAAGTGTGAAACAACAAAAACTTAAAAATTAATTATAAATATTTCAATAAAATTAATTAATATTATAAAAAATATTCTAATTAAATTAACTCTTAACTACCTGGAAGAGGGACAAGTAACTAGTTAGTTGTTTCGTCTTGAGCTTGTTAGCATCCCCTAGTTGACTATAAAAGAAAGCAAATGCAGCAGCACCCCATGCATACTCTCGGAAACTACCTAAGTCTTTGAAGTACTTAACGTACATAACATCGACGTACGTTGCACTTTTATCAGAAAACTAAGCAGATTTGTTCAGATGAATCAAAAATTGAACTTTAATGGTAGAGAATCTGACATGTGTTCCTCTAGTTCTTTCAACCTCTATCAGCGCATCATCTAAGCTCAACCCATGATCATTGAACAACCTCCTAACCCCCTCATCATTCACTATTGATGTATGTGCTTGGAGGTGTCCGGTGATGGGCAAGTGCAGAAGACAAGACACATCGTCTAGAGTCACTATCATCTCACCAATAGGAATATGGTAGGAGTTAGTCTCCTTATGCCACCTCTGAGTAAATGCGGACATCAGACCGACGTCTATTAACTTGTAGCATGTGCATCCAAGACCAGTTAAGTCAAAGGCTTTGATTAGATTCCAAAACCAAGTTACGGTAGAAGCTAGAACCTGAAGTTGACATCTTTCTACCATTGTCACTACGCTAAAAATAGCCTTTTACAACGTTTTTTTAATCCCTTTACAGCGCTTTTAAGCGCTGTAGTATCTAGCGCTGTTAAAAGATACAACAGCGCTCTTTAAAATAAAAAAGCGCTGTAATATATAGCGCTCAACACTTATCTTAGAGTAGTTTTACAGCGCTTTTCATAAAAAAGTGTTATAATAGGTGGATATATTGCGCGCTTGTTATACTCGTTTTACAGCGCCTTTTTGAAAAGCGATGTAAATCTCTTCTAAAAATGTGCTGCTTGTTGTACTAGTTTTACAGCGCTTTTTCATAAGCGCTGTAAATCTCTTCTAAAAACGCGCTGCTTGTTGTACTAGGTTTACAGCGCTTTCTCATAAAAGCGCTGTAATAGGTTCAATATTATGCATGTTTTACAACGCTTTTTCAAAAAATCGCCGTCATAGGTGCATTCTTATACTAGTTTTCTATTCTTTGTTGTAACATTTTTACAGCGTTTTTTCAGAAAAGCACTGTAATAGGTGCATTCTTTTACTAGTTTTACAATGTTTTTTTCAAAAAAAAAAAACGATGTAATAAGTTCATTTTTATACTAGTTTTATTAAAATTTTATGGTATTTTTTTAGAAAGCGTTGTCTTTTAATTTTTTTCCAAAATCATATTCATCAAGCACATGATATTGACACAATTACTATATTTTTCATTTAAATAGCAACAACAACAATCAGTACAACAACTAGATATATACATATATTTCAGTACAACAATTATTTTTTACAACAATCAGTACATATTACATATTTTTTACATATTCACAACAGTACTATTTTTTACAATTTCCCAGCAATAATGCCAATTTCACAACTTGCAGCATGCCAATTTCGCAGCAAATTAAATAATTTTCAGTTCGATCACATACTGACACCAACATCCTTTATTTTAGTTAGATCACTTTTAGAGTATGTTGGACTGGATTGTCAAAGTACTGAAATAATATTTGATCATAAATAAGTTAGAATCAAATATATACATAGTTTATATACGAAAATCAAAATATAATGAAAATACCGTGTCGTTTATGGAATTATAGTTTCATTCATATCAACAATCTCCTTCATGAATCGTAATATATAGTACCCGCAGTCTATGTTGTTAGTTTGACGAGAACACTATAAAATAAAACATATAAGTGAATAAATATTTGTGCATATTGATTGTAAATGAAATTTTAAAGGCATATATTTCAAACCTTTATTGGAATCCATGTGATGTTGTTTGACTTTTGCTTCGACACTACATCACCCCTTTGAGCTCTAAAAACTTGTAAAGCACTATCAAATAAATGTGATTATTATAGCATTAACAAACACATTATATATATATATATATATATATATATATATATATATATATATATATATATACAAGAAATAAATGAATATTACTTACGTGTCGAAAATAGTCTTTATATCCGAGTGATTGTTGTAATGGTCGTGCAAAGGATCTAAATAGTATATAATTTAAGAGGTCGCATTGATTGCAAACAGCACCCAATGTGCCCTACAAC
Source organism: Cicer yamashitae (assembly GCA_037974755.1). Taxonomy (NCBI): domain Eukaryota; kingdom Viridiplantae; phylum Streptophyta; class Magnoliopsida; order Fabales; family Fabaceae; genus Cicer; species Cicer yamashitae. Next base: position 38,917,143 of record JBBPBQ010000002.1, on the reverse strand, counting down.
AACAAAAATTTGGTTGGCAATTTTGTTTACACAACTAATAAATTAAGTATCATAAATTAAAAAAGATATTAATAAAGAATATATAATTACCCTGAATTATATGGCGCAAGGAACAAATTATCCTTCTCTTTATTTCCCAATAGGATATCAACAACATATTTCTTTACATTAACTGGATCGAGTTTAAACATGGAAAGCTTATGCGGAGACAAGAATGAAAATCTATTTGACAATTTGCGCATGCACACCAACTTCTCATACAAAAACCTTCAATGAAAATATCAAATTACATTAATTACCAATAAATTAAATTAATTACTAATAAATGCAATTAAAAGTAATTTTTATCTTAAATAAAGTATTTTACCTAATGTATAGGCTGATGACAGTAGCACTCAGTTCGTATATGTGTTCTTTATCAAATAATTCTTCATACTCATCTCTGAAAATAGCTTTCTCCATGCTTATGATACGTGAATCATTGCTGTCCATATTCGTTTTTGCTTGTATGTCAAGACACGACCCAAATCGAGCAAGGCGTAGATGACTTATCTTAGGAGCAGCAACTGATTTTCCACGATCCAGTTTTTGAATTTTGGAAGCTTTATTACCCTCCAGTTTTTGAAGTTTGCCAGCTTTGTTTTTACCACGAACATGCAGCTGTGGTGCGGCTTTATTCTGGCAAGTTTGTTGTGCAGGTAGTTTTGACTGAATCTGAGAAAATGAGGTTAATCAGTTTGTTAGTTAATTGAATCTGAAAAAATGAGGTTAATCTTAAAAAATGTCAAACCTTTTTTGCTGACGTTACTGACTCGTTGCGGGGAATCTTCTTGTCATTTTAGACTTTGTATGAATCTAAATAAATGTGAAATTAAAGTTAACAGCGGAAAAAATCAGCAATTAAATATAATCAATCATAATCATATATCGTGCAATTAAATATACATATCAATTAAACATACATATCAATTAAACATACCTTATCAACGCCAACATGATTTTTGGGCCATACCACGTAAACATACCTTAGCAGGATTCTTAGTTTTGTGGTTGTTATTATTGATTTCTTACAATTATCCAAACAAAAATGTTAATTCTTTCATCATGATAAATTTAAGTTTTTTTATTTGTGAATGATTTTTTCTAACATTGGTCACATGCTACCACCGTAAATAAAAAATAATGTACAATTTTAGAGCTTTTTTTCTTATTGAAGTAAAAAATAATATTAAATGGTACTTTTTATATTTTCTTGTTCAACTTACTCTAGTCCACTTATAAATTTATTTTATTTCCTCTTTTCACAATTTGCAGTTAATAACAGGTTATAATAGTTGAGTAAAAAAAAAAATAATTATGATGATATTCAATCAAAATTGTTAGACTTAAACTACTGTTTATGTAAATAAATATAGGAAAACAAATCTATCACTAGTTATTAAACACATAAGTAAACATATAAGTAATTAAGACTCTTGTAAAATTTTATTGTCAATTTTTATAAAACTATTTTTTAGTTACGAGATCTATTAATTAATTTTTTCAAAACTACCCCTAATTAAATGGGTTTATTATATCGCACTCCCAATAAATTAAAAATTATGTATGTGTATAGTTTTAGACTTCTTCAAATATGTACATGCTAATGGGTAAATGTGAAAAACCATCGAGTCAAAACCATTAATTGTGGCATAATTACATATATTAATTAAGTTGTCAATATACATAATTGAATTGGAACACCTAATAGCTAAGTTGTCACTATGTGGTCTTGCATTCAAACGCTATATCCCATGCACATTATGATTAATATTGCATAGTTTGGTTCAACTTGTAGTCTTTTTTTATTTTATATCTCCTAACTTTGTGAATGAAACTAATTTAGTGATATCGTTTTTTATTTTTGTTCAAAAAAATCATTCAAAAATTTTAATATTGCATAGTTTGGTTCAACTTGGATGAATTATTTCCTCAAATATCTATCAAAAAAAAAAATCTCTCAAAAAAATTTATTTGAACAATTTATTTTTTGTTGAGGAAATTAATGTGAACAAATTCTATTAAATATATGTTTGGATCTATTTTAGAAAGTCATATTTTACGTTTCAAAACCTGTTTCACATATAAAGTTATCTTATGAAAGAAAAAGAAGATCATTTTTCATAAATATACATTTGAATCTTTATTAACTGATACCATAAATTACAAGAGTATAAGCTCATATATATAGGAGCTGGCATGAGCTAATGTGCTAACTAACAACTCATAAGCCTCAACTAACTTATAACTAACTCTAAGATCAAGAAAAGTAGTTACATTTAATTACACTTAAGAGAATAAAATTAAAAATATTTCAAATAGGACAGGAGGTGGTGTCGGTTCCATCAACAAATCAAAGACACGCTAAGTAATTTTTGGATGGATGATTCAATTTTACCAACATATATTAAATATTTATATTTTCAAATAACATATTATAAGTTAAATAATATCAAAATATATATAACATATCATATAATAAAAATTAGCATTACCAAATAAGAAATATAAATTATGTATGAAAATATATGATTTAGAAAAAATATATTTTATTTATGTTATAACTAATAAATATTATTTAACAAACTACAAAAAACAAAAAATTATATATCAATATAATATCTCATACTAATAATAAAATTAGTTTTTAAATTTATCACTTTTGCAAGGAATGTCATCCTTCCCTATTCCAATATCAACATAACGTCTCTTGAGTAAAAGTGTCATAACGTAACATTTCTGTTTCATGAACCCTTGTTTAAGTCTCTTTAACAAAATACAAATGTTTCGCTCACTCTCTCACTTAGTGCTTTATGTTCTATCCAATAGATTTCTAATAGCATTTTTTTATTTCTTTTATGTCTATACTTTTATGTGTTAGATTTTGACATTTATCACTTTGAGGTGCACTATTATCGTCTGCATCATTGAAATTCCGTTTGTTGTCATGTAACTCGTTAATATTTGAGTTTCGGATTTGTTGTGTTTAACAGAAAGGTAAGATTTTAGAATAAGAGAGTAAAGGGAAGTGATGAATCATATATATATATATATATAATTTCGTTTGTGTTTGGTTGGAGAAAGGAAGAGAGATATTAAATGGAAGAAATAGTAATTTACCTTTTTTCACCATTGTGATATTTAGTGAAGATACATTAAATAAATAAGAACTCAATTTTAGTCCTTGAAAAAAAATTCATCTACAAAAAAGTTGGGACACATAAGTCCTTGAACTAAAATTCATCTACAAGCTACTCCCTCTAGTATCAATTATAAGAAGAAAAAGAAAAAAAGAAACATCAATACCAATGAACTTATTTATTAATATCACTTTTTGAATATTTTTCAAAGTTTTAAAAATGAACTGGACAGGCAGGTTCAAAAGGTTCAACCGTCAACTGGTATCTAGTCAGGTTTGAGTTGATCTAAGACCTGCTAGTTAGTTAAAACTAAAGCGAACCAGATTGAGCCAGAAAATTAATCGAATCAGGATCCGTTTTCAAAAACCGTTTGGTTGCATGCCCTTAATGTGTTTACACAGAAAAGGGAAATAATGTATGGTAATAAAGTACAAATAATGAAAATGTATGAAGTTATAGAACAATTTTTTTTTGCATCTACGCTCTCATATTTTCTACTAAGTATAAGCACGACTCGTTGGCCAACCCCTACGAAACTCACAAGTCATCATTTTATTGTTTCTTTAAAAAATTGGTTCATACTAAATAACATCACTCCACATTGAAATATTTTAAAACTGAAAGAAGAACGACTTACCAGGAAGTTATGAGAACATTGAACTCGAAAGTGATCCTCGCAGATACCGAAATAGCCAATAGAGGTGGAGGTGGCCACGAAAATGCAAAAGTCCCCCCATGAGTATACCCTTAGTTTTAATTTGTAATTTTTGTATTTTAGTATGTTTTTGTGTTAAATGAGTATTAAAAATGGGGAATCTTTTAATAGCTGCATTTACTTAATGGTTGTGGTGAAAAGAGTCATAGTATGCTCATGCATTTTCATAGTACATGGTGACTGGATGGGCCATGGTGATATTGGTGACCGAATGGGCCACGGGATGATGCCATGTGATTTGTTGGTTCATCTTATCCTTACGAGAGGCGACACTTTAGTAAATCGTGCTAGCCTGTGAGAGACTCCACCTCAGTAATTAGTACACGCCTGTGAGAGACTGTACAATTATGATTTACGTATAATTATGATTTACGTCCCTACATTAGGGTGCTTGGCACGCGAGTCATGTTTGATATACTATGATGGTTGTATATACATACACGGTTGTTGTTTGTAATTGTGCCATAATTGATGAGTGTGATTGATTGATTTTGTGTGGTAAGTGTTGGATGATTGCGAAACATTTTCGAAACTGAAATCTGCAAATTTTTGCAGTTGTATTCGTCTACAAGCAGTGTGTAGTCGAACACAGATATTCAATTTTGCTACTGACTTGTGAAATAGCACTGTATTCGAATACAAGGATGTTGTATTCGAATACGACAGTGCAATTTTGTTAAAACCTTCATTTTTCAACTTTGATTATGCAAGTTTGGCATATGAAAACCCTTTCTAGATGTATGCTAAGTTGAAAGGTTATTTTGTGTATTTAAAATTAATATGCTATGTGTTATTTGTTAATTTCGGTTGGTGACCCTTTACAATTATTGTGGAAACCTGGGCTTTTCCCTCAGATGAGGATCAGGACCGTCCTACCGGTTAGTACCCTAGAGTTGGGAACACAGTTAGTCTTATTTGACTGTGGCTGTGTCAGAAGGATTTTTGCGGAACACGTGGGAATCACCCAGGTTGTTAGTTTTTTGTGGCATGATCAAATTAGATGGTTATATAGGGGCTAGACTTCTTTCTTTTGTGGTTGTATTTATTTCATTTTGGAAGACTGTACCCATACCTTATATTGTCAGCTTGACTTTTATTTTGATGGGTCCTTGTACGAATTTTTGATGTGACGTGGGGAAGTTAAAATTCTCGGGGCAGTGCTTTTGTACAGATGTCTGCCGGGAATACCCCAGGGGACTTCCATTTCAAAACTTTGGACTTCTATTTCAAAACTATTTCCGTTGTTTGTAATTATTGTTGACTTTTGTCGTTGTGATACGACTTAAATATTTTATCCAAAAGTATTTATTTCCTTCTTTATTTATGAATTTTAGTTTGTTTAAAAAAAAACGGGCTATTACAATTTTGGTATCAGAGCTTTTGGTTATAGATTGTAGGTTAACCTGTAGGTTGGGGGTTGTCATCTGATCATGTGTCAGGGTGATTTGTCCGAGTGTCGGGTTCGGTGTAGTGTTGAGTTGTTGAGGTCGAAATATGTCTTTTGGAATTCTTCTAAAGGGTGTTAAGATTTCTTATTGATGTTTGTTTTATAGGAAACAATGCCTCCAAGAAGGAACGACGCTGGAAGAGTCAACGTCAACAGGGATGATCAAATGGCTGAAGCAATGAATAACATGGCTGCTTCTGTTGCTGCATAGACAGCTGCAAAGACTCTGCGGGATCTGGAGAAGAGGGAAAGAGAGATCTGTGCTGCTGAGTCAAGGGGATTAAAGGACTTTCGTCGTTACAATCCTCCCAAGTTTAGGGGTGATGAGAATTCAGAAAAATCGGATCAGTGGATCCAAGAAATGGAAAAGATCTTTGAGATGATTAACTATCAGGCGGGAGTGAAGGTCAACTATGCCACTTATCTGCTGCTAGGGGATGCTGAGTATTGGTGGAGGAGTACAAGGTTAATGATGGGACCAGCTCATGAGGAGGTGAACTAGGAGTCATTCAAAAGGAAATTTTTAGACAAATACTTCCCGATGAGTACCAGGACTAAGCTGGGTGATGATTTTCTAAAACTTCATCAGGGTAATATGACCGTGGGCGAATATGCCGCTAAGTTTGAATCGTTGTCGAGGCATTTCAGGTTTTTCCGTGAAGAGGTTGATGAACCATTCATGTGTCATCGTTTCCAAGCCGGATTGAAGTATGATATTCAGGATTCTGTCTTACCCTTGGGAATTCAACGTTTGCAAGTTCTTGTGGAAAAATGTAGAGAAGTGGAAGATATGAAGAATAAGAGAGCTAACCGTGGAGGGAACTTTAGTTCAAGAGGGCCTAGTCGGGTGAGTTATTAGGGCAACAAAGGGAAACAAGTTGCTAAGCCCTATAACCGACCGTAGAACAACAATAGGGGTCAGAATCACCCGGGGAACCAGAACTTTGGAAGACAAGTGGGGCAAGTGACTCGATGTTTCCAATGTGGGGAGGAGGGGAATTATGCTAATGCTTGTAACTCTAAGAGTCCCATTTGCTACAATTGCCAGAAACCAAGGCATTTTTCAAGGGATTGTAAAGCTCCAAAGGTGGAACCGGTTGTGAATGCAACTAGGGCTACTCGTCCTACTGCTAAAGGACGCGTTTATTGCGTGAGTGCTGAAGCTGGAAATTCATCAAGCAATCTGATTCAACGTGAGTGTGAGATTGCAGGTAACTTTCTAAATGCACTTTTTGATTCGGGGGCAACCCATGCCTTCATTGCTATGGATTGTGTGAATCGTTTGAAGTTATCTGTGTTGCCTCTACCTTTTGATTTGGTTGTTTCCACACCTGCTAAGACTTTGACAGTAAATACTGCATGTTTACAGTGTCAAGTGACTATTCAGAATAGGGATTTCTTGATTGATTTGATTTGTTTACCTCTACAATCGCTCGAGGTCACTCTCGGTATGGATTGGATGTCGTATCATTATGTGATCTTGGATTGTGCTCGCAAACTGGTTGTTTTACCCGAAGCAGAAGTTGTTAAGTATTTAGCTGCTAACAAACTCGGAGTGTCACTAAGAGAAGGAACTCATGCATTTTTTTCTTTGGCTAGCGTGGAGGCAAAGATAAATGTGAAGATAGATGACATGGTGCTTGTCTATGAGTACTCGGACGTATTTCCAACAGAAATGCCAGGATTACCACCGGTAAGAGAAGTGGAGTTTTTCATTGATTTGCACCCAGGAACCGAACCAATTTCGATTGCGCCTTATCGAATGTCACCATTGGAATTAAATGAGCTCAAAGGTCAAATCGAAGATTTGTTGGAGAAGAAATTTATTAGACCAAGTTTATCACCATGGGGAGCTCCAGTATTGCTAGTTAAGAAGAAGGACGGAAGCTCACGTTTATGTGTGGATTATCGGCAGCTTAATAAGGCGACTATAAAGAATTGTTATCCTTTGCCGCGTATTGATGATTTGATGGATCAGTTGAGAGGAGTCGCGGTGTTTTCAAAGATTGACTTGAAGTCGGGTTACCATCAGATCCGAGTAAGAGAAGGAGATATTTAGAAAACTGCTTTCAGAACTCGTTATGGGCATTATGAATATCTGGTTATGCCATTTGGAGTTACCAATGCGCCAGCAATTTTTGTGGTATTCATTAATGATATATTGATTTATTTAAGGACTGAGGAAGAACATGAAGAGCATTTGCGCCAAGTCCTTGAAATCTTGCGCGAGAAGCAATTCTATGCCAATTTGTCGAAGTGTGAGTTTTGGCTGGAGGAAGTAAATTTCTTAGGTCATGTGATAACTAAGGAAGGAATTGATGTGGATCCGCCAAAGATTGAGTCAGTTCTTGCTTGGAAACAGCCTCAGACCCTCACTAACATACGAAGGTTTGTAGTTACCAATGAACCAACAATTTTTGTGGTATTCATTAATGATATATTGATTTATTCAAGGACTGAGGAAGAACATGAAGAGCATTTGCGCCAAGTCCTTGAAATCTTGCGCGAGAAGCAATTGTATGCCAATTTGTCGAAGTGTGAGTTCTGGCTGGAGGAAGTGAATTTCTTAGGTCATGTGATAACTAAGGAAGGAATCGATGTGGATCTGGCAAAGATTGAGTCAGTTCTTGCTTGGAAACAGCCTCAGACCCTCACTGACATACGAAGTTTTGTAGGACTGGCAGGATACTACAGGAGGTTTATTGAAGGATTTGCGAAGATTGTAGCTCCGTTGATGCAACTTACTAGAAAAGATCAACCGTTTGCATGGACGGAGAAATGTGAGGAAAATATTCAGTTACTAAAGAAAAAGTTGACAACCTCACCAGTTTTGATCTTACCGCAACCAGAAGAACCGTATGAGGTTTACTGTGATGCGTCTCACCAAGCTTTGGGATGTGTTCTGATGCAACACAGGAAAGCTGTAGCTTACGCCTCAAGGCATTTGAAGATTCATGAAAGGAACTATCCTACTTATGATTTAGATCTTGCTGTTGTAGTTTTTGCATTGAAGATTTGGAGGCACTACTTATATGGATGCACGTTCACAGTGCTTAGTGACCATAAAAGTTTGAAATATTTGTTTGATCAGAAGGAATTGAACATGCGTTAGAGGAGATGGATGGAGACTCTCAAGGATTTTGATTTCACACTACAGTACCACCCTGGGAAGGCCAATGTAGTGGCTGATGCATCGAGTAGACGGAGTGTAATAGTGTCTTCAACAGTGATGGCTAGACAACAAGAGTTGTGGGAAGCATTCAGAGACCTACACTTGAACGTAGAGTTTGCACCGGGAATTTTGAGATTCAGAATGCTTAAGATTTCGAATGGAATACTTGAAGACATTGCGAATTTTCAAAATGACACTTTAATTCAAGAGAAGAGGAACCTAATATTGCAAGGGAAAACGACTGAGTTCAAGATTGGGTCGGATAATATTTTGAGATGTAATGGGAGAATTTGTGTACCAGAAGTTGCAGATATGAGGAAAACAATTTTAGAAGAGGCTCATAAGAGTAAATTGAGTAATCATCCTGGAGCAACAAAGATGCATCAGGATTTGAGGCAGAATTATTGGTGGCCAGGAATGAAGAGGCATGTAGTAGAGTACGGGTCAACTTGTCTAACTTGCCAGAAAGCGAAAGTGATACATCAGCGACCTGCTGGAATGTTGCAACCTTTAGATATACCTGAGTGGAAGTGAGACAGCATTTCCATGGATTTTATAACTGGATTGCCGAAGACAAGGAGGAAGAATGATTCTATATGGGTGATCGTGGATCGATTGACTAAATCAGCACACTTTTTACCAGTAAAGACCACATATAAGGTAGATAAGCTAACCAAGATCTATATTGCTGAGATTGTGAGATTACACGGAGTACCGTCGAGTATTGTATCAGACCGTGATCCGAAGTTCACGTCACACTTTTGGGGAGCATTGCATGATGCGTTGGGAACGAAACTAAGATTGGGTTCAGCTTACCATCCGCAAACTGACGGACAGACTGAGAGAACAAATCAGTCCTTGGAAGATCTTTTGAGAGATTGTGTACTAGATGATAGAGGAAGTTGGGATGATGTACTACCGTTGGTTGAGTTTACCTACAACAATAGTTTTCACACAAGTATTGGAATGGCACCATATGAGGCTTTATATGGGCGCAAGTGTCAAATGCCTTTGTGTTGGTATAAGGACGGTGAAAGTATGATTGTAGGACCTGAGATGGTGCAACAGACTACAGATAAGGTAAAAAAGATACAGGAGAAAATGAAGATTTCACAAGATCGTCAGAAGAGTTATGCGGACAAGCATCGCAGACTTCTAGAACTCGAGCAAGGAGACCATGTGTTTCTGAGAGTCACGCCTACGACTGGAGTTGGTAGAGCATTGAAATCGAAGAAATTGACTCTTAAATTTATTGGACCATATCAGATTTCTGCACGAATTGGACCGGTAGCCTATCGGATTGCTTTGCCTCCGATACTGTCCAATATTCACGACGTGTTTCATGTGTTGGAATTAAGGAAATACCTTGCAGATCCGTCACATGTGATTGAATCGGACACAATACAGCTAAAGGAGAATTTGTCATTCGAAGTACTACCTGTGAGAATTGATGACAGGAAGATTAAGTGATTAAGGGACAAAGATGTTTCGCTGGTCAAGGTGATTTGGAACCCAACTACTGCGGATGCGACTTGGGAATTGGAGAGCAAGATGAGGGAACAACACCCTGATTTGTTTATCGAAGCGTAGTTTCGAGGACGAAACTAATTTTACGGGGGTATTATTATAAGACCCTTAGTTTTAATTTGTAATTTTTGTATTTTAGTAGGTTTTTGTGTTGAATTGCTGTGACGTTTAACTCAATTTTGCTTTATTTTGGAAATTAAGTACCAAAAATATATTTTGTTAGAGTTTGTAATATGTTTAATATATGCATATTTTTATATATATATTTTGAGACCCGTTTAAAAATTATTTGTCAAAGAATAATTTATTTGCGTTACGAAAAATTTAATACCGGTCAGTTTTGTTAAAAATATCATTTGTTGCTGAAAATTATATCTGTCAATTGAGTTGCGACGAGAGTAGATATTTTTATCAAATAGATCGAGATGTGAGTGAAGTGATGTGTGTAAGAGTATTTAGATATTTGTGAATCAGTTTTAATAATATATATATATATATATATATATTTTTGTTTATAATATTTGGATTTGTAACATATATATATACAAGTGAGAAGCCAAGAAAGGGAAAACAAAACCTGCTCCTCGTCTGCTTCCTTTTCTTTCTTCTTCTTGCTGCTTCAAGAAAATAAGAAACAGGTTGGTATTTTTATAAATAAACAAACACAAATCATCATTTATCTACTAGATCTAAGCTTCTATTCGCGAAGTGACAGAAGGGAAAGTTGCTCATCTCCACGCTACGATGCAAGTGAGCCAACTTTGGAAGCGACGTCGCGAACAAAGTTTTTACCAGAATTAATTGCAGTGCCGTAATCGGTTGTTAGAGCTACCGTTGAGGTAAGGGCTCCTTCCAAATTTTTTAGTTTGCATATAGGGACTCTATATGTGAGATTAATGTTGTTGGATTTTTTTAGTAATGGTTAAAAAAAAAAAGAAATTGATTTTTGACGTGTTTGAGTTACGTATTGAGTTATTTTCAAATAAATGAGTTTGAACTGAAGTTGAAATTTTACAAGAAAAAGTTTAGAGTATTTTATTAACTCAAAATTTCGGTGCTTTAATAGTCGAGTGTGCGTATGTGTGATTTGGACAATATTTGTTTTATTTAGTTTTAACTAAATAATGTAGATTATTTGGTTGTAAAAGTTTGGTGTGTGAAAAAGATATAATTTTGGGAATTTTGTTGTGGTTGGATAAATTTTAGTTGTGAACAAATTGTTATAAATATTTATGTTTATGTAGTTAGCTCCTTGAGTTTCGAAAAGGAAGCGAGATCGTTGGCACCGAGGTAGCGGTGGGGAGAACTCTGATATATTAATGTTGTTGTGGTGATTCATGTTAGGTGTGATTGATGTGTTCATAATTAATATTATGAATTTTTTTTAGATGTATTTTATGTGTAGATTGGTGGAAAATGAATTTAATGTGTTTATGGGTGACATTGTGGAAGTTGAATTTAATGTGTTTGAGGTGTGGGTTGTGGTGATTCATGTTTGGGGTGATTAATGTGTTCATTGTTAATATTATGAATTTTTGAGATGTGTTTTATGTGTAGATTGGTGGAAAATGAATTTAATGTGTTTATGGGTGAAATTGTGGAAGTATAATTTAATGTGTTTGAGGTGTGGGTTGTGGTGATTCATGTTTGGTGTGATTAATGTGTTCAAAATTAATATTATGATATTTGAGATGTGTTTTAGGTGTGGATTGTGTGGAAAAATGAATTGATGTGGTTTGATGTGAATTACGGGATTATGAGTAAATATGTTTGAGTATGCTCTGTGTTGAATTTGAAAAATCATTAGTGTTAAATGAGTATTAAAAATGGGGAATCTTTTAATAGCTGCATTTACTTAATGGTTGTGGTGAAAAGAGTTTGAGAACGCTCATGCATTTTCATAGTACATGGTGACCGGATGGGACATGGTGATAGTGGTGACCGGATGGGCCACGGGATGATGCCATGTGATTTGTTGGTTCATCTTATCCTTACGAGGATTATCGATCGTGCTGATCTGTGAGAGATTACACTCTAGAATGTGTTGATCTGTGAGCGATTGCACTCAAGAAATCAGTGTAAGGCCTGTGTGTGACACCCTAAACCCCAAAATAACATTTATAATAATTTATACTAAATTATTTGAAGAAAACTCGTGGCGGATGAAGAAAATCTGTTCAGGAAAATAAAAACTTTTATATCTATTTTAGGATATCACATTTCTCTAAATACAGATGTAACAATTCAACTTTGTTCCTCAACTAAAATTCAATGAACTTGATTTAACTAGAATTTCTTGATTTAATTTCCAAGACTTACTCGTACTAAGGTTTTCATATAAAAAGTCATTTGTAATTACATAAGTAAAATACACATTACAACTCTTAATTTCTGGTATCACCTATCAGAGCGGGGTTCCTCCTAAACTTGAACTTCAAGACTCATTAACCTGTAATGCGATTTCCCAAACGCAGGGCCAAGCCAGTCAAACACAAACAACGAAGGAGGTGAGTTTTGAAATCATGTTAGTAATATAATATAAGTAAGAAAAACACGCAATTAATCATACATAAAACCGTATCATTACACAAACATTCTCCAAGGAAAAACACCACGTTATATAGTCAAAATCAAGGAAAATCAATACATTTCACAATAACATCAAATCATCTAAGAAATTATCATCGCAGACAATACATATTAATCACAACTAACAATCACACAAAAGGCAATGCTATGCATGAGCTTAGACTCTACTTCACAATGTGGTACCATTCTAACTCTGAAGTACTTGGTTAGGAGGCCATGATACTATGCCACCATTCCGGTGGACGGACAATTCAAATTGGCCCTGTCCTCATAGATCCCCTCAACTCAACCTGAGACACATATACGCGACCGTCGAGGTAAACGTGTGTTGCATGGTAGCTCCCGACATTTGGAGTGCTACCTCCAAGTCACCTAGGAATTCCCCACCCGAATACCTCCAAGGTCTAACAATCTTGCCTTAAGGCTCAACAGCAGACCGCCACGATCAAGCTCAATTCAGTTGTACTTCCCCGGAATCGTTAGGCTTGTCAGGCCCTACCTATATAATGACAAAATAATCTCCACTTCACAAATTCACAATATTTATTTTCTCCCCTCGTTGGCCTATGATACTCTATTAAGACCGTCATCTCAAACACAAATTGGAATCACAATTATTTCATCAGGGGTTACTTCAATATTTTCATCACAAATTCATAACATCACTATTATAAATCACACATCATCATCATTACATAACTCATCACAAATTTAGAGCATCGCTATCATCAATCGTACCTCATCACATAAGCTTATCACAAATTTATAAAATCACAATTATTATTCATACATCATCATCATCATCACATAAAATTATCACAACACATCCATTTTTATTATCAGATCACATAAACTCATCTAATCAAAAATATACATAAAATTAATTCGACACTCAATATCACAATAACATCAAATACCACACATTTGAAGAAATTAAATCAATCAACACCTTACAAATATTTTCTTTTCTATATTTTAATCTCACAATTTCCATATTTGCACATTAATTAATTTATCCCTCAAAGGGCTACTGCCGTACGTAGCAAGCCCCGGATGAATCGTTGGGAAATACGATTTTCCCGTTCATCTCACAATATATTATACTCATGAATTCAAACGCTCTCTCACCCCTTACCTTATTTCGACGCTTTCAAACACGAATACGATTCCACGAGCAAACAGCCTTTGTTCGTTGACTCTTTATCCTTTGATCGATCTAACTCGACAATTTATGGGTAAACGTTAAAAATAAATTATGAGGAGGCTCTCTAAAATTAATTTCGAAATTCGGTCAAGGAATCTTACCATAAATCAGTAAACCAATCAGTGGATAATATAGCCACTTTTCACACGATCATTTTGGCGTTGGTTTCACTGAAATCGGACTTACGGTGAAGAAGAACGGTGCAAAATAACGAATTCTACAAACGGAGAAGTCGGGTATTTTAGGGAGACATTGGGATGGTTGAAAATCTGAAAAAGTATGTTTAATTGACTAACTCAATAAATTAAATAACATACTGAAATTTGGACGAAAACGAAAGAAGTTTTTCTGGACAGTTGTCGATCGCCGGAACTGATTTTCTTTTCTTTTCTCTTAGTACTGCTGCTGCCTTTTCTCTCTCTTTCTATCTTTCTACTTTAGCGCTTTCATATTAAGGTATATTTGATTTTTTTTTTATTTTTTTAACATATTAGTTATTGTTAACCTAACTCATTGAACTCCATTTTATTTTATTTTTTCACAAGGTCCAACTAATTAAATATTTATTTTAATTTATTTATTTGCCACTAAAATAATAATATCTTTCAAAATATCAAATTAAAAGATTATTATATTATGAGAATAGTTAAAATGACAATAAAAAAAGATAACATCAATATTTTATATAAGCCACTAAATCAATGGAATATATATAAAATAGGCATAACTTGACAAGCACACATATAAAGAAATTAAGCACAAAATTATTAATATTTCAAAACCCATATTTTATAAAATAAAATAATTAAAGTAGTTAATCTTTTAAAATACATTAATAACCAAGACTCATATTCAAAATAATTACTATAATTATACTTATTTTATAAAATATTCATATTAAAATACTACCATCATTAGAGAATAGTCAAAATTATAAAATAAATAAATATAACATCAACACTCTATCATAATAAATATATATAAAATCACTATGTCATAACAAGTATATAAAAATAAAGGAAATCAAACACAATATATCACTACTATTCCGAGATAATTATTTATAAAATAAATAACTAAAAATAGAAAATATTTATAGATAATTGAAATATAACTACGTGCATACTTAATATCAGTCAAACGCACAGAAAAAATATTACATTAATTTGGTATAAGTATATACACGTAAAATCTTCTAAAATCTTATTCTTTAAAATATTACACTAAAATACTATTGAGAAAAGTATATAAAATATAATATTTGTTATTTAGATTACTCATGTAGTCCAATATGTATAATAGTAACACATCATCTAAAGCACCCATAGAACGCAAACTAATCACGAAATTTATCACATGTATTCTAAAATAACTTTAACATCAAATTAATTATTTAAAATCATATTTCATTATTAAAATAGTTTATTATAAAATTTGGGGTGTTACAATTCTCCCCTCGTTAAAGAAATTTCGTCCTTGAAATTTTTGGTGAATAATAAATAAACTAATATCTAACTAACTACCCTCAAGATTCAAACTTAGTCACAAATGATATAATAAACATATTTACGACATTTACTACTCACTTAAACATAACATGTCAAGAATTGTAGCATGATAAGGTAATATGACACAACAAATCAATTAACACATATCAAATACGCTATCAAGTTCAACTAACAACTTAAACAATATTCTACTAGTTTTGGTCTCTTTAAAGAATGTCTAAATCCTAACAACAATTACTCTACAGGTTTCAAAATTTAGACATCTAGAGAAACTTTTAAAATATTTCACACCTTCAAGAATAACAAACAAAAACGTACATAACAACTCGATGACATGTAGTCACTTAAGCGTATAATCATAGTGAAATAGGACAAATATTTTCACATATGGTTTCAAACACACTCAAAGTATAATTTAATTTTAAAGTCTTATAAACAAAATTCATTTATAGAACTCATACAATAGTTCTAGTCCTTATGAAATGAGAGAATATAGAACAAATAAGATACTAACACAATGTCCTTATTCATTTTAAGCAAATTACTTAGAAGATCAAACATACTTAATTGAATGTTTAATTTAAGTACACACCACCAACCTAATATTTGCCTCACATAATCAGTTATTAACATTCAACATTGATGCCACATAAGACTCATAATCACTCAAAGTTTTATAAGAGGTTAACATGGTTTCTAACTATTTCCAAAATAAAATTAATAAGTATTTATAACAATAATAACAATGGGTTATCGTTGCCTCTTTTATTGACGATGAGTCATCGGGGTAGCTAGTCCCTCCTACTCATGTAGTCAACTACTTAAGGTAACTATAACTACAATCATTCAAATTCAAACATGGGTACTTAAAAGTATTTTTAACGTGGTTCAGGAGTGCGAAGGCGGCGCCACAACTCCTACTCCTTACTTCAAGTTAAAAACTTACTTAATTACACATTCACAATAATTTATTTGTAATTTACAACTAGTTACAACAACAAAAGAAATGACACTTACATCAACATATAATCAATAATTCGATTGTAGAAATATAGAACTATTTCACTTTTAGATACTCTCGACTACTCTAACGCTGTACACTAATTCCCAACAACTAGAACACTTAAAACACAAACAATTTAATATTTACATAATCACATACACATTCACATAGTTAATCCAAAATTTAGCACCATCATTTTACGTTCATCTCATAACTCAAACGATGATTCAAACACATGTAACATACTCTCATAGAAGGCTTACTGCTTCAAATTGATCACGCTCAAATTTTCTTTTGAATTAATCATCACTTAAAAGTTACAACAAACTAAAACATATATTTCCAAGTAGCAAATAAGATAAATAATTATTTACTAGAAGACACAACACGCTACCAAACCAAATTGAATGAAGTAGTACATAAACCACTTTAAAGGTTACACATTTAGCACCACAAAAAAATCCTTGGGAATTCAAACAATTTCCTTAAATCACTTTTCAATAAATCACGTCTAAATAAAAACAACTAAAACAAATCATATTTCTAACTACAATTAAAAATAAAATAAATCACATGTATTTTTAGAATCTATAAGATTTCTAAAATCACTCATACTTTAATCGTCAAAAACACATTTCTAAATAATTAATCATTATAAAAATTATTATTTTCAACTTATATTTTGAAAGAAGATTTAAATTATATATATAGATAGATAAAAAGTTTTCCAATAAATTAACACTTCCAAAATAGTTCTAATTTATTTTCTCAAAATTTACAAAAAAAAAAATTATATATTTATATACATTAAAGTAGTGTACATGACACAATGCATAAGGCATACTTTGTTATGATAATGAATTACACTAATTGACAAATCTACTAAATAACGTTCTCCTCTCACACCAACTACTCAACATGTCTATAGATACCTCATCAGTTTCTATCAAGGCACAAAATTGGTCTAAAGCATAACACACCATCAATTTTACAAACAACATGTCACTTTCTTATATTAAACTCATATATACATTTCAACAATGATAACACAACAACTATAATTCTACAAAAAAAAAAACATTCTACTCATAAAATACATCAATTATAGCATCCAAAATTTAGATAACTTTTCAAAAAGAGTTTCACCATTGAGATTAGTTCATTTAAAAACTTTGTTTTTTTTCTCTTTCTCAATGAGTAGAAACTTTATCATTTGACCCCCTTTCTTTTTAATTAGTACTATTATATATCACTAATGAGTTCTTAAAATCTAAAACTCTAACATCAAGTTAAACTCTAATGAGTTCATAATATCATAATCAATAAATCAATAATTTCAAACAAATATCCCAACACGCTCACATTTCAATATTCACACCATCCCCTAACCAACATAACAACAACTCTTTTTAATTTTCTTAAAAACAAGACATAATAAAACATGCTGTAAATTTTTAGCTATTTTAAACATTTAATAAAATCAGTAGTATAGAATTATTGTTATTTTATAAATCAACAAAAATTCAACTCAATTTAATTTCTTTAAAATAATCAAGAGTAATTCAAATAAAAGTTATTTTCATTTTACAAAATAAGTAAATTTTAACTCCTTCAAAATGTCATTTTAAAAAAATTCTAAGTTCTACTAACCTCTAATATTCAAGAATTACTATTGTTAATAATAAGAATTTCATACTACTTAAAATCACGACGATCATTCTAAATTATTTCCAAAACCAATATCAAAACTCTACTCATATAGATACAACCATCAACACTATCAAGTGATTTAAAGTTAACATTTACAATTTAAAAATCGATTCTTCTCTTCACGCAAGCCAACACAAAATCAAAATAAGAATTTTTTTTTAGTCAAAATTAAAACTGTAAACATAAGAGACATAATTCCTATCTAAGTCAAAGTTTAGAACGAAACATCTTTTTTTTTTCTCTAAATTGAGTTACAACAAAAATAATAATAATTTGTACCTAGTAAAAGTCAATACTTGAAGTTTTAAACATATAATTCATACGGAAATCAATGTTTCAATCAATTAGTTATTAGATCAAACACTTTAAACAGGTTCATATCAAGACTAAATATTTTAAATTGATTAAGGTTGAAAATGGAACTTTAAAACAAATAACTGGTGAGATATGACATTTGATAACTAGGTTACGTGAATGAGATTAATAACTTGAAACATGCAGTTGGTCAATCAGAATTATTATTTCCAACTATTCACATAAAACAAAAGTGCCAAAATCATAGTTCGGTAGACAACAAACAAGCAACAAAATCATTCAACAAGTAACCAACAAAATCTTGTCAACAATTAAAATTAACTCAAATCTTAATAAGTAATTTCATGGTTTATTTACTCACTTAGGTAGGAACTTAGAATCCATAACACAATTAGGGTAACCAAATAATAAACAGTTAATTAGTAACTTCAAAAATATGTATAATTATACAAAAGCATATAACACTTAACACAATAACATAACAGGAAAAACATGATAGTGAAAATAATTATTACACAAGAAAACCCAATTGACATGACTGACATTCGACTAACACTGAATCGACATTCGACCCACTCGGCCTGATTGGACAAACCACGCTCTTATACAACTAATGTGACACCCTAAACCCCAAAATAACATTTATAATAATTTATACTAAATTATTTGAAGAAAACTCGTGGCGGATGAAGAAAATATGTTCAAGAAAATAAAAACTTTTATTTTTAATTTAGGATATCACGTTTCTCTAAATACAGATGTAACAATTCAACTTTGTTCCTCAATTAAAATTCAATGAACTTGATTTAACTAGAATTTCTTGATTTATTTCCCAACACTTACTCGTACTAAGTCATTTGTAATTACATAAGTAAAATACACATTACAACTCTTAATTCCTAGTATCATCTATCAAAGCGGGGTTCCTCCTAAACTTGAACTTCAAGACTCATTAACCTGTAATGCGATTTCGCAAACACAGGGCCAAGCCAGTCAAACACAAACAACAAAGGAGGTGAGTTTTGAAATCATGTTAATAGTATAATATAAGTAAGGAGAACACGCAATTAATTCTAAATAAACTGTATCATTAGACAAACATTCTTTAAAGAAAAACATATCATTATAAAGTCAAAACCACTCAAGGAAAGTCAATACATTTCACTATAACATCAAATCATCTAAGAAGAATTATTATCGCACACGACACATATTAATCACAACAAAACAATCACAAGAAAATGCAATGCTATGCATGAGCTTAGACTCTACTTCACAATGTGGTACCATTCTAACTCTGAAGTACTTGGTTAGGAGGCCATGATACTATGCCACCATTCCGGTGGACGGACAATTCAAATTGGCCCTGTCCTCATAGATCCCCTCAACTCAACCTGAGACACATATACGCGACCGTCGAGGTAAACGTGTGTTGCATGGTAGCTCCCGACATTTGGAGTGCTACCTCCAAGTCACCTAGGAATTCCCCACCCGAATACCTCCAAGGTCTAACAATCTTGCCTTAAGGCTCAACAGCAGACCGCCACGATCAGGCTCAATTCAGTTGTACTTCCCCGGAATCGCTAGGCTTGTCAGGCCCTACCTATATGATGACAAAATAATCTCCACTTCACAAATTCACAATATTTATTTTCTCCCCTCGTTGGCCTATGATACTCCATTAAGACCGTCATCTCAAACACAAATTGGAATCACAATTATTTCATCAGGGGTTACTTCTATATTTTCATCACAAATTCATAACATCACTATTATAAATCACACATCATCATCATTACATAACTCATCACAAATTTAGAGCATCGCCATCATCAATCGTACCTCACCACATAAGCTTATCACAAATTTATAAAATCACAATTATTATTCATACATCATCATCATCATCACATAAAATTATCACAACACATCCAATTTTATTATCAGATCACATAAACTCATCTAATCAAAAATATACATAAAATTAATTCGACACTCAATATCACAATAACATCAAATACCACACATTTAAAGAAATTAAATCAATCAACACCTTACAAATATTTTCTATTCTATATTTTAATCTCACAATTTCCATATTTGCACATTAATTAATTTATCCCTCAAAGGGCTACTGCCGTACGTAGCAAGCCCCGGATGAATCGTTGGGAAATACGGTTTTCCCGTTCATCTCACAATATATTATACTCATGAATTCAAACGCTCTCTCACCCCTTACCTTATTTCGACGCTTTCAAACACGAATACGATTCCACGAGCAAACAGCCTTTGTTCGTTGACTCTTTATCCTTTGATCGATCTAACTCGACAATTTATGGGTAAACGTTAAAAATAAATTATGAGGAGGCTCTCTAAAATTAATTTCGAAATTCGGTCAAGGAATCTTACCATAAATCAGTAAACCAATCAGTGGATAATATAGCCACTTTTCACACGATCATTTTGGCGTTGGTTTCACTGAAATCGGACTTACGGTGAAGAAGAACGGTGCAAAATAACGAATTCTACAAACGGAGAAGTCGGGTATTTTAGGGAGACATTGGGATGGTTGAAAATCTGAAAAAGTATGTTTAATTGACTAACTCAATAAATTAAATAACATACTGAAATTTGGACGAAAACGAAAGAAGTTTTTCTGGACAGTTGTCGATCGCCGGAACTGATTTTCTTTTCTTTTCTCTTAGTACTGCTGCTGCCTTTTCTCTCTCTTTCTATCTTTCTACTTTAGCGCTTTCATATTAAGGTATATTTGATTTTTTTTTTATTTTTTTAACATATTAGTTATTGTTAACCTAACTCATTGAACTCCATTTTATTTTATTTTTTCACAAGGTCCAACTAATTAAATATTTATTTTAATTTATTTATTTGCCACTAAAATAATAATATCTTTCAAAATATCAAATTAAAAGATTATTATATTATGAGAATAGTTAAAATGACAATAAAAAAAGATAACATCAATATTTTATATAAGCCACTAAATCAATGGAATATATATAAAATAGGCATAACTTGACAAGCACACATATAAAGAAATTAAGCACAAAATTATTAATATTTCAAAACCCATATTTTATAAAATAAAATAATTAAAGTAGTTAATCTTTTAAAATACATTAATAACCGAGACTCATATTCAAAATAATTACTATAATTATACTTATTTTATAAAATATTCATATTAAAATACTACCATCATTAGAGAATAGTCAAAATTATAAAATAAATAAATATAACATCAACACTCTATCATAATAAATATATATAAAATCACTATGTCATAACAAGTATATAAAAATAAAGGAAATCAAACACAATATATCACTACTATTCCGAGATAATTATTTATAAAATAAATAACTAAAAATAGAAAATATTTATAGATAATTGAAATATAACTACGTGCATACTTAATATCAGTCAAACGCACAGAAAAAATATTACATTAATTTGGTATAAGTATATACACGTAAAATCTTCTAAAATCTTATTCTTTAAAATATTACACTAAAATACTATTGAGAAAAGTATATAAAATATAATATTTGTTATTTAGATTACTCATGTAGTCCAATATGTATAATAGTAACACATCATCTAAAGCACCCATAGAACGCAAACTAATCACGAAATTTATCACATGTATTCTAAAATAACTTTAACATCAAATTAATTATTTAAAATCATATTTCATTATTAAAATAGTTTATTATAAAATTTGGGGTGTTACAATTCTCCCCTCGTTAAAGAAATTTCGTCCTTGAAATTTTTGGTGAATAATAAATAAACTAATATCTAACTAACTACCCTCAAGATTCAAACTTAGTCACAAATGATATAATAAACATATTTACGACATTTACTACTCACTTAAACATAACATGTCAAGAATTGTAGCATGATAAGGTAATATGACACAACAAATCAATTAACACATATCAAATACGCTATCAAGTTCAACTAACAACTTAAACAATATTCTACTAGTTTTGGTCTCTTTAAAGAATGTCTAAATCCTAACAACAATTACTCTACAGGTTTCAAAAAATTAGACATCTAGAGAAACTTTTAAAATATTTCACACCTTCAAGAATAACAAACAAAAACGCATATAACAACTCAATGACCTGCAGTCACTTAAGCGTATAATCGTAGTGAAATAGGACAAATATTTTCACATATGGTTTCAAACACACTCAAAGTATAACTTATTTTTAAAGTCTTATAAACAAAATTCATTTATAGACTCATACAATAGTTCTAGTCCTTATGAAATGAGAGAATATAGAACAAATAAGATACTAACACAATGTCCTTATTCATTTTATGCAAATTACTTAGAAGATCAAACATACTTAATTGAATGTTTAACTTAAGTACACACCACCAACCTAATATTCGCGTCACATAATCAGTTATTAACATTCAACATTGATGCCACACAAGACTCATAATCACTCAAAGTTGTATAAGAGGTGAACATGGTTTCTAACTATTTCCAAAATAAAATTAGTAAGTATCTATAACAATAATAACAATGGGTTATCGTTGCCTCTTTTATCGACGATGAGTCATCGGGGTAGCTCGTCCCTCCTACTCATGTAGTCAACTACTTAAGGTAACTATAACTATAGTCATTCAAATTCAAATATGGGTACTTAAAAGTATTTTTAACGTGGTTCAGGAGTGCGAAGGCAGCGCCACAACTCCTACTCCTTACTTCAAGTTAAAAACTCACTTAATTACACATTCACAATAATTTATTTGTAATTTACAACTAGTTACAACAACAAAAGAAATGACACTTACATCAATATATAATCAATAATCCGATTGAAGAAATATAGAACTATTTCACTTTTAGATGCTCTCGACTACTCTAACTCTATACACTAATTCCCAACAATTAGAACACTTGAAACACAAACAATTTAATATTTACATAATAACATACACATTCACATAGTTAATCCAAAAATTAGCACAAGATTTTACGTTCATCTCATAACTTAAACGATGATTCAAACACATGTAACGTACTCTCATAGAAGACTAACTGCTCAAAATTGAACACGCTCAAATTTTCTTTTGAATTAATTATCACTTAAAAGTTACAACAAACTAAAACATAGATTTCCAAGTAGCAGATAAAATAAATAATTATTTACTAGAAGACACAACACGCTACCAAACCAAATTGAATTAAGTAGTACATAAACCACTTTAAAGGTTACATATTTAGCACAAAAAAAATCCTTGGGAATTCAAACCATTTCCTTAAATCAATTTTCAATAAATCACGTCTAAATAAAAACAACTAAAACAAATCATATTTCTAGATACAATCAAAAATAAAATAAATCACATGTATTTTTAAAATCTATAAGATTTCTAAAATCACTCGTACTTTAATCGTCAAAAACACATTTCTAAATAATTAATCATTATAAAACTTATGATTTTCAACTTATATTTTGAAAGAAGATTTAAATTATATATATAGATAGATAAAAAGTTTTCCAATAAATTAACACTTCCAAAATAGTTCTAATTTATTTTCTCAAAATTTACAAAAAAAAAAAAATTATATATTTATATACATTAAAGTAGTGTACATGACACAATGCATAAGACATACTTGGTTATGATAATGAATTACGCTAATTGACAAATCTACAAAATAATAGTCTTCTCTCACACCAACTACTCAACATGTTTATAGATAGATCCTCAGTTTCAATCAAGGCACAAAATTGGTCTAAAGCATAACACACCATCAATTTTAAAGATTTCTGAATGCGTGTTCTAATCTTAAAAATTAGGTCCCTAATAAAAAAATTGGTAAAATAAATTTTACACTCTACACATACCAATCCACATGATACATACCATTTTGTTAGGTTAATTCATGTAACAAGAAAAGATGTACAAACAACATGTCACTTTCTCATATTAAACTCAAATATACATTTCAACCATGATAACACAATAACTATAATTCTACAAAGAAAAAACATTCTACTCATAAAATACATCGATTATAGAATCTAAAATTTAGATAATTTTTCAAAAAGAGTTTGACTATTGAAATAATTCTTTTAAAAACTTTGTTTTTCTTCTCTTTCTCAATTAGTAGAAACTTTATCATTTGACCCCCTTTCTTTTTAATTAGTACTATTATATATCACTAATGAGTTCTTAAAATCTAAAACTCTAACATCAAGTTAAACTCTAATGAGTTCATAATATCATAATCAATAAATCAATAATTTCAAACAAATATCCCAACACGCTCACATTTCTATATTCACACCATCCCCTAGCCAACATAACAACAACTCTTTTTAATTTTCTTAAAAACAAGACATAATAAAACATGCTGTAAATTTTAAGCTATTTTAAACATTAAATAAAATAAGTAGTATAAAATTAATGTTATTTTATAAATCAACAAAAATTCAACTCAATTTAATTTCTTTAAATTAATCAAGAGTAATTCAAATAAAAGTTATTTTCATCTTACAAAATAAGTAAATTTTAACTCCTTCAAAATGTCATTATTTTTAAAAAAATTCTAAGTTCTACCAACCTCTAATATTCAAGAATTACTATTGCTAATAATATAAATTTCATACTATTTAAAATCATGACGATCATTCTAAATTATTTTCAAAACCAATATCAAAACTCTACTCATCTAGATACAACCATCAACACTTTCAAGTGATTTAAAGTTAACATTCACAATTTAAAATCAATTTTTTCTTTACACGAGCCAACATAAAATCAAGATAAGAATTTTTTTTTTTTTTGTCAAAATTAAAACTTTAAACATAAGAGATATATTTCCTATCTAACTCAAAATTTATAACAAAACATATTTTTTTTTCTCTAAATTGAGTTTCAACAAAAATAATAATAATTTGTACCTAGTAAAAGTCAATACTTGAAGTTTTAAACATATAGTCCATACGGAAATCAATGTTTCAATCAATTAGTTATTAGATCAAACACTTTAAACAGGTTCATATCAAGACTAAATATTTTAAATTGATTAAGGGTGAAAATGGAACTTTAAAACAAATAAATGGTGACATATGACATTTGATAACTAGATTACGTGAATGAGATTAATAACTTGAAATATGCAGGTGGTCAATCAAAATTATTATTTCCAACTATTCACATAAAACAAAAGTGACAAAATCATAGTTCGGTTGACAAGAAACAAGCAACAAGATCATTCAACAAGTAACCAACAAAATCTTGTCAACAATTAAAATTAACTCAAATCTTAACAAGTAATTTCATGGTTTATTTACTCACTTAGGTAGGAACTTAGAATCCATAACACAATCAAGGTAAGCAAATAATAAACGGTTAATTAGTAACTTCAAAAATATGTATAATTATATAAAAGCATATAACACTTAACACAATAACATCACAGGAAAAATATGATAGTGAAAATAATTATTACACAAGAAAACACAATTGACACGACTGACATTCGACTAACACTGAATCGACATTCGACACACTCGGCCTGATTGGACAGACCTGCTCTGATACCACTAATGTGACACCCTAAACCCCAAAATAACATTTATAATAATTTATACTAAATTATTTGAAGAAAACTCGCGGCGGATGAAGAAAATCTGTTCAGGAAAATAAAAACTTTTATATCTACTTTAGGATATCACATTTCTCTAAATACAGATGTAACAATTCAACTTTGTTCCTCAATTAAAATTCAATGAACTTGATTTAACTAGAATTTCTTGATTTAATTTCTAAGACTTACTCGTACTAAGGTTTTCATATAAAAAGTCATTTGTAATTACATAAGTAAAATACACATTACAACTCTTAATTTCTGGTATCACCTATCAGAGCGGGGTTCCTCCTAAACTTGAACTTCAAGACTCATTAACTTGTAATGCGATTTCGCAAACGCAGGGCCAAGCCAGTCAAACACAAACAACGAAGGAGGTGAGTTTTGAAATCATGTTAGTAATATAATATAAGTAAGAAAAACACGCAATTAATCATACATAAAACCGTATCATTACACAAACATTCTCCAAGGAAAAACACCACGTTATATAGTCAAAATCAAGGAAAATCAATACATTTCACAATAACATTAAATCATCTAAGAAATTATCATCGCACACAATACATATTAATCACAACAAACAATCACACAAAAGGCAATGCTATGCATGAACTTAGACTCTACTTCACAATGTGGTACCATTCTAACTCTGAAGTACTTGGTTAGGAGGCCATGATACTATGCCACCATTCCGGTGGACGGACAATTCAAATTGGCCCTGTCCTCATAGATCCCCTCAACTCAACCTGAGACACATATACGCGACCGTCGAGGTAAACGTGTGTTGCATGGTAGCTCCCGACATTTGGAGTGCTACCTCCAAGTCACCTAGGAATTCCCCACCCGAATACCTCCAAGGTCTAACAATCTTGCCTTAAGGCTCAACAGCAGACCGCCACGATCAGGCTCAATTCAGTTGTACTTCCCCGGAATCGCTAGGCTTGTCAGGCCCTACCTATATGATGACAAAATAATCTCCACTTCACAAATTCACAATATTTATTTTCTCCCCTCGTTGGCCTATGATACTCCATTAAGACCGTCATCTCAAACACAAATTGGAATCACAATTATTTCATCAGGGGTTACTTCTATATTTTCATCACAAATTCATAACATCACTATTATAAATCACACATCATCATCATTACATAACTCATCACAAATTTAGAGCATCGCCATCATCAATCGTACCTCACCACATAAGCTTATCACAAATTTATAAAATCACAATTATTATTCATACATCATCATCATCATCACATAAAATTATCACAACACATCCAATTTTATTATCAGATCACATAAACTCATCTAATCAAAAATATACATAAAATTAATTCGACACTCAATATCACAATAACATCAAATACCACACATTTAAAGAAATTAAATCAATCAACACCTTACAAATATTTTCTATTCTATATTTTAATCTCACAATTTCCATATTTGCACATTAATTAATTTATCCCTCAAAGGGCTACTGCCGTACGTAGCAAGCCCCGGATGAATCGTTGGGAAATACGGTTTTCCCGTTCATCTCACAATATATTATACTCATGAATTCAAACGCTCTCTCACCCCTTACCTTATTTCGACGCTTTCAAACACGAATACGATTCCACGAGCAAACAGCCTTTGTTCGTTGACTCTTTATCCTTTGATCGATCTAACTCGACAATTTATGGGTAAACGTTAAAAATAAATTATGAGGAGGCTCTCTAAAATTAATTTCGAAATTCGGTCAAGGAATCTTACCATAAATCAGTAAACCAATCAGTGGATAATATAGCCACTTTTCACACGATCATTTTGGCGTTGGTTTCTCTGAAATCGAACTTACGGTGAAGAAGAACGGTGCAAAATAACGAATTCTACAAACGGAGAAGTCGGGTATTTTAGGGAGACATTGGGATGGTTGAAAATCTGATAAAGTATGTTTAATTGACTAACTCAATAAATTAAATAACATACTGAAATTTGGACGAAAATAAAAGAAGTTTTTCTGGACAGTTGTCGATCGCCGGAACCGATTCTTTTCTTTTCTCTTTGTACGGCTGCTGCCTT
This sequence comes from Cicer yamashitae, assembly GCA_037974755.1. Lineage (NCBI taxonomy): Eukaryota > Viridiplantae > Streptophyta > Magnoliopsida > Fabales > Fabaceae > Cicer > Cicer yamashitae. The sequence continues at coordinate 38,889,059 of JBBPBQ010000002.1, read as the reverse complement.
TTCTCTCTCTTTCTATCTTTCTACTTTAGCGCTTTCATATTAAGGTATATTTGATTTTTTTTATTTTTTTAACATATTAGTTATTGTTAACCTAACTCATCGAACTCCATTTTATTTTATTTTTTCACAAGGTCCAACTAATTAAATATTTATTTTAATTTATTTATTTGCCACTAAAATAATAATATCTTTCAAAATATCAAATTAAAAGATTATTATATTATGAGAAAAGTTAAAATGACAATAAAAAAAGATAACATCAATATTTTATATAAGCCACTAAATCAATGGAATATATATAAAATAGGCATAACTTGACAAGCACACATATAAAGAAATTAAGCACAAAATTATTAATATTTCAAAACCCATATTTTATAAAATAAAATAATTAAAGTAGTTAATCTTTTAAAATACATTAATAACCGAGACTCATATTCAAAATAATTACTATAATTATACTTATTTTATAAAATATTCATATTAAAATACTACCATCATTAGAGAATAGTCAAAATTATAAAATAAATAAATATAACATCAACACTCTATCATAATAAATATATATAAAATCACTATGTCATAACAAGTATATAAAAATAAAGGAAATCAAACACAATATATCACTACTATTCCGAGATAATTATTTATAAAATAAATAACTAAAAATAGAAAATATTTATAGATAATTGAAATATAACTACGTGCATACTTAATATCAGTCCAACGCACAGAAAAAATATTACATTAATTTGGTATAAGTATATACACGTAAAATCTTCTAAAATCTTATTCTTTAAAATATTACACTAAAATACTATTGAGAAAAATATATAAAATATAATATTTGTTATTTAGATTACTCATGTAGTCCAATATGTATAATAGTAACACATCATCTAAAACACCCATATAACGCAAACTAATCACGAAATTTATCACATGTATTCTAAAATAACTTTAACATCAAATTAATTATTTAAAATCATATTTCATTATTAAAATAGTTTATTATAAAATTTGGGGTGTTACACTGTGAGAGGCGACACTTTAGTAAATCGTGTTAGCCTGTGAGAGACTGCACCTTGGTAATTAGTATTGGCCTGTGAGAGATCGTACAATTATGATTTACGTCCCTTCAAGGAGGGTTTTGGTTTTGAATTCCGGAATGTTGTGCATTGGCATATACGCATTGCATTAGGGTGCTTGGCACGCGAGTAATGTTTGATATACTGTGATGGTTGTATATACATACTCGGTTGTTGTTTGTAATTGTGCCGTAATTGATAAGTGTGATTGATTGATTTTGTGTGGTAAGTGTTGGATGATTGTGAAACGTTTTCGAAATTGAAATATGCAAATTTTAGCAGTTGTATTCGGCTACAAGCTGTGTGTAGTCGAATACAAATATTCAATTTTGCTACTGACTTGTGAAATAGCACTGTATTCGAATACAAGGATGCTGTATTCGAATACGACAGTGCAGTTTTGTTAAAAACTTCATTTTTCAACTTTGATTATGCAAGTTTGGCATATGAAAACCCTTTCTAGATGTATGCTAAGTTGAAAGGTTATTTTGTGTATTTAAAATTGATATGCTATGTGTTATTTGTTAATTTCGGTTGGTGACCCTTTACAATTATTGTGGAAACCTGGGCTTTGCCCTCAGATGAGGATCAGGACCGTCCAACCGGTTAGTACCCTGGAGTTGGGAACACAATTAGTCTTATCTGACTGTGGCTGTGTTAGAAGGATTTTTGCGGAACGCGTGGGAATCACCCGGGTTGTTAGTTTTTTGTGTCTGCCGGGACTACCCCAGGGGTATGAGCTATGTCGGATAGGTCTCATTGCCCCGGTGTATTTTTCTGTTTGAAATACTTTGGACTTCCATTTCAAAACTGTTTCCGCGATTTGTAATTATTGTTGACTTTTGTCGTTGTGATACGACTTAAATATTTTATCCAAAAGTATTTATTTCCTTCTTGATTTATGAATTTTAGTTTGTTAAAAAAAAACTGGCTTTCACGCTTTATTTCGGTGAAATAGAAAACCATTGCCACCACCCATAATCGATCGAATGCTCCAAGTAAGGAGCCCTTTTTTCGTCTCCCTGCCACTCACAAACTTGCCCATCTTTCGAAAAGATTCTAATGCCGAAAGGTCTTCTCAATCAATTGTTCTTGTTCTGCTGACTCCTAGTTTGATTTAATGGTTTTCTGAAAAAACCTTGCCAAGAGGGTTGATTTTAACGAAAAAGGTCATAGACCCTTAAACACATGAATCAGAAGTTCATCGGTAAGAAATATTTCTTCTTTGTTGTTGCCTCTCAAGTCAAAACAATTTTGCTACATCTTGTTGATTTTATTTTGTTTTAATTGGGCATGTCTTTGATTTTGTTTTCTATCACCGGTTTCTCATAAGAAATCATCTCAAAATTTAATTGATTTGTGGACATGATTTTGTATTTAAGTGTATTATGTGTTATTTTATGAATGAATAAACATCAATGCTTAGGAAGACATCAATTTTAGGAATGAACGAACATCAATGTTTAGGAATGAACATCAATGTTTAGGAAGACATGTTTGCATATATATGTTCTTGCATATAAGTCAACTATATATTGTTTGATTTGATTCCAAAGATGAAAAAGGATTTTTGATAAGGAGCATCAACAACCATTCTATCATGCCATACTCATTTAAGTATCTTAAGTTGCCAATTGTGGCTAAATATTACTGATTTCGAACTATTAAGATTATGTAAGAAGCTTCTTCATTTGATTTTCTTCCACACCATTTTGGCAACTATTGAACTTCTTAGATGTGCTTCTAAAGGGAAGTTGAAGGTGCAAACACAAGAAGGGGGGGTTGAATTGTGTTTGACAAAGTTGATAACTTTTTGCTAATTTGATAAAGGCTGGTTGGTTTTTGTCAATTACTTTGAATTTAGAGGCAGCAAACAACGAAAGCATAAATAATTTGACACATAGCTCTACCCAGGTTCCCCATTAACTTGGCTACATCTAGTCCCCTCATTCAGGAGGCTTTAATCCACTAATTCAAATACCTTGAATTACAAAGCACCTGACCCTCCAAGTCAGTCTTCCCAAACAGCCTGATAACCCTATGTAACCACCTTGATCCTACAAGCCAAGTCTTCTCCTAACAATCTGACAACCCTAGTATGAAGAAGGAACTAACCACCTTGACCCTGCACGCCAAGTCTTCTCCTAACAACCTGACAACCCCAGATTGAATAAGGAACTAAACCACTATCGGGTTGGATACAAAAGATTGGAACGTGAGTAGTTGAAGAATGAAATAAATACAACCAAAACATCAGTGATGTTTCTGGCGGTTTCTACTTGTTTCGGAAAACCAAACTTGTATGCTACTTCTGCTGAAGTATTTAAATTATGTGGATCTCCTTGTTCCTCTAAATTTTTGAAAACTTGCAAAATACTTATCTAGCTTTGATTTTTAAGATCAAGCTTCTTGTTATCACAATAAACATAATATCATACAATAATTTAAGGAAAGATATCACCTATATGTTAACAGTTTCAGTTTTAGTTCTTCTTTACTGGTTTTCAGATTTTGAGTTTGCATATTCTCTAATTAAAGAGTCTTGATAAGGGGATATGAATTCCCATCTAGGTTTGCAGTCTTGATGAATTTGATTGGAGTGTTCAAAGAAGTTTCTTGATTTTTATTGTTCAAGTGACACTTCTATTTCTGCTGATGTATGAGGCTCCTCTGGTAATTTTGGAACTGATGGTAATTCTGATTCTTCTTCAGGTTCTTTGGATATGTGTGATTTCTCTGCTAGTTTTGATTCTGATGATACTCCAGATTTTTCTGATATTTCTGGTTCATCATATGGTTCTGATTTTGATAGGTATTGTGCTGGATCATCATATGGTTTTGGTTCATCATCTTAAGGATTTCTTGTCTTTCCATGTGGTTAGCATAGGACAAGATATTTTAGTGTGACCTTTCTTATAGCAAATAGTACACAAATCATCAGAGGGAATAAACTTAGATTCAATTACTTTTTCTCGAAATCCTATTCCTCTTTTACCATTCCCACTAACCCCATAAATCATACATGCATACTTGCTTTTTTCTATACCATTATCAAGAAAATCTTGAAATACTTCTTCATGCTTATTAGAGTTACATGTGGTATTTTCAATTGATATTGAACTATAATTACATTTCAGAGTTAGAATTTCAGCCTTAAGATCAGCAATATCAGTTTTCAGATTTGCATTTTCTGTTTTAAGTTCAATAATATCAGTTTTCAGAGTTGCATTATCTTTCTTCAGTTCAATAATATCGGTTTTAAGATTTGCATTCTCTATTTTAAGTTCAATAATATCATTTTTCATATTTGCATTTTTTGTTTTAAATTCAGCACTTTGATTCTTTAAAACATTAACTTTTACTGTTAGATTTGTATTTTCTTTCCTAAGTGTTTTCAATTGTAAAGTCAATTTGTGATTCTTATTTAAAAAATCATTTATTGCAGTAATTAAATCAGATCATGTAAATTCACAAAATACCTCAATTTTTTCATTTGTTGATTCACTGTAACTAGACATGTTGAACCCTTGGATCTTTCCTCAAACACTGTAAACTGCTCAGCCTTGAGACCAAGCTTTGATGCCAATTAAAGATGCAAACACGAGAAGGGGGTTGAATTGTGTTTGACATAGTTGATAACTTATTGCTAATTTGATGAAGGCTGGTTGGTTTTTGTGAATTACTTGGAGTAGAAGCAATCGAATACAGAGGCAACAAACAATGAAAGCATAAATAATTTGACACATAGTTTTATCCTAACACATAGTTTTATCCTAGTTCACCATTAACTTGGATACATATAGTCCCCTCACTCAGAAGACTTTATTCCACTAATACAAATAACTTGATTTACAAAGCACCTGACCCTCCAAGTCACTCTTCCCAAACAGCCTGACAACCCTAGACTTTTGAGAATCTAACCACCTTGACCCTACAAGCCAAGTCTTCTCCTAACAACCTGACAACATCAGGAACTAACCACCTTGATCCTGCAAGCCAACTCTTCTCCTAACAACCTGACAACCCCATATTGAAGAAGGAACTAAACCACTATCGGGTTGGATACAAAATATTGGAACTTGAATAGTTGCTTCTAACAAAGCTGATAATAATAATAGCTCTCACACTCTAAGAAAAGAACACTCAGAGAATATTTCTAACCTGAACAAGTGTTTCTCTCTTTGTACTGCTTCAGCCTTAACTGTCTATTTATAGTGAAGATTTGGGCTTCAATTTAGTCCTTGTTTAATTTTGAATTGTATCTTGTTCAGATTGGGTTTGTAAATTCTTCAGATTGATTTTGTTTTATTTTTGTTTAGATTGCGTTTGTAAACTCTTCAAATTGATTCTATTCTTATTTTGTTGTAGAGAAATCTTGATCAAATATTCTTCAAATCTTAGTTAAATCTTCTTCAAATTTTGATCAAATCTTCCTCAAATCTTAATTAAATATTCTTCAAATCAAGACCATATTTTCTTTTCAACTTGGTCAAAGATTTACTTTAGTTATAAATTAGAATCAAATCTTATTTTAGATTTTCATCAATGATAATTTTGAATCAAATCTTATTTTAGATTTTCTTCAAAAACATAAATCTTCTTCCATACTCTTTGAAGTCAAATATATTGTTCTCATAAAATACTTTTGTTAACATCAAAACTCTAAATGTAAAACCAACTTGGTTCCAACAATCTCCCCCTTTTTGATGATGACAAAACTTGTATTTTTTATAACATCTTTTTCTTTATATTTCTTTGACTCCCCCTAACTTAGGGCTCCCCCTAAGTCTTAGTATCATTTTCTCCCCACATTATCAAATATATTCTCCCCCTTTTGTCATCAGACAAAAAGATTTAAAAGTGAGACTTTTTTTTTTTTCGTTTTTTTTTTTAATAAAATGAATATAACATAATACAAGAAAATATAAAAACTAATCTAAAACTAAACTACTTTGAAGTTATCATAACATCAGTCAGGTATGAAGGTAACATATAGGTTTTTCTTGATGAAGTCAAGCCTATCTTCATGTAGTGGTTTGGTGAATATGTAAGCCCATAGGTGTTCAGTCTCTACAAATTGAATGTTTAGTACCCCTTTTTTGAGAAAAGTCCCTAATGAAGTGATTTTTCTATGTGTCTAGCTCTAGAATGTAGGATATGGTTTTTGGTTAGACAAATGGTACAAATGTTATCACAATAGAACGGAATGTTGGATTCTAGGATTTTGTAGTCTTCAAGTTGATGCTTCTTCCAAAGTAGTTGAGAACTGCAGCCAGCTGCTAAAATGTACTCGGCCTCTAATGTTGACATTGCAATGGTGTTTTGTCTCTTACTTGACCAAGATATTAAGTTGTCACCTAAAAAGGTGCAGTTGCCACTAGTGCTCTTTCTCTCAGTTTTATCTCCAACATAATTAGAATCACAGTATCCACTCAGTTTGTACTTAGGAGATTTCTTGTAGAACAAGGTAAGGTTGGTAGTGCCTTTTAGGTATCTAAGGATTCTCTTAAAAACAGTTAAATGTCATTCCCTAGGGTTAGCTTGAAATCTTGCACATAGACATACACTAAATATGATGTCAGGTCTTGAATCGGTAAGGTAAAGAAGGGATCCTATCATTCCTCTATAGGGTTTTTGGACAACTTTGTTCACCTGAATGATCTTTTTCAAGTGAACAAGTAGGGTGCATTGGTGTAGCCATAGGTTTGTAATCACTCATCTTAAACTTCCTAAGAAGCTCTTTTGTATATTTAGTTTGATGAATGTATATACCTTTTTGACTTTGCTTAATTTGTATCCCTAAAAAAGACTTAAGTTCTCCCATCATACTCATTTGAAATTCAAGCTGCGTCAATTTAGAAAATTCTTGGCAAAGAGTGCCATTAGTAGATCCAAAAATAATGTCATCAACATAAATTTGAATAATAAGAATGTCATCTCCTATTGATTTTCTAAAGAGTGTATTATCAACCTGTCCTTTTTCAAAGTTATTTTTATGCAATAAGTTACTAAGTCTATCATACCATGCCCTAGGTACTTGTTTTAGATCATACATAGATTTCCTAAGTTTAAGAACATGATTTGGAAATTCAGTACTTTCAAAACCTGGGGGTTGTTTAACATAGACTTCTTCACTTATATAACCATTTAGAAAAGCACTTTTAACATCCATTTGAAATAATATAATGTTATTATTTGCAACCAAAGAAAGTAGGATACGAATAGCTTCTAACCTAGCTACTTTTGCAAATGTCTCAGTGTAATCAATGCCCTCTTGTTGACTGTAGCCTTTTGCGACAAGTCTTCCCTTGTTTCTGACCACTTCAACTTTTTCATTTAACTTGTTTCTGAAAACCCACTTGGTTCCAATAATGTTCTTATTTGATCTAGGTACTAGATCCCAAACATCATTCCTCAAAAATTCATTTAACTATGTGACACCCTAAACCCCAAAATAATATATAATAATTTATACAAGAATTTTTAACTTTAATTCGCAACGAATAAAGAAAATCGGTTTTCAAGGAAATAAAACTTTATTAAAAATTTAGGATATCACGTTTCTCAAAATTCAAACGAAACACTTTAACCTTTTTACTCTTATAAAACATTAAGGTTTTCATACAAAAAGTTGTTTCTAATTAAATAAATAAAATAACTGCGATTCGCAAACTTGAACTTCAAGACTCATTAACCTGTAATAACTGCGATTCGCAAACGCAGGGCCAAGCCAGTCAAACACAAACAACGAAGGAGGTGAGTTTTGAAATCATGTTAATAGTATAATATAAGTAAGGAGAACACGCAATTAATCACAAATAAACCGTATCATTACACAAATATCAATACATTTCACTATAACATCAAATCATCTAAGAAAAATTATTATCACACATGACACATATTAATCACAACAAAACAATCACAAGAAAATGCAATGCTATGCATGAGCTTAGACTCTACTTCACAATGTGGTACCATTCTAACTCTAAAGTACTTGGTTAGGAGGTTTGATACGATGCCACCATCTCGGTGGACGGACAATTCAAATTGGCCCTGTCCTCATAGATCCCCTCAACTCAACCCGAGACACATATACGCGACAGTCGAGGTATACGTGTGTTGCATGATAGCTCCCGACATTTGGAGTGCTACCTCCAAGTCACCTAGGAATTCCCCACCCAAATACCTCCAAGGTCTAATAATCTTGCTTTAAGGCTCAACAGCAGACCGCCACGATCAGGCTCATTCAGTTGTACTTCTCTGGAATCACTAGGCTTGTCAGGCCCTACCTATATGATGACAAAATAATCTCCACTTCACAAATTCTCAATATTTATTTTCTCCCCTCGTTGGCCTATGATACTCCATTAAGACCGTCGTCTCAAACACAAGTTGGAATCACTATTATTTCATCAACTATGGTGTTACTTCAATATTCTCATCACATATTTATATCATCGCAATCATTAATCACACATCATCATAATCACATAAACTCATCATAAATTTATGGCATCCTACCATCAATCATACCTCATCACATAAACTTTTTGCACATTTATAACATCACAATTATCAACCATACATTATCATCATCACATAAAATCATCACAATGCATCCATCTTTTATTATCACATCACATAAACTCATCTAATCAAACATATACATAAAATTCATTTGACACCCAATAACACAATAAAAGAAATTAAATCAATCAACACCTTAAAAATATTTCTATTCAATATTTTAATCTCACAATTTCCATATTTCCATATTAATTAATTTATCCCTCAAAGGGCTATGCTGTACGTAGCGAGCCCCGAATGAATCGTTGGGAAATACGGTTTTCCCGTTCTTCTCACAATATATTGTACTCATGAATTCAAACGCTCTCTCACCCCTTACCTTATTTCGACGCTTTCACACACGAATGCAATTCCACGAGCAAACAGCCTTTGCTCATTGACTCTTTGTCCTTCGATCGATCTAACTCCACAGTTTATGGGTAAACCTCAAAAATAGATTATGAGAAGACACCCTAAAACTAATTTCGAAATTCGGTCAAGGAAACTTACCATAAATCAGAAAACCAATTAATGGATAATATAACCACTTTTCACACGATCGTCTTGGTGTTGGTTTCACTCAAATCAGACTTACAGTGAAGAAAAACGGTGCAAAATAACGAATTCCACAAACGGAGAAGTCAGGTATGTTAGAGAGACATTGGGATGGTTAAAAATCTGAAAAGCGTGTTTAATTGACTAACTAAATGAATGAAACAAGATACTAAAATTTGGACAAAAATGGATAAAGTTTTATGGACAGTCGTGGGACACCGGTATGGTTTTCTATTATATTTTAGCTGCACTCTATTTCCTCCGGCGACTGCCCTGTTTTCTACTTTATGCTTCTTTCTCTCTTATTATATTAGGTTATATTTTACTTCTTAGTTTACTTTAAAATATATATATATATATATATATATATATATATATATATATATATATATATATTAGGTTATTATTAACCTAATTCATTCAACCCCGTTTAATTTTTTACCGGATTTTATTTTTTTTATATTACCCAACTAATTATATACTTATTTTAATTTATTTATTTGCCACTAAAATAATATCTTCCAAAATATCAAATTAAAATATTATCGTATTTTGAGAATACTTAAAATGAGAAAATAAATAAATATAACATCAATATTTTACATTAACCACTAAATCAATCAAATGTTTATAAATAAGCGCATCATAAAGAGCACACATAAAAAGAAAATTAAGTGCAATATTAATTATATTTCTAAACCAATACTTCACAAAATAGATCAATTAAAGTAATTAAAAATATATCAATAATAAATAATAACTCTCATATTGAAAACTATTATTATACTTACTAATATATGCATTTTAACATCAAGAGCAAGTTTAAACATTTCTATAGTAAAAATGGATACTCTAAAATATTCACAATATATTCAAAATAATTATTTATAAAATAATTAATTATAAAAAGAAATAGTTATAAGTAATTAAAATATAATTGTATGCACGTTCATCATTTAGTCAAATACCCAAAAAGTATTTTAACAATTATAAATGCACATATACACCAATATTCACCCGAAATCTTATTTTCTAAAACACTCACTCTAAAATACTATTATTTTTGGAAAAATATACAAAATAATAAAATATAATACCTATTATTTATATCACTTATTTAGTAAAATATATACAAGATTAGCACATTATAGAAAGCACACCTATAAAGAAAATTAATCATAAAACTAATCAACACATATTCTAAAATAATTTTAACACCAAATTAATTATCTAAAACACTATTTCATTAATAAAATAGTTTATTATAAAATTTTGGGTGTTACAAACTCTTCTTGCATTGCAAGAATCCATCCATCATCTGCCAATGCTTCATCTACAGTGGTAGGCTCAATTGATGATAGTGAGCCAAACAAACTGATATCTTTTAATGATGATCTGATCCTCAAAGGATCACTTGAACTTCCAATGAGATGAGATGTCTTGTACTTCTATCCAGATCTTCCTTCTGACTTATCTGGACTGATTCTAACTTAATCAGATTCATCCTTTGAAGATTTGTCATCTTTTGATTTGTCTGCATCTGCTTCATCTAGTTCTGGTAAACCTGCAGCATCCTCAACTTGCTTTGACTTTTTAAGGTCAAGCTGTTTGTCATATAACATAATATAAATCAGATAATTGAAGAATGAAATCAATACAGCCAAAACATCAGTGATGTTTCTGGTGGTATCTACTTGTTTCGGAAAACCAAACTTGTACTGCTAAAGTATTTAGATTATGTGGATCTCCTTGTTCCTCTAAATTTTTGAGAACCTACAAAATACTTATCTAGCTTTGATTTTTAAGATCAAGCTTCTTGTTATCACAATAAACATAATATCATACAGTTATTTAAATAAAGATATCACCTATATGTTAACAGTTTCAGTTTCACTCTGAAAACCCTTTTAGTTCTTCTTTTCTGGTTTTCAGATTCTGAGTATGCATATTCTCTGATTAGAAGATTTGGATGAAGAGATTTGAATTCCCATCCAGGTTTGTAATCTTGATGAATTTGATTGGAATGTTCAAAGAAGTGTCTGATTGTTCATCTAACACTTCTGTTTATGCTGATGTATCAGGTTCCTTTGGTAATTTTGGAACTAATGGTAATTCTGATTTTTTTGGCAGTTCCAGTTCTGTTGATATGTGCGATTTCTCTGCCAGTTTTGATTCTGTTGATACTCTAGATTTTTCTGATATTTCTGGTTCATCAAATGGTTCTGGTTCTGATAGGTATTGTGCTGACCAGTCCTTCCTTCACCAGAGTCAGTTGGCTTCTGTTTGGTAGGTCTTGGAACATAGACCTTTTTGTCTTCATATATTGCAAGCATTAATTGACCAGACACCATGACTTTCCTTTGGTACGCAAATCTGGTTGAGTCATGGTTTGTTAGATCTTAAAGATTTATTGTCTTTCCATGTGGTTAGCATAGGACAAGATATTTTAGTGTGACCTTTCATATAGAAAATAGTACACAAATCATGAGAGGGAATAAAGTTAGATTCAATTGCTTTTTCGTAAAATCCTATTCCTCTTTTACCATTCCTACTAACCCCATAAATCATAGATGCAAACTTGTTTTTTTTCCATTCCATTACCAAGAAAATATTGAAATACTTCTTCATGCTTATTAGAGTTACATGTGATATTTTCAATTGATGTTGAACTATAATTACTTTCAAGAGTTAGATTTTCAGCCTTATGTTCAGCCATATCAGTTTTCAGATTTGCATTTTCTATTTTAAGTTCAATAATATCAGTTTTCAGAGTTGCATTATTTGTCTAAAGTTCAGTAATATCACTTTTAATAGTAATTAAATCATATCGAGTAAATTCAGAAAATACCTTAATTAAATCATATAACTAGACATGTTGAACCCATGGATCTTTCCTCAAACACTGTAAAGTGCTTAGCCTTGAGACCGAGCTCTAATGCCAATTAAAGGTGCAAACATGAGAAGGGGGGTTGAATTATGTTTGCAAAGTTGATAACTTTTTGCTAATTTGATGAAGGCTGGTTGGTTTTTGTTAATTACTTGGAGTAGAAGTAATCGAACTCAGAGGCAGCAAACAACGAAAGCATAAATAATTTGACACATAGCTTTATCTTGGTTCACCATTAACTTGGCTACATCCAGTCCCCTCATTTAGAAGACTTTAATCCACTAATTCAAATACCTTGAATTACAAAGCACCTGACCCTCCAAGTAAGTCTTCCCAAACAGCCTGACAACCCCAAACCTTTGAGGAACTAACCACCTTGACCCTACAAGCCAAGTCTTCTTCTAACAACCTGACAACCCCAGATTGAACAAGGAACTAACCATCTTAACCCTGCAAGCCAAGTCTTCATCTAACAACCTGACAACCCAAGATTGAAGAAGGAACTAAACCACTATTGGGTTGGAAACTAAAGATTGGAACTTGAGTAGTTGCTTCTAACAAAGCTAATAATAATAATAACTCTCACACTCTAAGAAAAGAACACTTTGAGAATATTTATAACCTGAACAAGTGTTTCTCTCTTTGAACTCCAAGATGAATTTGTAATTTTGAGCTTTTGAGTTCTTCTCTTTTTAACTTTTCAATGTTTTTCTCCTTCAGCCTTGAGTGTCTATTTATAGTGAAGATTTGGGTTTCAATTTAGTCCTTGTTTAATTCTGAATTGTATCTTGTTCAGATTAAGTTTGTAAATTCTTCAAATTGATTATATTTCTATTTTGTTTAGATTGAGTTTGTAAACTCTTCAGATTGATTCTATTTTATTTTTGTTCAAATTGTATTTGTAAATTCTTCAAATTGATTTTTTTTCATATTTTGTTGTAGAGAAATCTTGATCAAATCTTCTTCAAATCTTAATTTAATCTTTTTCAAATTTTGATCAAATATTCTTCAAATCTTGATTAAATCTGCTTCAAATCTTAATTAAATCTTCTTCAAATCTTGACCATATTTTCTTCTCAACATGGTCAAAGATTTTCTCTAATTATAAATTTGAATCAAATTTTATTTTAGATTTTTATCAATTATAATTTTGAATCAAATCTTATTTTAGATTTTCTTCAATTATAAATTTGAATCAAAATAAGATTGATTTTCTTCAAATTTGAGTGTTAGTAAAAAGCTATTTTCTTTTATATTGGTTTGTTCTCAAGTATAACGATTGACTATCTATGTTGGCATCTACAAGATCATTTTTTGTGATTTAGGCCCTACCCAGGAACTTGTAGAGAAACCATTTTTTGTTATAAATTAGCCACAATATTCAAAAGTTATATTTTTCAAGCTAAATACTCTATCAAAAGCATACATTTCATAATATAAAAACCAAGAAAGTCAATTATTCAATTCAGACTTGATTAATCTCAATTGAGTTGTCTATTGATTCAGATGCATAATGCAAGCATAGAAGTAGAGTAAGAATCAGGTTTAAAGTAAGAAAATTCAAGAATAGGTACAACAAGCTTTTACAAATTTAATTTTAATAATAAACATTAATAATTAATTAACAACTCAAAAAGAAGTAATAAATAATACAGAAACTGATAAAAGGTAACAACATAACATATATGTAATATTCAGTAACTGATAAAAATTTGAATTGAAGAGAAGAAGGTTAATTAATTGTTAGCTAAGGCTAAAATATTAGAATGAATAATTTAAAAAGATAATTTTTGGATTTTGATTTTCCATAAAACTCTTGTATAAATACATTATTGGTATGAAAATTTTTAATCACAACACTATTGAAAGAGAAAAGAAAGTTTGACGAAGAAGGAAATGATGTTGCAAAATATAGATGCTAGGATGCAAAACAAAAAGAGCATTTCTTTCATCCCTAAAATTAATTTCAGTTTGAATATACTTTTAGCGCAAGTTGTTCCACATTTATACACCAATCAAGAGTTATCACAAAGAGAAGAACTATATCAAAGTGTTTGCCAAGAAACTAAGTCACCTCTTATTTCGCAGAACACAATGAAAAAAGAGAAAGCGAATAGTAACAAGAAGAGGCATTGCCCAAGTAATGAAGTTTGCATGTCTTATGGAAAAAGAAGAGTGAAACTAAAGATCACAGAGAAAAAAGAATCATCACAACCACCAAAATTGCCTATTCATATCAAGGATAAGATTACAAATTTGAATGGCACTAATGTAAGGTATGTTATGTGCAAGACTTTGTATAAAACAGATCTCAACAAAAATAATAATCGTATTTCAACGCCAATTAAAAAAATCAAATGTGATTTTGTCACTACGAAAGAGAAGAAAATTAGATACAAAGGAAGAAGATAAACCTCTTGGTTTGGAAATGATTATATTAGATCATTCGTTTAGAGAGTTTACTATGTCTTTGAAAAAGTAGAAAATGCACTCGACTAGTGGTTACAATCTTATTAAGAATTGAAAGCTTCTTCTATCGCAAAATAATTTGAAAGATGGTCAAAAACTTAACATTTGGTCATTTAGGATCAATGACAAACGGCATTTCTTACTCGACGATTAAAATTATTAGTTATTATCATGATTTTTAGTTTTGTGATTGTTATTATTATTTCTCGACAATTGTCCAAACAAATAGGTTGTTTCTTTCATCATGATATATTTAAGTTTTTTTTTTAGTGAATGATTTTTTTACATTGGTCATATGCTTTCATGCGCAAATTTTTTGTGCGATTTTACTGTTTTTTTTTTTTATTGAAGTAAAACTAATGTTAACTGGCACTTCTTATAATTTCTTGTTCAACTTGCTCGATTCACTTATAAATTATTTTTATTTCCTCTCTTTGCAATGTGCAGATAGTAACAAGTTATAATGCTGAGTAAAAAAAATTATAATTATAATGAAATATATTTGAAAGTTATTGCTTCTTTGTTAATGTTTTAGACCCATTGGTTGTAAAAATGGATCTAAAAGAAAGTTTTCATTTTGAACATTTTATGCTTTTCAAAAAAATGAACCATGTTAAAATGTTGTAGATCTACTTGTTGTAGTAAATGAATTTTAGACTATAATGATTTTTCCTTCACAAATATGATAATCCGTTATTTATAATAGTAGATCTAAAGAAAAAATCAAATTTGAAGCACTTTGAATTTTTACTAAAATAAAAAATGAATTTATGTTTGAAATTTTGATCTTTAAGTTTTTGATATTTTAATTGTTGAAAAGGTTCTAAAATGGGTATTTAGAACTAAGAATGATAGAATATTTTGAAGATAAATTTTTCTCCTCCCTGACTAGTGATGGTCGAACCTAAAAGTGAGAGTTAGGGCTTGGGAGTTAAAAAAATTACTAGGATACATAAAGGATTTGATCTAGGTTTTAAAAATGGGTTGAAAACCTAAATTTTTATGTTTAAAGTGTTGTTGAAAATTTTAAAATTTTAGAAATGTAATAAAAAAATATTAAATCTAGAACATTGAAAAATATTTTACAAGTGTTGGTGTTGTAAAAGATCTCAATTGATTGAAGTTTTTTTTTATATATATAAAAAAGTTTAGTTCATATTTTTAGAGGAAAAAGATCTCAATTTTTATTTTCAATAATTTTGAAGTGATATTTAAAAAAAAAAAAAAAAAAAGACCCTCGATTTTAAAAATCAGAATGTTACGGTTTTAGTAGGCTTGGGCTCATATAGTGGACACCCAATAGAAAATGTCAAACTAGTAGATGTGACACCGACAATTTCAAGTAATGGTAACCGATATCTATTTGTTTTGTATGTGCTATCACATATCAAAACAAAATGAAATATGTTTAACAACTTTATGCAATCAGGATGAGTCCAAAATATATCTCTCAAAACATCTGAATTCTCCCGTTTTCTTGTCCAATGCACATAATTTTCTTGTTGTATTAACTTCAACAGATGTTGCATTTGAGCTCGATAACTACTCCTTGCTTTATATATTTGACTGGGAATTGAGAGATTAGCTTTATTTCTCTCTTTTAAAGCATTCAAAATGAATCTTGGTGCAAGCTTATACTTTGTCATGTCATTGACAAATTTTCTCTCTTCTTCGTTTAAACGCCCCAAATATGAATGACCGGTTAAAGTATCGGCTAAATCATGATTATGCGTTCCACAACGAACATTAATTCTCCATCCTTCACGATACTCAACGGTATACTTCTGAGCTTAAACGAACAATTTTCCTTGTGAGAACAAGTTACTGTTGATTTTGATTTAGATTTATATCTTCCGCCTCTTTCGCATCCCAAAATTAATTTGTCTTTTCTTCCCCTCTTTCCGGTTGCTTTATCTGATCGAATGGTAACAATTAAAATTCCATTTTGCCTTCCAATGTTTTTTGCCCATTCAAATACAGCTTCTCGAGAGGGAAATACCTGCAACATATGTTTCAAATATAACATCAAATATATATCTATAATCAAATATGACATCAAATATATATCTATAATCAAAGTTTGATCGATGGTGGATTATCAGTAATAATACCTCATCAGTGGTGAATTTTTCTGTTGAATCGATAATTATTGTTGAAGCTGGAACCTCAACTCTACTCATACCTAATTTCAAAAAGATTAAAAAATTTAATTAATAATAATATTATAAATCTATTTTTTGTTACAAATAAATAACATTAAAAAAAAAACTGGAATTTCGAAACTTTCACATGAAATGAAAGTTTCGAAACATACAAACTCGAATTTTTAGAAACCTTCGAAGCAGGCCATTTCGAAACTTTTATGTTCATCCAAACTTTCGAGTATTCTGGAAAAATATGGGAAACATCATTTCGAAGGCTTCAAATTCTTCGAAAGTTTCGAAAGTTTGTTTAATTTCTGGAAAACACGTTTCGGAAGTTTCAAGTTAATCAAAAGCTTTGAAATTTCAGGTTATTTCCTGGAAATTTCATTTCGAAAGTTTCAGGTTGACCCAAAGTTTCGAAGGTTCCTGAGAAAAACAATTTCGAAGGTTTTGTTTTAGGTAAAGTTCCAAAAATATTTAAAATTCTTACTTTTTTTATTTCGAATTTATCAAATATTCGAATATTTTAAAAAAATTTATAATTTCAATTGGGGTGGGGACTGGTAACTTTTTTTTTGGTTTTTTATAAATAGTAAAAAGGATATTTTGATATTTTCCTTTGAAATGGGGGGTGAGAGGTATAGGAGGGGGGTGCACGGTACAACTCTCACAAGATTGTCCATATATTTGTGTCTTAGGCGGCTGTCAAAATGAAGTTGAAAAAAAAAAGTAACCAAATAAAACAAAAAGAAAAAGGGTCTCGATGTTTTTTTTATAGGTCTCCGATGTTTTTTTAAATGATTACAAACCAATAGTTTTTATTATTATTATTTTTATTTATATATTTAATAGTTCAATTTAAGTTCGACGATAGTTTAACCGATTAAACCAATTGAACTATGACTCGGAAATCTCACTGGTAATTTGATTTTGATTCATTTTTAAAAATATTAATACTTTTTATAAATATATTATTTATAAAAAAGTGTAAGACATTAAATACACCAACTAATATTTAAAAGATAAATATTAAACAAAGATAAAAAAACTATTTACAAAAAAAATCCTATAATTGAAACCAGATTTAGTATTTGTTAAGTAATTATATATATTATTCACTACACGAAAATGCGTATTTTACAGCGTTTTTTTTAAGTCATTTACAGCGTTTTTTCAAAAAAATAAGCGTTGTAGTTACTAGCACTGTAAAAAGATACAACAGCGCTTTTTAAAATAAAAAAGCGATGTAAACTTCCACACTTGTCTCCCACATAATTTTTAAATCTTCAATTAAAGGAGCCAAGTATACGTCGATATCATTCCCCGATTGTTTGGGTCCAGAAATTAATAGAGACAACATCATAAACTTACGCTTCATACATAACCATGGAGATAGATTATAAATCAACAAAATCACAGGCCACATGTAAAGTCAACCTGATATTAAATCCACTAAAACCTGTGTTTTAAATCCACATCATTATATGCTTAATATATTTATGGTTATAACCAAACCCATCCTAAACAACCTGACTCTTAAACACTTTGTAATAACAAATTAACTTTAATAATTATTCCATAGCCCCTCTTCTTGTTCCTGTTTATTGTTTTCAATTGAAACTAATTTCAATATTACAACTTCAGATTTATTCACTCACCCAAAAAACAAAATCAGATTTATTCTACTATATGTATTTCTTGCGACTTCAATCGTAGTTAAACTGAGTTTTATTTGTTTTCAAATATATATCGAAAAAACCTAATATAATTAAAAAAATTAGTAGAAACTCAAAAAAAAAAATAATTATATTAGAAACATAAGAATAAATAATTAATTTAATATTGTAATACAAAACTGATTACTTTTATATACAATATGTGTGATACAATTGGAATATAAAGTTGATATATATATATAGATAGTTAACTGGTCATTAAAAAAATATTCAGATTTAACTTTGGTTAGTTAACTAGGTTTATTTTTTATGAAAGTTAACTCGATGTTTTTCTTTTTCGGTGAATGAAATAAAAAAATTCTTAGAAGAAGTCACATGTGGGTTAAAAGAACAATTTTTTTACAATATTTATCTCTTTTATTTTCAATACAAAATCTCAATCTTTTTATTTTTGATAAAATACGAAATCTCAATCTTTAGTTTAATTATACATAAATTGACTTTCTGTCTTCAAATGTTTAGGACAGTGGAGCAATTTTTTTTTTTTTTTTGACAAAACACATTATATGTATTGTTGAAGAAGAAAACGGAGGTATCAAAATTAAGATAGCTGTCCATAAAAAAAAATACAACTCTATTAGTAGTTAGTAATAACATCACTTGGATTTAATAGGATTAAATACGAGAGAGACCATTAATGATATTGTAATTGAGATATTTTAGAATCCAATCTAATATTGATTTTGCACAAAAATAGGATATTGTAATTGAGAATAGAATAAATCAGAATTTAATGAACTAGACTTTCAATAAAACTACTTGTAGAAGATAATATATATTTTTTTTAAATTGATTTATTTAAAAACAAAATCATTTTTAAGAATATAATTTTTGGATTTTGATTTCCATAAAACTCTTCTATAAATACACTATTGGAATGAGAAATTTTAATCACAACACTTTTGAAAGAGAAAAGAAAGTTTGATGGAGAAGAAAACAATGTTGCAAGATATAGATGCTATGATGGAAAAGAAAAAGAGCATTCCTTTCAACCCTAAAGTTAATTTCAGTTTGAATATACTTTTAGCGCAAGTTGCTCCACATTTCTACACCAATGAAGAGTTATCACAAATTGAAGAACTATATCAAAGTGTTTTCCAAGAAACAAAGTCACCTCTTATTTCACAAAACACTATGAAAAAAGAGAAAGTGGATAATAACAAGAAGAGGCATTGTTCAAGTAATGAAGATAACATGTCTTGTGGAGAAAGAAAAGTGAAACCAAAGATCATAAAGGAAAAAGAATCATCACAATCACCAAAATTGTCTATCCATGTCAAGGACAAGATCACAAAGTTGAATGGTACAAATGTAACATATGTTATGTGCAAGAAGTTGTTTAAAACGGATCTCAACATAAATAACAATCGTCTTTCAATGCCACTTAAAAAAATTAAATGTGATTTTCTTACTGAGATAGAGAAGAAGATATTAGATACAAAAGAAGAAGATAAACCTCTTGGGTTGGAAGTGATTATGTTGGATCCTTCGTTTAGAGAATTCACTATGTCTTTGAAATTGTGGAAGATGCACAAAGAGTCGAAGATGCACTCCACTAGTGTTTATAATCTTATTAAGAATTGGAAGTTTCTTGTGTCGCAAAATAATTTAAAAGACAATCAAAAATTCAACATTTGTCATTTAGGGTCAATGACAAGCTACACTTTTTACTAGACGGTTAGAATTCTTAGTTCTTAGCAAGATTTTTAGTTTTGTGGTTGTTATTATTGTTGTCTTACGATTATCCAAACAAAAATGTCAATTCTTTTATCATGATAAATATAAACCATATATTAAACACATGAGTAAACATATAAGTAATTAAGACTCTTGTAAAATATTATTGTCAATTTTTATAAAACTATTTTTTAGTTACAAGATCTATTAATTAATTTTTTCAAAACTACCCCTAATTAAATGGGTTTATTAAATCTCACTCCTAAATAAAAATTATGTATGTGTACAATTTTAGACTTCTTCAAATATGTATATGCTAGTAGGTAAATGTTTAAAACCAACGAGTCAAAACCATTAATTGTGGCATGATTACATATATTAATTCAGTTGTCAATATACAAAAATGAATTGGAACATCTAATAGCTACGTTGAACTCTTTACTTGATGTTTCAGTTGATGGTATATCAAGTGTTGTTTCACTATGTAGTCTTGCATTCAAACGCTATATCCCATGCACATTATGTTTTTTTTATATTCTATCCCTAGTCTTTTTTTATTTTTTATCTTCGAACTTTGTGAATAAACCTAATTTAGTGATATCGTTTTTAAAATATTTTCATATATTATTTTTGTTCAAAAAACTCATTAAAAAATTTTAATATCATATAGTTTGGTTCTTTTTGGATTGTGAATTATTTCCTCCAATATCTATCCAAGAAAAAAAAAAGCTATCTCAAAAATATTTATTTGAACAATTTCTTTTTTGTTGAGGAAATTAATCTGAACAAATTCAGTTAAACATATGTTTTGATCTATTTTAGAAAGTCATATTTTGCGTTTCAAAACCTGTTTCACTGAATTTGTTTGGAA
Organism: Cicer yamashitae; assembly: GCA_037974755.1. Taxonomy (NCBI): domain Eukaryota; kingdom Viridiplantae; phylum Streptophyta; class Magnoliopsida; order Fabales; family Fabaceae; genus Cicer; species Cicer yamashitae. Next base: position 38,868,063 of record JBBPBQ010000002.1, on the reverse strand, counting down.
GTTACCTATTATAACTTATGGGTTCGCATATAAAATTATCTTATGAAAGAGAAAGAAGATTATATTTCATAAATATACATTTAAATCTTTATTAACAGAAATCATAAATTACAAGAGTATAAGCTCATATATATAGGAGCTGGCATGAGCTAATGTGCTAACTAACAACTCATAAACCTCAAGTAACTTATAACTAACTCTAAGATAAAGAAATGTAATTACATTAAATTACACTTGAGAGAATAAAATTAAAAATATTCCAAATAGGACCGGAGGTGGTGTTGGTCCCGCCAACAAAACAATCACACGCTAAGTAATTTTTAGATGGATGATTAAATTTTACCACATATATTAAATATTTATATTATTAAATAATATAATATAAGTTAAATAATATCAAAATATATATAACATATCATATAATAAAAATCAGCATTACCAAATAAGTAATATAAATTATGTATGAAAATATATGATATAGAAAAAATATTATTTTATTTATGTTATAACTAATAAATATTATTTAACAAACTACAAAAAATAATATATCAATATAACATCTCATATTAATAATAAAATTACTATTTAAATTTATCACTTCTGCAACTAATGTCATCCTTCCCTGTTCTAATATCAATATAACGTCTCTTGAGTAAAAGTGTGATAACAACATTTCTGTCCATGAACCCCTGTTTAAGTCTCTTTTACAAAATCCAAATGTTTCCCTCACTCACTCATTTAGTGCTTTCTCTTCTATGCAATAGATTTCTAATAGCATTTTTATTTTTTATGTCTATACTTTTATGGGTTAGATCTTGACATTTATCACTTTGAGGTGCACTATTATCGTATACATCATTGAAATTCCATTTGTTTTCGTGTAACTCGTTAATATTTGAGTTACGGATTTGTTGTGTTCAACAGAAAATGTATGATTTTAGAATAAGTGTGTAAAGGGAAGTGATGAATTATATATATATATATATATATATATATATATATATATATATATATATATATATATATATTGTGTTTGGTTGGAGAAAGGAAGAGAGATATTAAATAGAGGAAATAGTAATTTATCTTTTTTTTTCCCCATAGTAATATTTAATTAAGATACATTAAATAAATAAGAACTCAACTTTAGTCCTTGAAAAGAAAACTCAACTTTTAGTTGCTTACAAAAAAGTTGGGACACATAAGTCTTTGAACTAAAATTCATCTACAAACTACTTCCTCTAGTATCAATTATAAGAAGAAAAAGAAAAAAAAAACATCAATACCAATGAACTGATTTATTAATATGACTTTTTGAATATTTTTCAAACTTTTAAAGACAGACTGGATAGACCGGTTCAAAAGGTTCAACCGTCAACTGGGGTCTAGTCCGGTTTGAGTTAATCTAAGAACTGCTAATAATGTGTTTACATGCTCAACCGTCAACTGGGGTCTAGTCCGGTTCAACCATCTGGTTGCATGCTCTTAATGTGTTTACATAGAGTATAATGAAAATGTACGAAGTTATAGAACAATTTTTTTTGCATCCACACTCTCATATTTTCCACTAAGTATAAGAACGACTTGTTGGCCAACCCCTATGAAACTTAGAAGTCGTCATTTTATTGTTTCTTTAAAAAATTGGTTCGTACTATATAACATCACTCCACATTGACATCTATTAAAACTGATTTACTTTTTTTTTCCCTTTTTTTCATAATAACTTATATTTGAGCTTTTTATAGTTAGATATGTTAGTTCTTCCTTTTAAAACCATTAAAATTAGAAAGAAAAAAAACAAGATTGTTTAAAATTCATTTCTTTTTAGCTTCCCTGTTATTTTGATTATGAGATAGAATAAAAAGGAAGGATGAAGAAGAAGAAAAGATGAAAGAAAGAAGAGAGTTTGGATATAGTTATAATAGCTTTTCGTTTTGTTATGTACTATGCTCTCGCCAAATTTTTATTTTACACATCCGAATAGACCAATTCAGACACATATTTTTGTGTATTTGAGAACATTGAGAGGCGAGCAAAGAAACACCCTAAGTTTTTGTGTATTTTTTAGACCATTTACACTTATTTTTGTGTAATTGACATAAACGTTTTCATTAGGAATGATGACCTCATTCTTCAAAGAAATGACAAAATTCCAAAGACCATTTCGATTAGAGGCTTCAATAACACTCAAGTTTCGAATAAAATGTCTATTCGACTAGAAGAAAGGGATTATTTTTTCTACAATATCTCCTACTTCTTCAACGATAGAAGCGTCGTCATATCGAGCACTTGCTCATGAACTACCACCCCATCTCATGCCCTTTCAGTTAAAGGACGAGCAACATAATACATGTGACACCCTAAACTCCAAAATAATATATAATGATTCATACAAGAAGTTTTTTAGCAAAATTTTAATTCGCAGCGGATAAAGAAAATTTGTTTTCAAGAAAATAAAACTTTTATAACTAATTTAGGATATCACATTTCTGAAAATTCAAAAGGGACACTTTAAACTTTTTCCTCTTATAAAACAATGCAATCTCCATAAACATCATTTAACTATAATTTCTTAATTCCAAAACTTTACTTGTACTTATAAGAAATTCATCCAAAAAGTTGTTTCTAATTAAACAAATAAAAATACAACTTATGACTCTCATTCCCGGTATCACCTATCAGAGCGGGGCTTCTCCAAAACCTAAACTTCAAGACTCATTAACCTATAATAACACAGGGCCAAGCCAGTCAAATACAAACAACGAAGGAGGTGAGTTTTGAAATCATATTAATAGTATAATATAAGTAAGGAGAACACGCAATTAATCATAAATAAACAGTATCATTACACAAACATTCTTCAAGAAAAAAACATAAAATTATAAAGTCAAAACCACTCAAGGAAAATCAATACATTTCACTATATCATCAAATCATCTAAGAAAAATTATTATCACACATGACACATATTAATCACAACAAAACAATCACAAGAAAATGGAATGATATGCATGAGCTTAGACTCTACTTCACAATGTTGTACCATTCTAACTCTAAAGTACTTGGTTAGGAGGCTTGATACTATGCCACCATCCCAGTGGACGGACAATTCAAATTGGCCATGTCCTCATAGATCCCCTCAACGCAACCCGAAACACATATACGCGACAATCGAGGTAAACGTGTGTTGCATGGTAGCTCCCGACATTTGGAGTGCTACCTCCAAGTCACCTAGGAATTCCCCACCCGAATACCTCCAAGGTCTAACAATCTTGCCTTAAGGCTCAACAGCAGACCGCCATTATTAGGCTCATTCAGTTGTACTTCCCCAGAATCACTAGGTTTGTCAGGCCCTACCTATATGATGACAAAATAATCTCACTTCACAAATTCTCAATATATATTTTCTCCCCTCGTTGGCTTATGATACTCCATTAAGACCGTTATCTCAAACACAAATTGGAACCGCCATCTATTATATATATTGAAATAGACTCCCACATAAAAATCATCTAATATTGTGACATTTCATTCAAATATTGTCACCTCAACAAAAAATCCTATGTGGCACATCCAAAAGGTTTTTCCTCTTCAATTCTCCTTATTATTCAACTTTCAATTTGCTTTAACACACATTTTACTATTATTATTATTATTATTATTATTATTATTATTATTATTACTATTATTATTATTATTATTATTATTATTATTATTATTATTTAGCATCTAATATTATGTATAACTATTAATGTGTCATGAGTTACAAATTAAAGTACAATCAATATATAATTTTTTTTAGTATTCTATTCTACTTCTTCAAACAATCTCTTCCAATAGTACCTTGCAATCCAATTATTTCCAAAGAAGTAGATATAGTTGAAAAATTCTTTTTTTTTTTTTTTAAATAGACTCCCACATAA
>JBBPBQ010000002.1:38827944-38863895 GCA_037974755.1 Cicer yamashitae | reverse complement strand
TTATTATTATTATTATTATTTTTTTTTTTTTTATTATTATTATTATTATTATTATTATTTAGCATCTAATATTAAGTATAACTATTAATGTGTCATGAGTTACAAATTAAATTACAATCAATATATAATTTTTTTTTTACGTATACTATTCTACTCCTTCAAACAATCTCTACAATTAGTGTTTGCAACCCAATTATTTTCAAAGAAGTAGATATAGTTGAAATTTTTTTTTTGCACAAATAGCTTTTGAATAAGTGGTATTTTGTAACATATTATACCTATTTGTTCAATTTTCTCAAAACTTTGATAGTTGTTAGTTAGAGTATTGTTTTTGCAGACATATTTGATCTCATCTACGACATGAAAATATATTAGCTCCTCAAAAGACAAAGAAGATTGTCCATATTCAGCTATATTTGAGTGTTATTATTGTGTCTTTGCGAGAAAACTATTTACCATTTATAGATTAAAGAATAATGTTTAATATTTAGATTAAAAAATTATTTGTTGTTTTTTTTACAAAGATGTTTTTTGTTGTCAAATTTTTTAAAAATACTACCAATTTTTTGTTTCTACATCTGTTTTACTTCTACTCAACCGTATATACGAGTTGTTTGTGAAAATTCTCAAGTCATGTTGTATAGAAGTCTCCTTATTATTCAACTTCCAATTTTCTTTAACACAAATTTTACTATTACTATTATTATTTTTTTTATTATTATTATTATTATTAATATTATTAATATTATTATTATTATTATTATTATTATTATTATTATTATTATTATTATTATTATTATTATTATTATTATTATTATTATTATTTAGCATCCAATATTAAGTATAACTATTAATGTATCATGAGTTACAAATTAAATTACAATCAGTATATAAATTTTTTTTTTACGTATACTATTCTACTTCTTCAAACAATATCTACGATTAGTGCCTTGAGACCCAATTATTTTCCAAGAAGTAGATATTGTTGGAATTTATTTATTTATTTATTTTCACAAATAGCTTTTGAGTAAGTGGTATTTTGTAACATATTATACGTATTTGCTCAGTTTTCTCAAAACCTTGATTGTTGTTAGTTAGAATATTGTTTTTGCAGACATATTTGATCTCATCTACGACATGAAAATATATTGGCTCCTCAAAAGACAAAGAAGATTGTCCATATTCAGCTTTATATGAGTGTTATTATTGTGTCTTCGGGAGAAAACTATTTACCATTTATAGATAAAAGAATAATGTTTAATATTTTGATTAAAAAATTATTTGTTGTTTTTTTATGGAGATGTTTTTTATTGTCAAATTTTTAAAAATACTACCAATTTGAAGTTTCTAAATCTGTTTTACTTCTACTCAACCGTACATATGAGTTGTTTGTGAAAATTCTCAAGTCATGTTGTATAGAAGTCTCATACTCCAAATATTGGAATTTAGATTTGTCATTTCTTTGACAGGATTAAAATGAAACGAATACCAAATAAATTTATATTTGACAACACACAAAAAAAAAAGCATGACTAATCTGATTTTGCGGTAAATAATTACATATATTAATATTTATTAAAATACTCATAAGATTTTTAACACTAAATAAAATTTATGAATTTTGTTTGTAGGATGATCTTCACTGTGGATTTTTAATACTAAATATATGAATTAGTTGCAATTATGTTCTGCAAAACATTTTACATATTCTCAAATGTGTGTTTGTCAACTCATATATAATAACTACTCAAATAAACTCACTTGAAAAAATACTCTACAAACAAAATGAATAAATTATATTATTTTTGAAATTTTAAAATCTTATTCACAATACTACTAATATTATATATATTAAAATAGACTCCCACATAAACATCATCTAATATTGTGACATTTCATTCAAATATTACCACCTCAACAAAAAATTCTATGTGGCACATCTAAAAGGTTTTTCCTCTTCAATTCTCCTTATTATTCAACTTTCAATTTGCTTTACCACACATTTTACTATTATTATTATTATTATTATTATTATTATTATTATTATTATTATTATTATTATTATTATTATTATTATTATTATTATTATTATTATTAATATTATTATTATTATTATTTAGCATCTAATATTAAGTATAACTATTAATGTGTCATGAGTTACAAATTAAAGTACAATCAATATATAAATTTTTTTTTACGTATACTATTCTACTTCTTCAAACAATCTCTACGATTAGTGCCTTGCAACCCAATTATTTTCAAAGAAGTAGATATAGTTGGAAATTTTTTTGTTTTTGCAAAAATAGCTTTTGAGTAAGTGGTATTTTGTAACATTATATATCTAGTTGCTCAGTTTTCTCAAAACTTTGATTCTTGCATTGTTAGTTAGAGTATTGTTTTTGCAGACATATTTGATCTCATCTACGACATGAAAATATATTGGCTCCTCAAAAGACAAAGAAGATTTTATATGAGTATTATTATTGTGTCTTCGGGAGAAAACTATTTACCATTTATAGATAAAAGAATAATGTTTAATATTTTGATTAAAAAATTATTTGTTGTGTTATTTACGGAGATGTTTTTTGTTGTCAAATTTTTTAAAAATACTACCAATTTGAAGTTTCTACATCTAATTTACTTCTACTCAACCGTACATACGTTTCACTAGTCAATTTCCTTCATACTTCACAATTCTAGATAAACCCGGAAATAATTTTCATACATCTGCTGCCAACATTCATTCTGATACTTCTCAATTTCGCTGCGTCCTTTATTTGCAGCTTGGTGATTATCTTTCCATCCTGACAGGTCAAACACATTGAATTCACTCCATTACTTTTCCATTTATACAAACCTTAAATTTCTACCTCGAACCTTGATACATCCTCATTATTTTGAAATCATTACTTAGCTTACTCTTGTATGTCTTTTTCCAAAAGTTTCTCTCTCCTTTGACAGCCACAATTGGCACACACCATTGTGCGTCATATTTCAGAATATCATCCAACTTACTTGATTTTCTTTGGTCTTTCCTTTTACTACTAAACTTTTCTTCCTTCAGATAAGCTTGTCATCCCGGTCTTTAAGAATTTCTTCAACAATTCAACAACATCTTAACTCCTCTAAATTTTCACACTTCCCATGAAATATTCTACATCTAAATATATCTCAAAACACTTTTCACCTCTACAATCATTCAACCGTTCATGTGGTCAACATCTAGAGTCCTTTATTTTCTTAGCTCATTCGCCATCATACTTCGTCTTGCTTCGTTATAGTGATTTCAATAAATTAAGCCTTACTAGTTCCCACTAAACTCTTTCATTCCATGTTCAATTCTTCCCAACCAAACAAACATTTAACTCTTATGACATGCCTTCAAGTAGTGCCTTTGAATTCATTGGCGTACTCTTCTAATAACAATGTCTGATTTTCGGATAGGATAAGTCATTTCATGAATCCTTAATTAACATAAGCTATATACCCATGTGCCGCTCCAACAAGTTTCATGGCACGTTTTCCAAAATTTGGTTCACTCGCTAGATTTTCTTATTCGTTCTCAACCTTCACCAAAGTACCAAATAAAAGGATCTTGGCAATCGAACATTCTAGAGAACTACTTCTCAAACATTCCCAATCAGCATCTCCTAAAGAATAATCATCTTTAAACCTCATCCTCATAACTTAGAAATAAAATATCTCCAAGACCCACATACCTTTCACCGTCTATCTAGTCACTGGAACAATCATTTCAAATCTTAACGCTTGGCTTCCCAAGGACAACAACTAAATCATAAATCATTTGTTACATTTCTTTCTGCTCACTCTATGTCATTGAATAAAATTATAAACTCTAATCCTTGAAATCTTCGAATACTCATTACACCATCTAAATTTATCCATTTCACCTTAAGATACAACACAGGATCTTATTCATCATTGACTTTAACCACCTTAATAATCTTACTAATGGAAACTCTTCTAATCATAACACAATATTATTAGTAAATCTTCAAACACTTCCATCCATAGCATGATTTATTTATCACTTGCCAACCTCAACTCCCTCGATCACACAAGTTTTAGGCGTCACTTGGTCCTCCATCCAACCTTGTGGATTTTAAATTGTCGTCTTAAAGATCAATCATCTTAGGGTCCCAAATCAAATCTTGATTAATCCCTCTAACTTATCAAAATAATCTCACTCTCCTAGTGTATACCATCCTTTAATAGACACTCCAAGCTTACATTGTAACAATCTTTAAGTATTCATGTACTCTGTACTTCCAATTCCACTTAATAGTAATATGCGGTTCAGTACATCAAGGCTCAACTCCTTATGCTTACCCAAACACCACTCAAAATTCACACTTACGCATCAATAGTTTCATCTACAATCATTATTCATACTTATTATCTCCTAAACCACACAGAGATTGGTTACTTACCAACAAAATATATAGTCTCCCTCCTATAACTGTCATTAGATTCATACTTGACAATCTATTTCCTTTGTTTGTAATTAATTATGATGTTGTCGTCGTGTTACGACTTAAATATTTTATCCAAAAGTATTTTCTTCATTTATAGAGTTAACCTGGTGTTTTTATCCATTTATTTTGAAAAAAAAAATACACTCGCACTGTTAAAAATTGACATTGTGGTATCAGAGCTTTGGTTTAAATTTCTTTGGGACTGTGTTTTGGGTGTCCTAAGCTGATCAAGAGTCGAGGTTAGGGGTATCAAGTGACTGGAGTCCACGTGTATGTTGTGTTTTGTTGTCTTGGGTCAAGCATGATGTGCTTAAGTAGTTTATTGTTTCTTATACGAAACAGGGTGCCTTGTAGCACTTTAGTTGGAAAAGTAGTTGTAACAGAGAACATTAGTCGACTCTGGTCGATGAGTGTCTCTGAATTCCTTAAACGTATCGGTCTGGGAAAGACAGGGTTAAAGCGAATCATGACGACATGGGATTTATGAAGTGATTCCAAGGATACAGAGGCTATGCTATTGGTGTTAACTTGAAGATGATGGGTATGGATGGATCAACGTTGGACTGATAAGGGATTTAAAGTAAGAATATAAATGGAGAATTTATTTTTAAGAAAAGTATTAGATGTTTCCCTGGTAGATTTCATGACAAGACTGGATGAAGTTTTATAACTGTCAAAGAGATGTGAACACCATGGAATTGTTGCGAAGACGAGGCTTCCATTTGGAATAGCATCTGCTGCTCAGGTGTCAGCTAAAGAGGCTTGTAATGAAGTTAAGGTGCGCTACACATTAGGGGTGAATATTACCTTGGTTAGGCAAAGGACGCTTTGAGGAATAGTCGATACCTTGAGGGGCAAGGTTGAGCATTCGAGTTAAACTAGATTCGTGACTTAGATTGTTAAGTATGAACCTCATGACGATTAAAGGAGTGAGACCATATATTTTGTTGGTAAGTAACCAATCTCTGTGCGATTTAGGAGATAATAAGTATGGATAGTGATTTTAGATGAAACTATTGACGCGTAAGTGTGAATTTTGAGCGATGTTCGGGTAAACATAAGGAGTTAAGACTTGATGTATTGAACCACATGTTGCTATTAAGTGGAATTGGAAGTACAGAGTACAGGAATACTTAGAGATTGTTGCAATGTAAGCTTGGAGTGTCTATTAAATGATGGTAAACACTAGGAGAGTGTGATTATTTTGATAAGTTAAAAAGATTAATCAAGATTTTATTTGGGACCCTAAGATGGTTGATCTTTAAGCCGACGATTTAAAATCTGCAAGGTTGGATGGAGGACCAAGTGACACCTTAAACTTCTATGATCAAGGGAATTGAGGTAGACACGTGATAAATAATTCATGGTATGGATGGAAGTGTTTGAAGATTTACTGATAATTTTGTGTTATGACTAGAAGAGTTTTCATTAGTGAGATTATTAAGGCGGTTCGAGTCGATGATGAATAAGACCTTGTATTGTATCTTAAGATGAAATGGATGAATTTAGACGGTGTAATGAGTAGTCAAAGATTGCAAGGATTAGAATTTATAATTTTATTCAATGACATAAGGTGAATGGGAAGAAATGTAACGAATGATTTATGGTATAGTTGTTGTTCTGGGGAAGCTAAACGTTAAGATTTGAAATGAGTGTTTCAGTAACAAGATGGACGAGGAAGATATGTGGGTTATGGAGATATTTTACCGCTAAACTATGAGGATGTAGTTTAAAGATAATTATTCTTTAAGAGATGCTTATTGGGAACGTTTGAGAATTAGTTCTTTAGGACGTTCGATTGTCGGGATTCTTTTAGTTGGTACCTTGGTGAAGGTTGAGGATGAATAAGAAAATCCAGCGAGTGGACCAAATGTTGGAAAACGTGCCATCAGAACTTGTAGGAGCAGCACATGGGTATGTGGCTTATATCAATTAAGGATTCATGAAATGAATTATCCATCCAAAAATCAGACATTGTTATTAGAAGAGTACGCCAATGAATTCAAAGGCACTACTTGAAGGCATGTCATAAGAGTTAAATGTTTGTTGGTAGGGAAGAATTGAACATGGAATGAAAGAGTTTGGTGGGAACTAGTAAGGCTTAATTTATTGAAATTACTATAATGAAGCAAGACGAAGTACGATGACAGATGAGCTAAGCAAATAAAGGACTCTAGGTGTTGACCACATGGACGGTTGAATGACGATAGAGGTGAAAAGTGTTTTGAGATATATTTTCAGATGTAGAATATTTCTTAGGAAGTGTGAAAATTTGGAATAATTAAGATTTTGTTGAAATGTTGAAGAAATTCTTAAAGACCCGGATGACAAGCATGTCTGGAGGAAGAAAAGTTTAGTAGTAAAAGGAAAGACCAAAGAAAATCAAGTTAAGTTGGATGATATGTTGGAATATGACGCACGATGCCAATTGGTCAAATGAGAGAGCAACTTTTGGAAAAAGACATACAAGAGTAAGCTAAGTAATGATTTCGAAATAGTGAAGATGTATCAAGGTTCGAGGTGGAAATTTAAGGTTTGTATAAATGGAAAAGTGACGGAGTAATTACAATGTGATTAACCTGTCATAATGAAAAGATAATCAACAAGCTGCCAATAAAGGACGTGGTGAAATTGAGAAGTATCAGAATGAATGTTGGCAGCAGAAGTAAGAAAATTATATTCGGGTTGTCCAGAATTGCGAGGTATGTAGGAAATTGACTAGTAAAACGTGAATTTGAAGTGTTAGGAATGAGACAAATGTAGGTCTTAACCAGTGAATGAAATTCAAGTTGGATTTTTTTGGGGACGTGACTCTTGAAATGAAGTATTAGGCTGGAAGGAAGTTTGCGTGTTGGAGGTGGTATAGTTCGAACATGTCGTCGAAAATATTTGAGGAAAACTTTGATCACCAATCGAATGTTGGGATGTGCTTATTAAAGTTATAATCATACCAACATTCTGTTAAGAACACTGTGGCTTGGTGCAGTTGTGCAACTACAGAAAATCGAGGATTTATGGGCAATGGAGAAATTAGGGAGTTTTCAGCGGTAATGAATGTTTTTTGCTCAATGTGTGAGTGTCAAACTTAGAGTTTCAGTTTGGGACCTAATGGATGTTTCGTACCAAGTGGATGTATATGAGGCTATGTGGCATAGTTTTGGGGGATTGTACTTCATCGATAGGAAAATAAGGGAAACTGAGTGGACCTTGAGAAGATTGTTAGACCGCTTGTACCTCGAGATAGCTTTAAGTCCAAGTTGAGGGGAGCATTATTACAATTGGGTTAAGATGGTCTAATCCATCATCATGGTCGTTGGCTACCTATTGACAAATTGAGGAACTGATCATTCTTAATCTCTTGTTGATAGTAGACAAAATCGTGTTGAATGGAACGGGCGAGTCTTACCGGCTATGATAGTGCGCAAAGTTGTTAAGTACCCTATGAGGAGGGTTAGATGGCGCTTTCTTCGAGTAGGCCGGACGAAACAAGTTCTAGTATGAATGTTGAATTGGAGAGCAAGATGAGAGAACAACACCCTGAGTTTTTTATCGACGCGTAGTTTCGAGGACGAAACTATTTTTAGGGGGGGTAGAATGTAATACCCTTAATTTTAAAATGTACTTTTTGTATTTTCGGGTGCTTTCATGTTGAATTATGAGGCTTTTTAGCCAGTTTTATTGGTATTTTGGATGTTAAAATGCCATAAATATTTTGTGGGTCCCGTTTTAAATTATTTGGCGAGAAATAATTTAATTACGTTGCGGAAAATTTATTACCCGACAATCTTGTTAAAAATATCTATAGTTGCAGAAAATCTTATCTGTCAATTGAGTTGCAATGAGAATGGATATTTTTATCAAAATTGTTGGGGTGTGTGTGAGAGTGTTTGTTTTGGTTGGTTTGGGATATCTATATATTTATATATATATATATATATTAGTATATATATATATATATATATGAAAGAAAAGGTAGGAAAGGAAAAAGTAAGCAACATTTTCCCTCTGTTCGCGTGCCTACCTCCATCTTCCTCTTTTCTTCTTTTTTTTCAAAAACCCACATACAAAACCTCAGATATCACCTTGATCTAAGCTTTATCTTGCGAAGCGACTGAAGAGAAAGTTGATCATGATCACGTTGCGGTGCTTGGGAACTAACTTTCGAAGCGTCGTGCGAAGCAAAAATTTGTCGGAATTTATCGCGGAACAGTAATCGGTTGTTCGAGCTACCGTCGAGGTAAGGGCTTCTTCCAATTTTTAGCTTGCATATAGGACTCTATATGTGTATTTGTGGGGTTTGTTTTGATGGAGGTTATGTGTGAATTTGGGGAAAAGGAATTTAATGGGATTTATGTGAGTTGTGGAAAAGAAATTTGGTGGTTTATGTTTAACAATTTTGAGTTTTGATTTGGAGTGTTATGATTGAAAATTTTGGAAAATAAATTTGATAGGTTAAGGTGTATTGTTGTGAGAAATGAAGTTAATGCATTTTGTGGGTAAATGGTGAAATTGAATTTAATGAGTTTTGAGGTGTGGGTGATGGTGATTTTTACTTGGTATGGTTGATGTGTTTATGGGTAACTTTATGAATGTGGATATTTGCTTTATGTTTCAAGATGTGGGAATTTGAATAAATGCAAATTATGTGTGTATTTTGATTTGGTATGAATTGATGAGATTGTGTATGTGGTGATTTGAATTCAATATGATTTGTGAATTCAATTTCATGTGATTTAAGGATTGTATGCATTGAGTATGCTCTTTGTTAAATTTGAGAATCATTAGTGTTAAATGAGCATTAAAAATGGGGAATCTTTTAATAGCTGCATTTACTTAATGATTGTGGTGTCGAGAGTCAGAGTATGCTCATGCATTTCATAGTAGTGATAGTGGTGACCGGATGGGCCACGAGATGATTCCACGTGATTGGATGGTTCATCTTATCCTTACGGGGATTATCGCGTCGGTGATAGTGGTGACCGGATGGGCCACGGGATGATTCCACGTGATTGGATGGTTCATCTTATCCGTATAGGGGATGATTCCACGTGATTGGATGGTTCATCTTATCCGTATAAGGGATGATTCCACGTGATTCGATGTTTCATCTTACCCTTACATGGATTATCGCGTCGTGCTAACCTGTGAGAGGTTGCACATTAGTAAATCGTGCTAGCCTGTGAGAGACTGCACTTTGGTAATTAGTACTAGTCTGTGAGAGGCTTTACAATTATGATTTACGCCCCTTCGAGGAGGGTTTTGTTGATATTCCGGAATCATGTGCATTGGCATATACGCATTGCATTAGGGGGCTTGGCATGCGAGTCATGTTTGACATGTTATGATGTTTGTATATGCGTACTTGATTGTGATGAGTGATTTGTGTTGTGTTGGTGTTTGTGATTGATTGAATTGGTGTTGAAAGTGTTGGAATGAATTTGGAAGTGTTGGAATGTTTTTGAAAGGGTTAAAAACTGATTTTCTGCTGTTTTGACAAGTGTATTCGACTACACCTGTGTTGTAGTCGAATACAGATGATTAAATTAGCTACTGGCTTGATTTTTTTGAAGTGTATTCGACTACACAAGGTGCTGTATTCGAATATAGTTGAATGGAATGATGTATTCGAATACAGACAGGCTGTATTCGAATACAGTAGTGCTGTCAGTGCTGTTTTTCTTCTATTTTCGCAAGTGTAATCGACTACACATAGGGTGTATTCGAATACAACAGTGTTGTTTGGTCCAAAACTTCATTTTTCAACCTTGTTTATGTATGTTTAACATATGTAAACCCTTTCTAGATGCATGCTAAGTTGAAAGGTGATTTTGTGCATTTAAAATTGAATGCTATGTGGTATTTGTTAATTTCGGTTGGTGACCCTTTACAACTTTTGTGGAAATCTGGGCTTTGCACTCAGATGAGAACCAGGGTCGATCTAAGGCGTGGCACATCGATGGGTTGGTTGTGTGACCGAAAGCAGGGGGCTTGATGCCGCTCGTGGATTCTTAGTACCCAGTCACCCTCAGATAGATTAATGATCAGCTTAGGGTTGTAATTAAGAATTTTATTTATTTCCCTTTCTTATTTCAAGGTTGTGATTGTAAAAAGGGAACTTATGTATTTGAAACAGATTAATTTAGTCAATGTATTTTATATTTGGATACTTTGGATTTTCGTTCCAAAAACTATTTCCGTTGTTTGTAATTAATTATGATTTTATCGTCGTGTTACGACTTAAATATTTTATCCAAAAGTATTTTCTTCATTTATAGAGTTAACTTGGTGTTTTTATCCATTTATTTTGCAAAAAAAAAAATACACTCGCGCTGTTAAAAATTGGGGTGTTACAAAATTCTTTATATACCTGAACTGATCGAACGATAGAAATTCAGAAGGTGTGAACCACAAACACAATCACGCCTCAAAATAACGCAGACTTGAAGTGAACAGTCATAGACACTCAAGTGCTTATACCCATAGGGGACACGTGTCACAATAGGAAAAACAAAGGACACCACTACACGTCGTTTCGCCATCCGTTCAACTAACAAATTGAACCACCAACAATCAATCCTTGGAAACGGAAGAACTTTCAATGTCGAGTACATTCCAGTCCTAAAAAGAACCGATAAATGAGATACCCTTGCTAAGACAATTACAGAGCTACTCAAACACACTAAATCATGTTGGATACATATAACAGTTTACAAGAAAGGGGTATCAGATTTAGCTCGGCCCTATAATAGACGTCGAATACATACTAACATCTTCACTTAACTTGTCGATTACAAACATCAGTCAAACAACTTCACCACAAATGTGTTCCTCCCTACTAGAGAACCTTTTTATATGAATTCTCAAGTCATTGCCTCGCCCCCTCAACAAAGACTTTGGAGGCAACCGTTCTTGACTAGCCCAAGCCAAATTCAGCTTCCGACCTGGCTTGAAACATTAATCCATCCCAAGCAATTAGGGTTTTCTACCAAAACAACCATACCTATTCGTTGCAACCTTAAAACGAAACACCGTTGAATCCGCCCGCATTGATGGTCAATCAATGTCCTTGTGCCCCATTGCACTGTGGCTCAAGTCTATATAAACAGTGACTCCAGCTCTAAAAAGGTACATGCATTTTCTCATTCCAGTCCCTCTTACTCTCCTCGAATAAATACTTACTTGAGAATTAAAGTGTTTGCAGGTACCACCCCATCGTCAGAATCCTAAGCTTCTTCAACCTCACAAAGCCAGTTGTCCTCCTCAGTCCAAATCGGATCAATATTATACAATAAAAATTAAAATTTCAAAGATTTATAAATTATGTTCAAAACATATGATTTAGAAAAATATATTATTTTAATTATGTTACAACTAATAAATATTATTTAACAAACTAAAAAAAATAAAAAGTAATACATCAGTATAATGTGTCACAATAATAATAAAATAAATATTTAAATGTATCACTTCTGCGACGAATGCTACTTCCTATGACACCCTAAAACTTTTTCAAAGGAGAGAATATCACATTTGTCAAAATATTTAGAATATCACATTTGTCAAAATACAATCGGAACACTTTAAACTTTTTTCCTCCTATAAAATAGTTCAATCTCAATAAACTTGATTTAAGTATAATTACTTAATTTAATTATAAAAACTTACTAGTTCTTAAAAGGTTTTTATACAAAAAGTCATTTCAAATTAAATAAGTAAAATACAAATTACAATCCTTATTCCCAGTATCACCTATCAGAGCGGGTTTTCTCCCAAACTTGAACTTCAAGACTCATTAACCGGTAACAACTGCGATTTTGCAAACGCAAAGCCAAACCAGTCAAACACAAACAACGAAAGAGGTGAGTTACGAAATCATGTTAATAGTATAATATAAGTAAGAAGAACACGCAATTAATCATAAATAAACCGTATCGTTACACAAACATTCTTCAAGGAAAAACATCACATTATAAAGTCAAAATCACTCAAGGAAGATCAATACATTTCACTATAACATTAAATCATCTGAGAGAAATTATTATCGCACACGATACATATTAATCACAACAAAACAATCACAAGAAAATGCAATGCTATGCATGAGCTTAGACTCTACTTCACAATGTAGTACCATTCTAATTCTGAAGTACTTGGTTAGGAGGCTTGATACTATGCCACCATCCCGGTCTACGAATAATTCAAATTAGCTATATCCTCATAGATCCCCTTAACTCAACCTGAGACACATATACGCAACAGTCGAGGTAAATGTGTGTTGCATGGTAGCTCTCTACATTTGGAATTCTACCTCCAAGTCACCTAGGAATTCCCCACTTGATACCTCCTAGGTCTTACAATCTTGCCCTAACGCTCAACTGCAGACTACCACGATCAGGTTCATTCAGTTGTACTTCCCCAGAATCACTAGGCTTGTCATGCCCTACCTATATGATGACAAAATAATCTCCACTTCAAAAATTCTCAATATCTATTTTCTCCCCTCATTGGCCTATGATACTACATTAAGATCGTCATCTCAAATACAAATTGGAATCACCACCATTTCATCAACTATGAGGTTACTTCAACATTCTCATCACAAATTTATATCACTGTCATTAATCATACATCATCATCACATAAATCCATCACAAAGTTATATCATCAGTATCATCAATCATACATCATTAGCGTCACATAAAATCATCACAATGCATCCACCTTTTATTATTTCATCACATAAACTCATATAATCAAACATATACATAAAATTAATTCGACACCCAATATCACAATAATATCAAATATCACACATTTGAAGAAATTAAATCAATCAACACCTTACAAATATTTCTATTCCACATTTTAATCTCACAATTTCCATATATGCATATTAATTAATTTTCCCTCAAAGGGATACTACCGTACGTTGCGAGCCCCAGATGAATCGTTGGGAAATACAATTTTCCCGTTCATCTCACAATATATTATACACATGAATTCAAACGTTCTCTCACCCCTTACCTTATTTCGATGCTTTCATAGACGAATACGGTTCCACGAGAAAATAGCCTTTGTTCTTTGAATCTTTGTCCTTCAATTGATCTAACTTGACAGTTTATGGGTAAACATCAAAAAGAAAATTATGCAAAGACACTCTAAAAACCAATTTCGAAATTCGGTTAACGAAATTATGTGGCTGCCCTATTTCTTTTTCTTTAGGTACGCTATATTTCCTTCTTCTCTTTTCAATTAAAATTCATTTTATTAATTGTTTAATTAGGGTTTACTCTTGCATATGGGCTTAATATCAGTCAAAATAGAGAATAGTTATAAATAATTGAAATATAACTACATGTATACTTAATATTAGTCAAACGCACAGAAAAATATTACATTAATTGGGTACGTGTATATACACGTAAAATCGCATAAACTCTTATTCTTTAAAATATTACACTAAAATAGTATTATTTTTAGAAGAATGTATAAAATAATAAAATAAAATATTTATTATTTATATTGCTCATTTAATATAATATGTATCAAACTAGCACATCATAGAAAGCATCCTTATAACGAAAATTAGTCACAAAATTTATCAACATATATTCTAAAATAATTTTAACATCAAATTAATTATTTCAAATCCTATTTAATTAATAAAATAGTTTATTATAAAATTTAGGGTGTTACAATTCTCCCTTTGTTAAAGAAATTTCGTCCTCGAAATTTGTGGTGAGTGAACTAATATCTAACTTACTACCCTCAAGATTCATGCTTAGTCTATAAATATATTTAAGACATTCACTATTCAATTAAGCACAACATGTCAAAAATCAATTAGCTTAGCATGATAGGCTAACATGACACAACAAATTAATTAAACACATAACATTTAACAGCTCAAATATGAAGGAAGTATTATGATTAAATTATTAATCATTATCGTTTATAGATAAAACTAAGCATGTGAACTTAGTCAACAACACTTATTACATTCAGTTGAATCAAATAACACATATATCAAATACGCTCTCAAGTTCAACTAACAACTCAAGCAATATTCTATTAGTTTTAGTCTACTTAAAGGATGTCTAAATCCTAACAACAATTATTCTACGAGTTTCAAAAAATTACAAACAAAAATGCATATAACAACTCAATGACATGCAGTCACTTAAGCTTTTTTTTTAAAAAAAAAGTAAACTGTATAATCATAGTGAAATAGGACAAATATTTTCACATATGGTTTCAAACACACTCAAAGTATAACTTAATTTCAAAGTCTTATACACACATTTTAATTATAGAACTCCTACAATAGTTCTAGGTCCTTATCAAATGAGACAATATAGAAAAATAAGATACTAACACAATACACTTATTCATTTTAAGCAAGTACTTAGAAGCTCAAACATAATTAATGGAATGTTTAATTTAAGTACACACCTTCAACCTAATATTCACGCCACATAAACAATTATCAGCATTCAACATTGATGTCACATAAGATTCATAGTCACTCAACATTGTTTAAGAGATGAACATGGTTTTTAACTATTTCAAAAATAAAATTAACAGGTATTTCTAACTTTAATAACAACGGGTTATTGTCGCCTCTTTTATTGATGATGTGTCATCGGAGTAGCTAGTCCCTCTTACTCATGTAGTCAACTACTTAAGGTAACTATAACTGCAATCATTCAAATTCAAACATGGGTAATTAAAAGTATCTTTAACGTGGTTCAAGAGTGCGAAGGCAGCGCCACAACTTCTACTCCTTACTTCAAGTTAAAAATTCTCTTAACTGTATATCGACAATAACTTATTTGTAACTTACAAGTAGTAACAACGACACTTACATCAATATACAATCAATAATCAGATAGAAGAAATATAGAACTATTTCACCTTTAGATGCTCTCAACTACTCTAAACTCTATACACTAATTCCCAACAATTAGAACACATGAAACACAAACAATTCCAAATTTACATGATCCTATACACATTCACATAACCAATTCAAAAATTACACCAAGATTTTACGTTCATCTCATAACTCAAACGATGATTCTAAACATCAAAATATTCTCATAGAAGTCTAACTCCTCCAAATTGATCACGATTAAATTTTATTTTGAATTAATCCTCATCACTTAAAAGTTACAACAAATGAAAGCATAGATTTTTCAAGTAGTAGATAAGATAAATAATTATTTACTAGAAGATACAACATGTTACCAAACCAAATTGAATCAGGCAGTGCATAAATCACTTTCAGGGTTACACATCATTCTAAAAATTGATTTCTGGACTTAAATCATTATAAAAATATCACTAATCATTTAGCACCCAAAAAAATCTTTGAGAATTCAGAATTTTTCCTTAAATTATTTTCAATAATTCACGTCAAAATAAAAATAACTAAAATAAATCACATTTCTAAATACAATTAAAAAAAAAAAAAAGAAATCACGTGTATTTCTAAAATCTATAAGATTTCTAAAATTTCTTTCTTACTTTAATCATTAAAACACATTTCTAAATAATTAATCATTATAAAAATTATTATTTTCAACTTATATTTTGAAAGAAAATTTAAACTATGTATATAGATAGATAGAAAATTTTCTCATAAATTAACACTCCCAAGATAGTTCCAATTTATTTTCTTATATTCTCAAAACATACAAAAACAAAATTGTATATTTATATACATTGAGATAGTACACATGACACAAAGCATAAGGCATACTTGGTTATGATAATGAATTACACTAATTCATAAATCTACAAAATAACAGCCTCATCTCACACCAGCTACACACCATGTCTATAGATACAATTTCTATCAAGCCACAAAATTGGTCTAAAGCATAACACACCATCAATTTTAAAGATTTTGGAGACTTGTTCTAATTTTAAATATTGAGTCTCTAATAAAAAAAATGCAATTTTATAATAAAAAAATTGGTAAAATAAATTTTAGTATTTGTACACATACTAATCTACATGATGCACTCTACACATACCAGTCTACATGATGCATACTATTTTGTTAGGTTAATTCATGTAACAAGAAAAAATGTACAAACAACATGTCACCTTCTCATATTAAACTCAAATATACTTTCCGACATTGATAACACAACCACTACAATTCTACTAAAAAAAAACAATCTACTCATAAAATAGTAGAATACTAAAAAAGCATTCTACATCGTTAGGTTGTTTCTGATATTTTTATTTGTTGGATCTTGGCATTTATCACTTTAAGGTGTATTATTGTTGCACAAAATCTGCAAGTGTACGAGTTTGTCAAAGAGTAGTATAAAATAGTATATTATTTAAAATTAATTTTACAATTATCAAATTAATAAAAAATTTATATTATTTTGACGAATAAAAAGTATGGTTGATTCACAGTACAGAAAGCGTACGAATTAAAAAGAGAATAAAAACACAAATTTGAAATAAATGGAGAGAAGACCTTTGATCATGGTTTCACTTGTAATTTCAATACCAAAAATTCTAATGTCATATGAATCCTTATTTGTTCTTTCACTTATCAATCCATTTTTAAAACTATTAGCAAAGTTTGATCACTCAATATAAAATTATTTTTCCTAAATTTATTCTTTGATTGATCATACAAAATATAATTAAGAGAAAGTATAAAGAACAAAGAGGTTGAAATATTGAAAGATTAGTATCTATGTTTCATCATATAAGAATCCTAACCTCAATTATCCTATAGATCTACCAATTAATTGTATTTGGTCACTAGTCAATTGATTGATTAACGCATACAAATGTTGGTTATTCCAAACATGTAAATAAAATAATAAAATAATTTAATTGAGATGAAAAATAAGAATCCAAAATAAAACTAGAATTAAAAATAAGACGTAGTAAAAATGTATTTCAATTATAAGATCCACCAAAGACATTAGAAGTAAGCTTAGTTAGTCATTGAGTACATATACACTACTATAAATTCCGCTTTTAGTGACCGATTTGGAGACTAAATTATTTCAGTCAATTTAGAGACTGAATTAGAGATCAAAATACAAAACTATATAAAGAACCATTTTTTCGACACTAAATCGGTCCCTCTCAATTTTCCTCAAGAAACAAACTCTTTGTTCTTTTCTGAACCAACAACAAACCCTAAACTCTCTGATATGTGAAACAAGCAAAATCCGTTTCATCACCGCTTCTCCATTTCATCACTCGCTTCCCTCACAAAATCCATCATTTCACGCTTTGCTTCGGTGAAACAGAAAACCATAGCCACCACCCATAATCGATCGACTTAGTTGATGCTCTAAGTAAGGATCCCCTTTTTCGTCTCCCTGCACTCTCAAACTAGTCCATCTTTCGAAAAGATTCTAATGCCGAAAGGTCTTCTCAATCAATTGTTCTTGTTCTGCTGACTCCAAGTTTGATTCAATGGTTTTCTGAAAAAAACCTTGCCAAGAGGGACGATTTTAACGACAAAGGTCCTGGACCCTTAAACACATGAATCAAAAGCTCATCGGTAAGAAATATTTCTTCTTTGATGTTTCCTCGCAAGTCAAAACAATTTTGCTACATCTTGTTGATTTTATTCTATTTTAATTGGGCATGTCTTTGATTTGGTTTTCTCTCATCAGTTTCTCATAAGAAATCATCTCAAAATTTAATTGATTTGTGGACATGATTTTGTATTTAAGTGTATTATGTGTTATTTTATGAATGAATAAACATCAATGCTTAGGAAGACATCAATTTTAGGAATGAATGAACATCAATGTTTAGGAAGACATGTTTGCATATATATGCGCTTGAATATAAGTCAACTATATATTGTTTGATTTGATTCCAAAGATGAAAAAGGATTTTGGATACGGAGCAGCAACAACCATTCTATCATGCCAGACTCATTTAAGTTTTGTTAAGTTGTCAACTAGGCTATATATTACTGATTTCGAACTTTTAAGGTTATGTAAGAAGCTTCTTAATTTGATTTTCTTCCCACCCATTTTGGCAGCTATTGAATTTCTTATATGTGCCCTTGAAGGGAAGTATGATGCTATAATTATTGATTCCTCATATCCTGTGAGTGAGTCATTTGAATTCAAAATGGTTTGTTGAATATATTCAATAAATAATACATATTATTGGAATTAGCACTGAACAGAGCGTATGTTATATTGAAAATGAAAAAAAATAGTGTTTTGTACTATAATTTCTCACCCATTTGGAAATTGCTTAACTTGATCTCAACACTTATTTCTCAATCTAACACACTGTTACATATCAGGGATGTTCTTTACTTGATGTTTAGCCCTCATTTATGAGAAATTTTCAGTGATGACTTTAGGTTGTTTCGGTTGCTGGTATGATTGACTTATTTGGGTTACATACCATTTTGATTTGAGTTTTATCGAAAAGCTTCTTTTCTTTTATATTGTTTTGTTCGCTGGTATAACGATTGACTATCTATGTGTGCATCTACATTACATAGAAATATGATTTGGATTTTATCCAAAAGCACTTCATTTTCCTAAGATTTATGTGGACTTTTGTTGCTAAAATATTTTCATTCACTAAACTAAAATTGATTAGTCACTTACTAAATTTATTTAAAGTTTCACAAATTAAGATTCTTCCTTTGTTGGTTATTTTTATCAACAACTTACAAGATCACTTTTTGATTTTGGTCCTGCACAGGAACTTGTAGAGAAACCGTTTTTTGTGATAAATTGGCCACAATATTCAAAAGTTATATTTTTCAAGCTAAATATCCTATCAAAAGCATACATTTCATAATATAAAAACCAAGAAAGTCAATTATTCAATTCATACTTAATTAATCTCAACTGAGTTGTCTATTGATCAGATGCAGAATGCAAGCATAGAAGTGGTGTAAGAATCAGATTTAAATTAAGAAAATTCAAGAATTGGTACAACAAGCTTTTACAACTTTAATTTTAAGAATAAACATTAATAATTAATTAACAACTTAAACAGAAGTAATAAATAATACATAAACTGATAAAAGGTTGCAACATAACATATATGTAATATTCAGTCATTGATAAAAATTTGAATTGAAGAGAACAGGGTTAATTAATTGTTAGCTAAGGCTAAAATATTATAATGAATAATTTAAAAAGATCATTTTCGGATTTTGATCTCCATAAAAATTTTCTATAAATACATTATTGGTATGAGAAATTTTAATCACAACACTATTGAAAGAGAAAAGAAAGTTTGATGGAGAAGGAAATGATGTTGCAAGATATAGATGCTATGATGGAAAAGAAAAAAAGCATTCCTTTCAACCCTAAAGTTAATTTTAGTTTGAATATACTTTTCGCGCAAGTTGCTCCACATTTCTACACCAATCAAGAGTTATCACAAATAGAAGAACTATACCAAAGTGTTTGCCAAGAAACAAAGTCACCTCTTATTTCACAAAACACAATGAAAAAAGAGAAAGTGAATAATAACAAGAAGAGTCATTGCCCAAGTGATGAAGGTTGTATGTCTTAAGGAGAAAGAAGAGTCAAACCAAAGATCACATAGAAAAAGGAATAATCACAACCACTAAAATTGCCTATTCATATCAAGGACAAGATTACAAAGTTTTATGGCACTAATTTAATGTGTGCTATGTGCAAGACTTTGTATTAAACGAATCTCAATAAAAATAATAATCATATTTCAATGCCAATTAAAAAAATCAAATGTGATTTTCTCACTACGATAGAGAAGAAAATATTAGATAAAAAGAAAAAAGATAAACCTCTTGGTTTGGAAATGATTATATTAGATCATTCGTTTAGAGAGTTTACTATGTCTTTGAAAAAGTATAAAATGCACTCGACTAGTATTTATAATCTTATTGAGAATTGAAAGCTTCTTGTGTCGCAAAATAATTTGAAAGAGGATCAAAAACTTAGCATTTGGCCATTTAAGATCAATGACAAGCTGCACTTTGAATTTGTACTAAAAATAATAAATTTATGTTTGAAATTTTGATCTTTAAGTTTTTGATATTTTAATTGTTGAAAAGGTTCTAAAATGGATATTTAGAACTAAGGATGAAAGAAATTTTTGAAGTGAGAATTAGGGCTTGGGAATTCAAAAAATTACTAGGGTACATAAAGGATTTGATCTAGGTTTTAAAAATGGGTTGAAAACCTAAATTTTTATGTTTAAAGTGTTGTTGAAAATTTTATAATTTTAGAAATGTAATAAAAAAATATTAAAATTGGAACATTGAAAAATATTTTACAAGTGTTGGTGTTGTAAAAGATCTCAATTGATTAAAGTTTTCTTTTTTATATATAAAATAGTTTAGTTCATATTTTCAGACGAAAAAGATCTCAATTTTTATTTTCAATAATTTTGAAGTGATATTTAAAAAAAAAAAAACTCACCAATTTAAAAATCATAGTGTTACAGTTTTTATGGGCTTGGGCTCATACAGTGGACAACAAGATTGTCCATATATTAGTGTCTTAGGCGGCTGTTAAAATGAATTGAAAAAGAAAAGGGTCTCGATATATATTTTTTTTTTTTTATTGGTCTCCGATGTTTTTTTTTTAAATGATTATAAACTAATAATTCATAGTTTTTTAGTATAATTTTTATTTATATATTTAACAGTTCAATTTAAGTTCGATTGTAGTTTAACCGATTAAACCAATTGAACCATGACTCGAATTTGATTTGAACCAATGACTCATAGCATTGGTTTGATTTTTGGTCCAATTTTAAAAATATTAATACTTTTTATAAATATATTTTTTATAAAAAAGTGTAAGACATTAAATACACCAACTAATATTTAAAAAATAAATATTAACTGAAGATAAAAAAAAATCATTTAAACCAAAAAAATCTTATAATTGAAACCAAATTTAGTATTTGGTAAGTAATTATATATATCATTATATGAATTATGTTGCATTAACGATATTTAATAAGAGATAAGCATTAGTCCCCTACAAAAACAATAAATGTTAAATTTTGTTTCTCTAAATATATTTAGTAATCAACTCATTTTTGTCATTACATCAAGATTAGATGTCTCTTATTTTGAATTTCTTAAATCAAATTCCAAATACAGACCCATTAATAATATCCATGGTATGTTGAATTTGCGACCACATGTAGGGTCAACCTGATAGTAAGTCCTCTCTAGACACATAGAGAACCCTCTCTAGACACTTTTGAAAATAAAAATCATCAAAGATTTTAACAACACAATTAGAATCAACAAAACTTTTGTTAGATCTACAGTGAGTTTGATAGTCATAGCTTCATTTGTCTAAACATCCATAAACCCTTTTCTGATACAAGTTGTTGTCGCCGCCTCTCCAATCTCATTCCTTATATTGTATTGTAACAAGATATATGAGATGTTATCTAAACATATTTCTAAACACAAATACATTTGGCCCCCACATAATCTCTCTTCTTTACTTTCCCCCTTTTTTTATCTCTCTTTTTCACAGTTTTTTTTGACTTCCTACAAAAACAAACCTCACACATTCATCTTCCCTTTCTTCCATAATTCCTCCTTCTTTTTATTTACTGATTTTAATCAAATTTTTAATGAAGTAACTTGAGCAACCTTATCTCCTCCCTTGCAAGTTAACTTCTCATTTTCTTCTTTCCCACAATGTTGAGTTTCAAATTTTGTCTTTCAGTTATTAATGGGGTTGTTTTCTTATCTTGTTTGCTTTAACTTGTTTACTTTAAGAATGTGTTGGTTTTTTTAGACATTAGTATTGAGAATAACCAAAAACCCTAAACCCAAAATTAAGAAACCCTAAATCATTAATTAAAAACCCTAAATTGAAGGAAACAACAATCACACAAAGAAACAACAACAATGTTTGTAAAAGCAACTGAAAAAGAAAACAACAAAAGTATTGTTTACAATTCACAGCCTAATTTGTAGGCAAAAATTCACAGCCCTAATTTTTAGGCAACAATGCTTGAACAATTCACAACCCTAATGCTTGAACCAATAATGCTTACACTATTAACCAAAAAAGAAAGACCCAAAAAAACCCAAAAAATCGTGTAAATGCCAAGAAAACCGTTGTATGAGCCAAGAACAACAAGCAAACAAAGCCGATCTAAACCGACAACAACAAAACAAAGTCAGAGAAAAAATAAAACAAAAGTGAATATTAAAAGAAGACTGACCTGATTGATCCGAAAGGAAGAGAGACTTACTGGGAGAGGAAAAAGATCGATGAATGAGAACGGGAGAGGAAGAAGATCGATAAAGATGAAAAGGAAGAGAGAGAAGAGAGAGAGTGTGGTGTTTGTTTGTTTAATTTTATTTTATTATTAATTAATAAAGAGAGAGTATAAGTGTGTATAAGGTATATAGGTATACCGTACAGTAGTTGTGTTTGTATTTGTGTTTGAAATTGTGTTTAAATAACATTGCTGAAGATTTTAACAACACAATCAGAATCAACAAAACTTTTGTTAGATCTACAGTGAGTTTGATAGTCATAGCTTCAGTTGTCTAAACATCCATAAACCCTTTTCTAATACAAGTTGTTGTCGCCGCCTCTCCAATCTCATTCCTTATATTGTATTGTAACAAGAGATCTTTAACAAACATAATATCACAATCAAGGGGTTTTGGTGAAAAACTCCTAAATCTATTTTGAAATAATAAACCAATTGTTCTCCCAAACTCTACTAGATATATGTGGATTGTGTGTCGAATGACTAAAGAAGTTGATCTTCAAGGAATTTGGTGACAGTCAAAATAAACAAAAACAAGCAGAAAATAAACCATAGTTCGCTTCCAGTAATTCCATGTTTACCACAACATTTTGAATTTTCAATACCAAAAGAAGCAAAACCCAATTCTATCATGAGTGACAAAACATAAACATTTAAATTTCTCAACAATAATCTGATTGCAATTCCAGTCTCGACCACCACAACCATGAAATTTAGATTTCGAAACATGTGACAAATCATTCCATTCCTAATGCTGAAGCTTGATTAACCACAAACACCATTTTCCCAACACTAACTAACTAATATTATTTCTACCCTCGACAAAAACAATGACAAAGAAACAATCAATTAATTAATCAATTATACAGCAAAGAAGAGAAAACAAACTAATATACCGTGCCGGGTCCTTCCGTGCATGGTTCCCCGGCCAAAGCTATGATTCTAGCACCAGTTCCGGGATTACAAGCACTAAGCAATCCAGCTGCAACACTCAATGCAACTCCGGTACAGCGAGCATGTCGTTTGCCGGGAGGAACAGGCCACTGATCGCGCTGTAATTCATCTAACAGCTGAAACAACAAAACACAATCACAACTCAACAATATAAACAGTGAAATCATCTCAATTCATCATATATCAATTAAAAAAAAAGAGTAAAATCGAAGAAAATTTACCGAATTGAGAGTGTATTCACAATCAGATGCAGGCAACAAAAACCGCGACACACCAGAGTTAGGGAAAGGAGCACCCTTCATAGGTCCCCTAGCAGAAGCAGAAGAAGCAAGACCTAACTGTTCCAAAATCTGATCTTTAGAAATCTCTTTGGAACCACGAAAGACATAAACCTTAGACATATCAGAGAATCCCAATTCATGAACCTGAACCTGAGTATCAAACGATAAAAAACCAACAAGTGCATTATCAGGAAAAAGGCCGATAGCACGTTTAAGAGCAGATTTGAGAAATTCGATCTCTTCATCGATGATACAAGTATCAAGGAGAAAGAGAAAAACAGGGGATGGAGGAGGATTAGGATCAACGGTGGTGTATTGAGGGTAAAGTTTACCATGTAGATTTGTTTCAGAGATAGCGTTATAATGAGGAAGGAAATGGTTACGTTGATAACAGAAAGGACAGATCCAGATCTTGGCGGTGAAATCGACACGAGCGTAAGGACCAAGGACGGAGGTGCAGGTTTTGCAACGGAGAGGGGCGTAAGGGACACGAGGGCGGATCACGGGTAAAATGGCTGCTAGAGGGATGACGAAATTGCTTGCTTCTACTTTGTTTCGTGGCCAAAGGATCCATGTCATGCGAACTCCATCTACTCCCTCGTAATATGTGCTGGCGATTTCAGACATCCTTGCTTGCACACTGTACGATTTGATTTTTTTTAATTTCAGAAATATACAATTTAGGGGTGTAGGTGACTTGAGTTTGCCCGGTTTTGACAAAATTTCAATCCTGGATTATATTTAGATTGGATTTCATTTAACCCGAACCGATCCGACCCGATCAAGAACGGATTGGGTTGGGTTGGTTCGCGGGTTATACATAAATAATAACCAATTTTTTATTTTACGAGAAAATATATTGAATGAAAATATATTTAATAAATGTCTCAAAAACTATAAAATTTCAATCATATCATTCAATTCTTTAAAAAAAAGTCATCAACCTCTTATAAAAAAAATAAATTCAACAACAGTAAATCAATAAAATATGAAAATTCATCAATTTTAAGCAATGTCAACTTCAAGTAAAAGCACTTAACAAGTTCTTCAAAGTCGAGAATGAAACAATTAGAAATCTGCAAAAATAAATATTAATAATAAAAGTGAGGAGAAAACAGCTAGCATTGCTACTTGGACAATCACATTACTTTCATCATTACACATAACCCACCAACCATTTTAGTTTATTAATCTACCCCAGTGCTTCATTTGTTTATAGTTAGAGTACTTACTATTTTCAAATAAAATACTAAAAAAAAGTGTTTAATAGATTTAAATGTAAAAAATTTAAATTAAATTCATCATAAACTTTTGCATAAGCATCATTTTTGCTCATAAATAATATTTAATTCAAATGAATAGTATTTAACTTAAAAAAATTGTATTTAACAAATGTAATTAAACTAAATTCATTATAAGGATAAGCATAAGCTTTCCGTTCATACATTTATTATGTAAAACTATAACAAAATATAACATTTAAATAAATAGTATTTAACTCAAAAATTAAATTGCTCTTTTGAAAGAGACAACTCAAAAATTTGATACGAATTTTATGAGTAGGCATATACGAGATTACAAGGCCAAAACAAATTAAACGCTAAACTGCGAGAAAAATTCAGTATTTAGCCTAGACGCATGAACACCTTGCATCAACATTATTAATAATATCTTATTATAACTAATTCGTATAAAAATCAGTTATGAGCACCTACAGAACAAAAGAAGAAGGTGGATGGCAGCGCGGCTTCAAGAAGTTTAAAAGAAGGTGGACGCAGAAAGTCGGGTTTACAGGTCGACGGATTCAAATTGTTAAACCCATTACCCGAATCAACAATGAGTGGGTTTCAACGGGTTAGGTTTGGTTGGACCCGAAAGTGACCAGGTACGGATAAAAATCAAGTTAAGTTGGGTGATCGGGGTTAGCAGATCGATCCTCACCTATGTACATCTCTAAATGCAAAAAGCTTTCTCTCTCTTTCTTACACCCTTGCTCGCTCACACACCCCAACCGTAACGCTGCACAATGATCTTAAGATACGACACACACATTCAACACCAACACTAATAATCTCTTTTTCACCGTTAAATTCCGGTGTTTTTTCTCTCTCTATTTTATAAATATAAACTAACATTTCATTTTTTAATTCTAATAATTATCCTATAGTCCCTTTTCAATTGAAATTAATTTCAATATTACAACTTCAGATTTATTCACTCACCAAAAAACAAAATCAGATTTATTCTACTATATGTATTTCTTGCAACTTCAAGGATTTTTCACATAAATATCCCTTTTTAAAAAAAAATTCTCAATATGCCCCATTTCCAAATTTAATTCCATGTCTGCCCTACTTTTTGAACCCAGTATGAGGTCGTAACAGGGGATGTGCGACCAGCTGAAGAGCTCGTTTTTCAGGCCCAGTGGGAGGTCGCTGGCTGGGGGTGCGACCTCTTACTGGGTTTTTTTTTTGTCGTATAGTATTTTTTAGGTATTTTTAAATAATTAATTAATTATAATAATAATAATACATTAATAATAATAATAATAATAAATTAATTAATAAATAATAATAATAATAATTAATAAATATATAATAATACATTAATTAATAATAATAATAATAATACATTAAAAATAATAATAATACATTAAAAATAATAATAATAATAATAATAATAATAATAATAATAGTTGTAATAAATTATACATTAATAATAAAAATAATAAATAATAATTATTATTATTACTATTATTATTATTATTATTATTATTATTATTATTATTATTATTATAAATGATGATAACTAAAAATAATTAAAAATAATTAAAAATAGAAAATTATATTAAAATTTTTAAGAAAATACATTAAAAAAAAATACATCAAATTTGAGTAGATGTGCCCGCAACGTTTGGACAATGTTTCCTAATATAATCAGATACCCTACATAATCCGCATTTTCTTGGTATTCTTTATGTAGTGTCCATTTATGTTCTAATGCGTTTTTCTCTTTGGGCGACCTTTCTTGACTCTCCGTATTAATGGATTGTGACGCAGCCTCGCATTTCTCGTGGCCTGGGCCTGCGACCTATAAATACCCACCTCTCTATCACAACTTCCTCACTTCATCTTTATCCAACAACATCCTCTTTCATCTTTATTCAAATATATCTCTTATACAAAATTTCTATTTTTATCATGGAACTATCTACGAATCACAGAGCTAAAATCGAATATATTAAAGCATTTGTAAGTTTTGGATTTTATTTTATTTTATTTTAATTTATTTTATTTATAATATTTTCAATCTCATTACTTGTTTTATTTTATTTTATCCTATTAATTTCAGTCACCGTTAAAGGATAAACTAAAATGTCACGGTAACATCAATAAAAAACCAAATGAAGCCATATTACCATATTTACAAGAGGCTGACTTCGATGTAGTGATCAAACTCGGAAATTATAAACTAGATGTGGGTCTGATCACTGCTATGGTTGAGAGATGGAGACCAGAAACTCACACATATCATCTTCCTGTAGGTGAATGCACAATAACTTTGGAAGATGTATGTTGACACCTAATTTTGTCCGCTTTTTATTTATTTATCTATTTATTTATATTTTACTTTTAATAAAAAAAGGGGTAATAATAATAATAAATGTATAGAAATATAAAAAATAAAAATAAATAATTAGGGCTTTAAACTTTAAACAATCACATATGTTCCTAGTTTTTGTTTACCTCTAATTCCTGTTTAGACTTTTTCTAAAAAAAAATATATATATATAAAAAAAAATATATATAAAAATATATAAAAAGATAATTAAAAAAAAATAAAAAAAAATAATAACAAATAAATAAAGATACATAATTGAATGAAAGAAACTGAAAAGAAATGGTCTTGAAAAAAGAAAGAAGAGAGAATAATAGGCAGAAGAGGAGCAGATAATCTGGTCTTGAAAAATCAGTCCAGCAAAACCATAGTAAGGTATCACTTTCTTATTGCTTCTCTAATTTCTCCTTATTAGTCTTTGTTTGTATTGAATCCCTTTAAAAAAAAATTTTTTTTTCTCTTCTCTTTTTCTGTTTATGCAAAAATAAACTCATATGTTAAGTTTTCATTTTTCTAAAGTTGTATGTTCCTAAAATTGTTTTCTTTGCAACACGAAATACTAAAAAAAAATATAACTAATTGATGTTTATAAACCAATCACCAAAAAAACAAATTTCACCATATTGTAATATAACAGAAAACTCATATCACGTCTTTATCAAAATAACAAAAAATCATAACAACAAATAAATAGTTTTCCTTAGGATTAGAATTAATGGTCGCTGCCGCCGGATGAAATTCATCCTCGCTCGCCGCGCCACATCTCACCTCTTTTTCGTTATTATTATATTTTCGTTACGTTGTTTTTTTTAACAAAAATTCGTTTTTCTTTAAAACAAAAAATAAAAAGATACAATCCGTGAACAAACATCTCACCTATTTTTTTCGTTATTATTATTATTATTATTATTATCACTATTACCACTATTACTATTATTATTATTATTATCACTATTATGTTGTTAATTTATTTTGATATGTATATATATAAAGTAAAATTAATAATAAAATCAGTCAACACATAAATATTTTCTATCCAAGAACTACATGTGTTTTGATTTCCCAATTGTACCTGGGGATACGTAGGAGCAAGGTTTTTTCCTTGTCAAACCAAATTAATAAAAAAAATATTTTTCCTTCTTTTATTAATGTAAATAATTTATTTATTTTTTAGTATTCTTTTTGGGGTAAAAATAAATTAATAAATAGTTTATATAGAATTAATTATAGGGTAACCGTTTTAACGGACGTTGTAGGGTGGTAATACTTTCCCTACTCGTAATCGACTCCCGAATCCGAATTTTTGGTTCAAAAATCATTATTTTAGGTTTTATCCAATTTTTCCTTCGAATAAAATAAAATTGGTGGCGACTCGTTTTTCGCGGACAAACCGGACGCGACAGCTGGCGGCTCCGCTGGGGACAATAAAATTGAGAGTCAAGCCCAATCTAATTAATTGTATATAATTATTTCTTATTTATTGTTTTATTTATATTACCCCTATTGTTTTATTTGTTTTGTTATATTGTGAATATAATTATATGTGTCTTGTTAATTTATTTTCATTGTGATTTTTTTTAATTTTACTTTATTTATTTTTCTATACACTACTCTAACACGATTCACACACTTATGAGTGGGCTCTATACCCGAGCTGAGTGCAACCTAAGATAAGTTAGAGACTATGTAATGATAATCTTCTGGATGTACATCCTGTTTGGTTGTCATGCAAGTCTCACCTAGAGTTGACCTTTTCTATAATATTGCCATTTTAATAGTTTACCTATTAATTGGTTTAATATTTTAGAATTGAGTTGTGTGCTCTAGGAACCAATTTAGAACCATAGAGCTACCCATGGTAAAGGTTCACATAAAAAAAAACATAAGAAAAAAAGAATCGTGTAAATCTCATGTACATACGAAAAACCTACTCTATGTCATGTTCACTTTTACCTTCTAGTATACCCAAGTTTTTTTTTTTTTTTTTTGCATCATATTCTTCATCATGGTCACTTTTGAAAAAATATCATTATCATATCATCTTCAAAACCATAAAAATTAAGGCTTGTTGTGAATAACTTTAACCACAGGAAACATGGGATCAAATGGTGGCTCAAACATTACTCCATTAAGAAAGACCTTGCCATTGAGAGTTCTCAAACCAGATGTAAGCAACCTTAAAAATCTCGCTCGGAAGTTGAAAAAGGTACAACGTGTAATCTTTATGGGGAAATTTGGAAAAATTCTTGATTTACTTGAAGTTAATGTGCAAGTGGATGCCCTTACAGCGTTGGCCCAATTCTATGACCCTCCTTTCAGGTGTTTCACCTTTAAGGACTTTCAGTTGGCCCCAACGTTGGAAGAGTTTGAACGAATAATTGGATATCCGATGAAGGGGAGCAAACCTTACCAGTACATGGAACACTACCCTTCACTGAAAACAATTGCTGAAACATTTGATATCCCTATAAAGGAAATAGAAGACAATAGAACCAACAAAGACAATTTGATCGGATTCCCAGTAAAATATCTTGAAGAGAAAGCAGTAAACTTAGCGAGAGATGGAAAATGGGACACTTTCATGGATGTGCTCGCCTTAATTATATATGGGATTGTTTTATTTCCAAGTGTTAAGGACTTTGTGGATTTTACGGCGGTAGACGTTTTTTTGGCCTACAAGCATAGAGGGGAGAACCCCGTACCGGCGGTTTTGGCTGACATTTACTGCACACTCGACTTCCGTCATGAGAAAGAAGGGGGCATAATCCATTGCTGCTCGCCAGTACTATATCTTTGGTTTGTCAAACATATTGTCCAAGACACACATCAGTTAAGAACTAAGAGCAAAAAGGAATGGGCCAACATTCTAGCAA
Source organism: Cicer yamashitae (assembly GCA_037974755.1). NCBI lineage: Eukaryota > Viridiplantae > Streptophyta > Magnoliopsida > Fabales > Fabaceae > Cicer > Cicer yamashitae. The sequence continues at coordinate 38,833,400 of JBBPBQ010000002.1, read as the reverse complement.
ATCTCAACGAAAGAACTGTCCAGTGGTATTCCCGGAGTCAAGATATAAATGAAGTGATTTGTAGATGCGGTGTCTTTGTCGATGTTCCCCTCATGGGAACTAAAGGGTGTATAAATTATAGTCCCTATGTTGCATTGATACAACTGGGTTATCCTATGACGAAGCCTCCGATGATGGATGTAACAAAATCTTTTATCATTCGTGGACGAGACGTTTATGATGCTAGCCTGCTGAGAAGAATACGTAAGTCTTGGGGAGATGTCATTAGAAGAGGTCAAGAATTAGGGCCTAGAAGTTGTGGTATAGGAGAGGAATATCATAATTGGGTGAAAAAGAGGGCATTAGAGATCAAGTTGCCTTTTCATTGCAACACAGTTGCTCCCGAAGTAGTAACAACAGAATCCTTTTTCAGTACTGAAGATTTAGAGGCTGACTTAGCTCTGACAAGAAATTGAGAAATTACAACAAGAATTGGAGAGGGCTCACCAGGCTTATAGAGATATGGAGTATAAGAATACTCAACAATCCCTTATCCTTGAGAAAGTACAGAAAAGAGCAAGAGAGGAAGAAGAAAGCAAGAATAGAACTCGGATCTGTTTGCGGGGTGCAAATGAAGAGTTGAGACTCAGACGTCAAGAAAGGGATGATGCAGTGATTGAAGGTCTCAGGCTTAAGGAGTTGCTAAAAAAATATGGGGAAAAACATGACGTCATCCGTCGACAAGAAGCAAATATAAAGCAACAAATAGAGAGGGTAAAAGCGGAATGTGAAAGCAAGATAATGGTAGAAAGGCAATGTCAAGAAGAGATCGTTGAGGCATACCGAGTTGAACTTGCAAGAAAAGAAGACGAGATGCATACACAAAAAGACACTATCGAGAGACTTGTTCAAGAAGGAATGTTTTGGATGGACCGCTTCTCCAAACTAGTTTATTTAACCAATTCGGCTATCGGAGATATTCCACCGTTATTAAGAGATGCAGACGGGATGGTTAATCCTCTCTCTACCCTTCAAGAGATCTCCATTTTTATTGAGCATTGTAAAAGTTTAATTGAGCAAATGAAAAAAATGATTGCTCATTAAATTTTCAAATTCCTTATGTTACTACTTTCGTGTTGTTAAGTTTTGTTTGTTCTCTCATTTGTGGTAAAACTTGTATTTTCTCAATGAATTAAATTTGGCTCCACTTTTGATCTCATGGTTCTCTCTTTATTATTGGTTAAGATATTCACAAACAAGCAATAAATAGGTCTTTAACATTCATGCATCATTACATTTTCATACATCACATTGCATACTCATGCCATATTCTTTCACAGAAAAAATAACACAACAAATAAAAAAACTGGTGCTACGACACCGTTATCAAACACGATCCCAGTCAAAAATCATGGATGAGCTAGAGCAAACAGAAATAAGAGAAGACGTGAACCAACTCAAGGGGCAAATGACCAAGATCTTGGAGATTCTACAAGCACTTGGAAATAGAAATGATGGGAATCCTTTGGTAGATGAGGGGATGCCCCAAAACACTCTTGTTCACCCAACGGGCGTCGCTCCACACCTTCACACTAATTATCAAGAAGGGAAGGCACAACAATTTCCACCTTATGGTATGCCGCCAGGTTATACCCCACCCATAGACACTCATCCCCCCAACGACAATCCGCAGGTCGTGGCTACAAATCCGCAACATAGTGCTGGCGAGTTCCCTCAAGTGCAACCTTCACCCCTTACTTTGAGATTTCCTAGCTCTTCGTCGCAAGGAAAAGCTACCGAAGCTACGCCGGTGATGTTTAACATACCTCATGAACCTCGACCACTCGAGAGCAATCAATCCCAAGAAAAATGGCAAGCCTTAGAAGAGCGCTTAAGAGTCATCGAAGGGGGAAACAATTATGGATTTGATGCTTCAGACCTATGCCTCGTTTCTGATGTTATAATACCTCCAAAATTCAAGTTGCCTGAATTCGACAAATACAAGGGAACTACGTGCCCCAAGAACCATCTTATTATGTATTGTTGAAAAATGGGTTTTTGCGCCCATGACGAAAAACTGCTAATCCACTTCTTTCAAGACAGTTTAACAAGAGCTTCCATGCGTTGGTATATGCACCTTGAGCGAGCTCACATCGGCTCTTGGAAAGATTTGGTGGATGCCTTTTTGAAACAATACAAATATAATCTTGACATGGCTCCTGACAGAATGCAGTTGCAAAATATGACAAAACGAGACAATGAAACATTCAAGGAATATGCCCAACGATGGAGAGAGCTAGCTTCCCAGGTTGAACCCTCCTATCAGAAAAAGAAATGGTGACCATGTTCATAAACACTCTTCAACCTCCGTTTTATGACAAAATGATAGGAAGCGTCTCGTCAAATTTTTTAGATCTCGTCATCAAAGGCGAAAGAGTAGAAATGGGATTGAAAAGCGGAAAGATTACTTCTGGCTATCCCAAATTGAATAACACAAAGAAGCCGCCCATGGGTGCGAATAAGAAAAAGGAGGGAGAAAGCCATTTTGTGGCGTCAAACCCAACTAATCATTCTTTCGTGCATCGCCCCTACGCCGCTGCAACCTCACAAACCTCAAGTACCATAAGTCAAAACTAGGGAAGAAAAAAAAGAAAAGAGATTAGCTCGGATCGAGAATCGAGAGCCTAGAACTGAAAGGATTCCCATCTGTGACATCCAACAGAGTTTCCAAAGTGCAAGACCAACAAGTGAGATCCATATCGCAGCAGCTGGAGATGACATTTCTGTTGATGAAGCTGATTGGATTCGTCCGTGTGGTGCAGGAGCAGAAATCAAGAATTGGATATTAGTCAAATCGCCTATAATATTTAATGCAATTCCCATGTAATTCTAAAAGCATTATTACTCTTATTAAGACCTTAAGATACTTCATTATATTTAGGATGGACACAATTTTGTTTTGCCAGTACTTTGAATTTCAATAAATGCATTCTCATTTTATTTTCTTATTATTCTTTCTTATCGTTCTCATATTTTAACATTCATTCGCCAAAATTTTTCTTTTTTCTTTCTTTCTTTTTTTCCTTCCCCTTATCCTAGCCTTGAATCCTGCAGATTTGGGAATAGTCTATTCACAGATGACTGTACTAAGATCTCGTCGCATAATTTTGACAATCTTGTTAGTCAAACAGAAAAAGATAACAAAGACGAATATGAACCTCCTCTAGAGTTGTTAAGAGCGGTAGAACGGGAAGCCAAGGGTATCATGCCCTATGAGGAACCGACGAAAATGATTAATCTAGGGACAGAAGAAATAAAGAAAGAAATTAAAGTTGGCACCATCTTAAAGAAAGAAGTGTATCACGAACTAATCCAACTCCTACATGAATACAAAGATGTTTTTGTTTGGTCATATCAGGATATGCTTGGATTGGATACTAGCATAGTGGAGCATAAATTGCCCTTAAAACCCGATTTTTCTCCGGTCAAACAAAAATTAAGGCGAATGAGTCCCGATATGTCATTAAAAATTAGGGAAGAAGTAAAAAAACAATTTGACGCAGGATTCCTGGCTGTGGCAAATTATCCCCAATGGATAGCCAATATCGTACCGGTGCCGAAAAAGGATGGCAAAGTTCGAATGTGTGTCGACTATAGGGACCATAACAAAGCCAGTCCTAAAGATGATTTCCCGTTACCTCACATCGATATTCTGGTTGACAATACGGCTTGCCATTCACTCTTTTCTTTTATGGATGGTTTCTCTGGGTATAATCAAATTAAGATGGCAGCTGAAGATATGGAAAAAACGACTTTCATCACCCCTTGGGGAACATTTTGTTACAAAGTAATGCCTTTTGATCTGAAAAATGTTGGGGCGACCTACCAAAGAGCTATAGTAACCCTATTCCATGACATGACACATAAAGAGGTAGAAGTTTATGTAGACGACATGATTGCTAAGTCACAAACAGAAGAAAAACATATTATTGATCTAAAGAAACTCTTCGAAAGACTTAGAAAGTTTAAGCTAAAGCTTAATCCTTCCAAGTGTACTTTCGGCGTGAGGCCGGAAAAATTATTGGGATTTGTGGTTAGTCAGAAGGGAATAGAGGTTGACCCCGATAAGATTCGGGCCATTTCAGAAATGCCTCCCCTGAGTACCGAAAGAGAAGTTCGCGGTTTTCTTGGGAGATTAAATTATATTTCAAGATTTATATCACAACTAACTGCGACTTGTGAACCGATCTTTAAACTTTACGGAAAAATCAAACAGTTGTGTGGAACGAAGAATGTCAAAACGCATTTGAAAAAATCCGATAGTATTTGCAAAAGCCTCCAATTCTAGTCCCCCCAGTTCTGGGCCGACCCTTGATTATGTATCTTACAGTTCTCGACGGGGCCATGGGATGCGTGCTGGGGCAACACGATGAAACAGGAAAAAAAGGAGCATGCCATTTACTATCTAAGTAAAAAATTTACAGAGGTTGAAACAAGATATACAATGTTAGAACGTATTTGTTGTGACTTAGCCTGGGCGGCCCATCGCTTGAGGCAATACATGATTTGCCACACGACTTACTTGATCTCCAAAATGGATCCAATCAAGTACACTTTTGAAAAGCCTGCTCTCACAGGGCGAATCGCTCGCTGGCAGGCGATGTTATCAGAATATGATATTACCTATGTTACTCAGAAAGCCATCAAATGGAGTGCCTAAGCAGATTATCTAGCTAATCAACCTGTGGATGATTATAAGTCAATGCAATGTGAATTCCCAGACGAAAGCATCATGGTTATGTTTGAAGAATGCGATAATGGAAAATGGACCTTGTTGTTCGACGGGGCCTCAAACATAATGGGGCATGGGATTGGGGTTGTCTTAATATCTCCCAAAAAACAGTTCATACTTATCACAGTGCGCTTGTGTTTTGATTATACCAATAATATGGCAGAATATGAAGCTTGTGCCATGGGAATTTTGGCAGCTTTGGAATCAAAAGCGAAAGTGCTGGAAGTGTATGGAGATTCAACTCTGGTCATTAATCAGCTTAACCAAGAATGGGAAACTCGAGATAAGAAGTTAATACCTTATTTTACCTACATAAACGAATTGTCTTTACAATTTGAAAAAATCACCTTTCACCATGTCCCTCGAGAAAACAATCAATTGGCTGATGCTTTGGCTACTTTATCCTCGATGTTCCAAATAAGTCAAAGCGATGAAATCCCATCCATTAAATTGGAGAGTCGAGATCATCCTGCCTACTGCCACTTAATGGAAGAAGAAATTGATGGGAAACCGTGGTATCACGACATCAAAGTACTGGAAAGTAAAACATATACCATACCTCGATATAATGAATTGCGACAAAGTCGGATATATTAGAGGTTATTTAGAGTGCAAGGCAGACGACAATATGAGATCCAACTATAGATTACAACAGAAATTCTTCTTCAAAAAAAAACCAAAAAAA
>JBBPBQ010000002.1:38814943-38827090 GCA_037974755.1 Cicer yamashitae | reverse complement strand
GAGAAAACGACCCGCATCTTGAAGCCGGGAAAACGACTCGCACCCGAAGCCGAGAAAACGACCCGCATCTTGAAGCCGGGAAAACGACTCGCACCCTTCTAAAAAATTCTTTTCAGACAAAATTAGAGTTGTCATCTTTACTTATCTTTTACTTTGATTCTCAAGTAAATTCTAAGTAAAGAGGGGCAGCTGTTGACACCTAATTTTGTCCGCTTTTTATTTATTTATCTATTTATTTATATTTTACTTTTAATAAAAAAAAAGGGAAATAATAATAATAAATGTATAGAAATATAAAAATAAAAATAAATAATTAGGGCTTTAAACTTTAAACAATCACATATGTTCCTAGTTTTTGTTTGCCTCTAATTCCTGTTTAGACTTTTTTCTAAAAAAAAATATATATATAAAAAAAATATATATAAAAAAAATATATATAAAAATATATAAAAGGATAATTAAAAAAAAATAAAAAAAATAATAACAAATAAATAAAGATACATAATTGAATGAAAGAAACTGAAAAGAAATGGATTGATGGTCATAAAAATCGGTATAATGAGGATCAATTGAATGGATTGATGGTCATAAAAATCGGTATAATGATAATCAATTGAAAGAAAAGAAACCAAAAAGAAAGAGATTAATAGTAATAAAATGGTGATCAATGGGTAATTATTCCCTTGTCTTTTGTAACCTACACCCGAAGGGCCTATAAATAATCGATAGTAAGAGTAGAAAGGGAGGACATTTTGAGAGCACAAAAAATAGAAAGAAGAGAGAATAATAGGCAGAAGAGGAGCAGAGAATCTGGTCTTGAAAAATTAGTCCAGCAAAACCATAGTAAGGTATCACTTTATTATTGATTCTCTAATTTCTCCTTATTAGTCTTTGTTTGTATTGCATCCCTTTAAAAAATATTTTTTTTTTCTCTTCTCTTTTTTTGTTTATGCAAAAATAAACTCATATGTTAAGTTTTCATTTTTCTAAAGTTGTATGTTCCTAAAATTGTTTTCTTTGCAATACGAAATACTAAAAAAAAATATAACTAATTGATGTTTATAAACCAATCACCAAAAAAACAAATTTCACCATATTGTAATATAACAGAAAACTCATATCACGTCTTTATCAAAATAACAAAAAATCATAACAACAAATAAATAGTTTTTCTTAGGATTAGAATTAATGGTCGCTGCCGCCGGATGAAATTCATCCTCGCTCGCCGCGCCACATCTCACCTCTTTTTCGTTATTATTATATTTTCGTTACGTTGTTTTTTTTTTTAACAAAAATTAGTTTTTCTTTAAAACAAAAAATAAAAAGATACAATCCGTGAACAAACATCTCACCTATTTTTTTCGTTATTATTATTATCACTATTACCACTATTACTATTATTATTATTATCACTATTATGTTGTTAATTTATTTTGATATGTATATATATAAAGTAAAATTAATAATAAAATCAGTCAACACATAAATATTTTCTATCCAAGAACTACGTGTGTTTTGATTTCCCCATTGCACCTGGGGATACGTAGAAGCAAGGTTTTTTCCTTGTCAAACCAAATTAATAAAAAAATATTTTTCCTTTTTTTATTAATGTAAATAATTTATTTATTTTTTAGTATTTTTTTTGGGGTAAAAATAAATGAATAAATAAATAAATAGTTTGTATAGAATCAATTATAGGGTAACCGTTTTAACGGTCGTTGTAGGGTGGTAATACTTTCCCTACTCGTAATCGACTCCCGAATCCGAATTTTTGGTTCAAAAATCATTATTTTAGGTTTTATCCAATTTTTCCTTCGAATAAAATAAAATTGGTGGCGACTCCTTTTTCGCGGACAAACCGGACGCGACAATGTATATTACATTTTATGATTAAATGTTTCTAGTTTTCCCGTTAGCGGTTCAAATTTTGTGAACGTTAAAGAACTTTGTCAAGATTACCTAGGAGTTATCCCACTTGTGGGAGCAACAAAAGGTAATTCTATTAAATTAAAGTGGCTCAAGGATACGTTCGATGATGTTGGTGAAGATGCATTTGAATTAGAAAAACAAGCATCTTGTCGGGCATACATCATACATATGATCGGAGGGTTATTGATGTCTGACAAATCCAACAACCGTGTACATTTAAAATATCTTTCTTTATTAGGAGATTTAAATAAAGCATCCCAATATAGTTTGGGTTCAGCCGTTTTAGCATCCCAATGAAACTCGGTGTCATGTCTATGGGAGGATGTGCACTGTTGTTGCAAAATGGGGCATGGTATCGTTTGTCTTGTGTCGCTCCAGAATCACCTAATCCATGGATATTTCCACTTGCACAAAGGTAACTATTTGCAAATAAATTTTATATTATTTTTTCCTTTTTTTTAAAACCAATTCCTTACCATATTACTAATTTTATTATATTTTTTATTTTTAATATATTCGACAGATTTAATTCTGGCGATCTAAATTTTGGTAAAGTTCCTCATAACGACATAGAAGGATACCGTAAAACAATTGATCACATGATGGTTCACGAAGTAATATATTTATTCCGTTTTCTTTGAATTTTTTAAATATTTTGATTTTTTATACTTGTTATAATTAATTTAGCTTGTTTTTTTTTAAATATCAGTTCTATTGGAGACCTTATCTCATGTTCCAACATGAAGTTTATGAAAAGAGGTGGTCACTTGGACTGCATGTACCTATCTGCATTGCTATCATATCGTTGAAAAACATCATACAGATAGAGTCACACTTCAGTTCAGCTTCCATCAACAAATACCACAACCACCAGAGGACATGAAAATGTACCATGAGGTCGACATGAGGCACGGGGTTGATGATAATTGAAACTGGGTTTGGAGGGAAGAAATTAAACACTGGAATGAGCGTCACAATTACGTGTTGCAAGGTAAGATCGTGGAAGGTCTTTTATGCCATACTACGGAATATATAATTTGGTTTAGACAGCACACCAAATTATTTATATATGTCGAACAATATCTCTATGATCCCCGTTTGCAACCACCGTCGTATCCTTCTGTGACGTCGAACTCCCAATCCACCCCACAACAACAAAACACAACACAACCGTCTCTATCATCACCTCACCTACATGTCCATACAGAAGTTCCATCTTATGATCCACCACCGACTCAATATTACGTTATGCCGGTACCAGAAATGGCTACCCCCGGTTATCCGACAAAAGATGGGCTTTTCTATAATTTTTTTGGAACTCAGTGCACAACTCCTGAGTCGGCTTATGCTGTGTTTGACTCCATGTATAATCCTCAGCCTCAAAATTTCATGGAAGCAGGTGGTAGTGGTTCTAATCTACCTACGACTTACATTGAGAATAATTATCAAGATGAACCGGAAGAACCTCAACTCGTTCAAAGAGCTAGACGAGTTCGACGACATCCTAGATGTGGAACTGGAGGTCATTTAGGTGGACATCAATAATTTAATGTATTTTGTATTTTGTTTCATTTTATTTGATGTATTTTTTTTTAATGTATTTTCTTTAAAATTTTAATATAATTTTCTATTTTTAATTATTTTTAATTATCATCATTTATAATAATAATAATACTTATTATTATTATTACTATTATTATTATTATTATAATTTATTATTTTTATTATTAAAGTATTATTTATCAACTATTATTATTATTATTATTATTTATTAATTATTATTATTATTTATTAATGTACTATTATTTATTAATTAATTATTATTATTATTATTTTTAATGTATTATTATTATTATAATTAATTAATTATTTAAAAATACCTAAAAAACATTAAACGACAAAAAAAAAACCCAGTAGGAGCTCGCACCCCCAGCTAGCGACCTCCTGATGGGCCTGAAAAATGAGCTCTTCAGCTGGTCGCACCCCGTTACGACCTCATATTGGGCCCAAAAAGTAGGGCGGACAGGGAATTAAATTTGTGAGTGGGGCATATTGGGAAAAATAAAAAAAAACAGGGATATTTATGTGAAAAATCCCAGCTTCAATCGTAGTTAAATTAAATTTTATTTGTTTTCAAATATATATCGAAAAAATCTATATAACTAAAAAATTTAGTAGAAACTTAGAAAAAAATAATTATATTAGAAACATAAGAATAAATAATTAATTTAATATTGTAATAAAAAACTGATTACTTTTATATACAATTTGTTTGATACAATTGGAATATAAAGTTGATATATAGATAGTTAACTGGTCATGAAAAAAATACATATTTAACTTTGGTTAGTTAACTCGGTTTATTTTTTATGAAAGTTAACTAGGTGTTTTTCTTTATCGGTGAATGAAATAAAAAAATTCTTAGAACAAGTCACATGTGGGTTAAAAGAACAATCAGTAAGATTACAGAATCTCAATCATTTTATTTTTGATAAAATGCAAGATCACAAAGTTGAATGGTACTAATGTAAAGTATGTTATGTGCAAGAAGTTGTTTAAAACAGATCTCAACATAAATAACAATCGTCTTTCAATACCACTTAAAAAAATCAAATGTGATTTTCTTACTAAGATAGAGAAGAAGATATTAGATACAAAGGAAGTAGATAAACCTCTTGGGTTGGAAGTGACTGTGTTGGATCCTTCGTTTAGAGAATTCACTATGTCTCTTAAATTGTGGAAGATGCCCAAAAAGTCGAAGATGCACTCGACTAGTGTTTATAATCTTATTAAGAATTGGAGGTTTCTTGTGTCGCAAAACAATTTGAAGGAGGATCAAAAACTCAAAATTTGGTCATTTAGGGTCAATGACAAGCTACACTTCTTACTGGACGATTAGAATTCTTAGTTATTAGCAAGATTTTTAGTTTTGTGGTTGTTATTATTGTTTTCTTACGATTATCCAAACAAAAATGTTAACTCTTTCATCATGATGAATATAAGTATTTTTATTTGGCAATGATTTTTTCTAACATTGGTCACATGCTACCGTGATAAAAAATAATGTACAATTTTAGAGCTTTTTTTCTTATTGAAGTAAAAAATAATATTAAATGGTACTTATATTTTCTTGTTCCACTTACTCTGGTCCACTTATAAATTTGTTTTATTTCCTCTTTTCACAATTTGCAGTTAATAACAAGTTATAATAGTTGAGTAAAAGAAAATATAATTATAATGATATTCAATCAAAATTATTTTGTTTTTATATTTCAGGTGCAAACATACCGCATCAATTCGGACGGAGCAGATGTGGTCCAACACATGATTGACGATTTTCGATTATAGATTTTCGATTATAGGGTAATAATAGCATTCTTTTTTAATTGTTGAGGGAAAGAAGAGCGGGGATGTCTGTCCACATTTTTCCACTGTTTAACTAAGAGAAATTTAGGTATGGAAATAAATATAGGAAAACAAATCTATCACTAATTATTAAACACATAAGTAAGCATATAAGTAATTAAGACTCTTCTAAAATATTATGGTCAATTTTTATAAAACTATTTTTTAGTGACAAGATCTATTAATTAATTTTTTCAAAACTACCCCTAATTAAATGGGTTTATTAGATCTCACTCCTAAATAAAAATTATGTATGTGTACAGTTTTAGACTTCTTCACATATGTATATGCTAATAGGTAAATTTGAAATACCAACCAGTCAAAACCATTAATTGTAGCATGATTACATATATTAATTAAGTTGTCAATCTACATAATTGAATTGGAACACCTAATAGCTACGTTGAACTCTTTACTTGATGTTTCGGTTGATGGTATATATATCAAGTGTTGTTTCACTATGTAGTCTTGCATTCAAACGCTATAATCCATGCACATTATGATTTTTTATATTCTATCCCTAGTCTTTCTTTATTTTTTATCTCTGAACTTTGTGAATGAATCTAATTTAGTGATATCGTTTTTAATATATTTTTATATATTATTTTTGTTCCAAAAATTAGTTCAAAAATTTTAGTATCATATAGTTTGGTTCAACTTGGATTGTGAATTATTTCCTCAAATATCTATCCAAAAAAAAACTCTCTCAAAAAAAATTTATTTGAACAATTTCTTTTTTGTTGAGGAAATTAATGAGAACAAATTCGGTTAAACATATGTTTGGATCTATTTTAAAAGTCATATTTTACGTTTCAAAACCTGTTTCACCGAATTTGTTTGGAAGTTACCTATTATAGCTTATAGATTCGCATATAAAATTATCTTATGAAAGAAAAAGAAAATCATATTTCATAAATATACATTTGAATCTTTATTAACTGATATAATAAACTACAAGAGCCTAAGCTCATATATATATAGGCGCTCCATGAGCTGACGTGCTAACTAACAACTCATAAGCCTCAACTAACTTATAACTAACTCTAACAAAATAAAATTAAAAATATTCCAAATAGGACTGGAGGTGGTGTTGGTTCCACCAACAAAACAAACACATGCTAAGTGATTTTTAGATGGATGATTAGATTTTCCAACATATATAAAATAATTATATTATTAAATAATATAATATAAGTTAAATAATAAATCAATATAACGTCTCATGTTAATAATAAAATTAATATTTAAATTTATCACTTCTGCAACGAATGCCATCCTTCCCTATTTCAATATCAATATAACGTCTCTTGAGTAAAAGTGTGATAACATAACATTTATGTTCCATGAACCCTTGTTTAAGTCTCTTTCACAAAATCCAAATGTTTCCCTCACTCTCTCACTTAGTGCTTTATCTTCTATGCAATAGATTTCTAATAGCATTTTTTATTTTTTATGTCTATACTTTTATGTGTTAGATCTTGACATTTATCACTTTGAGGTGCACTATTATCGTCTGCATCATTAAAATTCAATTTGTGTTCATGTAACTCATTAATATTTGAGTTTTGGATTTGTTGTGTTAACCAGAAAGGTAAGATTTTAGGATAAGAGAGTAATGGGAACTAATGAATTATATATATATTTGACTTCAAAGAGTATGAAAGAAGATTCATGTTTTTGAAGAAAATCTAAAATAAGATTTGATTCAAATTTATAATTGAAGAAAATCTTAAATAAGATTTGATTCAAAATTATAATTGATGAAAATCTTTGACCAAGTTGAAAAGAAAATATGGTCAAGATTTGAAGAAGATTTGAAGAATATTTGAAGAAGATTTGAATAATATTTGAAGAAGATTTGAAGAATATTTGATCAACAATTTAATGAAGATTTGAAGAATATTTGATTTGAAGAATTTACAAAGTCAATCTACACAAAATAGGAACAGAATCATTTTGAAGAATTTACAAAATCAATCTACACAAAATAGGAACAAAATCAATATGAAGAATTTACAAACTCAATCTAAACAAGATACAATTCAGAATTAAATAAGGACTAAATTGAAGCCCAAATTTTACTATAAATAGACACTCAAGGCTGAAGGAGAAAAGCATCGAAAAGCAGAAAAGAGTCAAGCTCAAAGTTCTCAATTCATCTTAGAGTTCAAAGAGAGAAACACTTGTTCAGGTTAGAAATATTTTTTGAGTGTTCTTTTCTTAAAGTGTGAGAGTTATTATTATTATCAGCTTTGTTAGAAGCAACTACTCAAGTTTCAATCTGTTGTATCCAACCCGATAGTGGTTTAGTTCCTTCTTCAATCTGGGTTCGTCAGGTTGTTAGGAGAAGACTTGGCTTGTAGGGTCAAGGTGGTTAGTTCCTCAAAAGTCTGGGGTGTCAGGCTGTTTGGGAAGACTGGCTTGGAGGGTCAGGTGCTTTGTAATTCAAGGTTTTTGAATTAGTGGATTAAAGCCTTCTGAATGAGGGGACTGGATGTAGCCAAGTTAGTGGTGAACCAGGATAATTCTACGCGTCAAATTATTTATGCTTTCATTGATTGCTGCTTCTAAATTCGATTGCTTCTACTCTAAGTAAGTCACCAAAACCAAACTAATGTTTAATTATTTATAAATTATCATAAAGGTATCAACTTTGTGCAAACACAATTCAACCCCCCCTTCTCGTGTTCGCACCTTCAATAATATTGAAAGTTTCTTTTTTCACTCCAAGTCTTCTCAAAAGTTTTCAAATTTTGTTCGGATTAACTAATCATAAGTTGTATTTTACACATTTGGATAGACCAATTCAGACACGTATTTTTGTGTATTTGAGAGTATTGAGAGGTGAGCGAAGCAACACCCTAAATTTTTGTGTAATTTTGAGAGCATTGACACGTATTTTTGTGTATTTGACATAAACGTTTCCATTTGGACCAATGACCTCATTCTTCAAAGAAATAACAAAATTCCAAAGAGCATTTCGACTGGAGGCTTCAATAACACTCAAGTTATGAAGAAAATGTCGATTCGACTAGAAGAAAGGGATTATTTTTTCCATAATATCTCCTACTTCATCAATGATAAAAGCGTAATCATATCGAGCACTTGCTCATGAACCACCACCCCATCTCGTGCCCTCTCAGTTAAAGGACGAGCAACATAATACCTGTCTTTGAAATTGTATAAAGAGTACATGTAAGGGGGAAAAAACCCTAAAGCTGCTTGAAGGAGACCCAATTCTGTCTCATAATGTCTTCGTTCTAAAGAAGACTAAAAATAGAGAATAATAGGGCCACCGACGGGATCGCATCCATGTAGCCACAAGCCATTTGAAATCCTTCAAGTACGCCAGTGAGTTTTGGTTAATTTAGAGGGGAATAAATCGAGGTGTTGGAACACATTTTCTCAAAATTAGTAAAGGACATGGGGTGCTCCAAATATATATGTATGTTGTCCGCCCGTAGTCTTTAGCCTCCAGCCTTAACACCCACATAGGTGAACCTGTAACACTCCAAATTTTATAATAAACTATTTTATTAATTAAATAGGATTTTAGATAATTAATTTTGTGTTAAAATTATTTTAGAATATATGTTGATTAGTTTTATGATTAATTTTCTTTATAGGTGTGTTTTCTATGATGTGCTAATCTTGTACATATTTGACCAAATATGTTATATGAATAATAAATGTTATATTTTATGATTTTATATATTTTTCTAAAAATAATAGTATATTAGTGTAAATATTTTAAAGAATAAGATTTAGGAGATTTTATGTGTATATGTGAGTTGGTAATTAATATGATATTTTCTCGTGTGTTTGACTAATATTAAGTGTATGTGCACTTAATTATATTTAATTATTTCTAAATATATCTTATTTTAATTATTTGTTTTATAAATAATTATCTTGGGATAGTAACAATATTGTGTTTGATTTCTTTTATTTTTATATACTTGTTGTGACATTGTGATTTTATATATATTTATTATGATTTAGTAATTAACATAAAGTAGCAATGTTATATTTATTTATTTTGTGATTTTGACTATTCTCTAATGATTGTAGTATTTTAACATGAATATTTTGAAAAATAAGTATAATTATAGTGACTATTTTGAATATGAGAGTTTCAATTGTTAGTAATATGTATTTCTTAAAAAGGTTAATTATTTTAATTACTCTAATTTATCATATATTAGTTATGAAATAATAATAGTAATAAAACAAAAAAGTAAATAAAGAGACCAATGGGTTTGACCCATGTGTGAACCCTAATTGTTAATAAAAACAAAAAAACAAAAGGAAGGGAGTTGGGCAGCCGTAAAGAAATACAAACAACAACTTATCCGTTGGCACCGGTGATCGATAACTTTTCTAGAAAATTTCTCCGTTCTCGTCCAAATTTCAGTATGTTATTTTATTCATTTAGGTAGTCAAATGAACATATTTCCTCAGATTTTTAACCATCCCAATTTCTCTCTAAAATACCCGACTTCTCCGTTTTTAAAATTCCTTATTTTGTATCGTTCTTCTTCACCGTAACTCCGATTTGAGTGAAACCAACGCCAAAACGACCGTGTGAAAAGTGGCTATATTATCCACTGATTGGTTTTTTGATTTATGGTAATTTTTCTTGACCGAGTTTCGAATTTATTTTTTAGAGTAGTTTCTCATAATTTATTTTTGACGTTTTACCCATAAACTGTCGAGTTAGATCGATTGAAGGACAAAGAGTCAAAGAACAAAGACTGTTTGCTCGTGGAATCTTATTCTTGTGTAAAGTCGTCGAAATAAGGTAAGGGGTGAGAGAGCGTTTGAATTCATGAGTATAATATATTGTGAGATGAACGGGAAAACCGTATTTCCCAACGATTCATCTGGGGCTTGCTACGTACGGCAGTAGCCCTTTGAGTGATAAATTAATTAATGTGCAAATATGGAAATTGTGAGATTAAAATGCGGAATAGAAATATTTATAAGGTGTTGATTGATTTAATTTCGTTGAATATGTGTTATTTGATATTATTGTGATATTTGATTTATTTTCGTTAAATGTGTTATATTTGATATTATCGTGATATTGGATGTCGAATGAATTTGGTGCATATGTTGGATTAGATGAGTTTATATGATGTGATAATATAATTTTATGTGATGATGATGATATATGATTGATGATAGTGATGTTATAAATTTGTGATGAGAATATTGAAGTAACCCCATAGTTGATGAAATAATTGTCATTCCAATTTTTGTTTGAGATGACGGTCTTAATGGAGTATCATAGGCCAACGAGGGGAGAAAATAAATATTGAGAATTTGTGAAGTGGAGATTATTTTGTCATCATATAGGTAGGGCCTGAGAAGCCTAGCGATTCCGGGGAAGTACAACTGAATTGAGCCTGATCGTGGCGGTCTACTGTTGAGCCTTAAGGCAAGATTGTTAGACCTTGGAGGTATTCGGGTGGGGAATTCCTAGGTGACTTGGAGGTAGCACTCCAAATGTCGGGAGCTACCATGCAACACACGTTTACCTCGACTGTCGCGTATATGTGTCTCGGGTTGAGTTGAGGGGATCTATGAGGACAGGGTCAATTTGAATTGTCCGTCCATCGGAATGGTGGCATAGTATCATGGCCTCCTAACCAAGTACTTCAGAGTTAGAATGGTACCACATTGTGAAGTAGAGTCTAAGCTCATGCACAACATTGCATTTTCTTGTGATTGTTTTGTTGTGATTAACACGTGTCGTGTGCGATAATAATGATTTCTGCGATTATTTGATGTTATAGTGAAATGTATTGACTTTCCTTGAGTGGTTTTGACTATATAACGTGATGTTTTTCTTTCAAGAGTGTTTGTGTAATGATACGGTTTATTGATGATTAATTGCGTGTTCTTCTTACTTGTATTATACTATCAACATGATTTCAAAACTCACCTCCTTCGTTGTTTGTGTTTGACTGGCTTGGCCCTGCGTTTGCGAAATCGCAGTTATTACAGGTTAATGAGTCTTGAAGTTCAAATTTGGGAGAAGCCCCGCTCTGATAGGTGATACTGGGAATGAGAGTCATAAGTTGTATTTTTATTTGTTTAATTAGAAACAACTTTTTGTATGAAACCTTATAACTAGTAAATTTTTGGAATTGAATTAAGAAATTCTAGTTAAATCAAATTTTATGGAGATTGCACTATTTTATAGGAGGAAAAAGTTTAAAGCGATCATTTTGAATTTTGAGGAATGTGATATCTCAAATTAATTATAATTTTTTTTTATTCCCTTGAAAACGTATTTGCTTTACCAGCTGCGAATTAAAGTTAAAAATTCTATTATAAATTATTATATATAATTTTGGAGTTTAGGGTGTCACAGAACCAATTCTCATCGTCTGTGGTAAAAATGGATACCACTCTGAGAGCCTCACAAGCTACCAAAGCATAAATCCCCTCGTCGGGTGGGAGAACCAAGTCGTGTAAAGATGACGCATTCTTTTCCATATCGACCTGAAAGGTGTAAGAGTAAGAGAATGAATTTGATATCCAAATCCTCCCGTTAACTGCCATTCCCGAAATGAAAGGATCAAAAGCAGAGTCATCGTGCCAACATACAGTCGGCATGATGTAGCAATAGGACTGTCACCGATCACCACTAGACTAGTAAAATGTTGAAATCATCAAACCTACAGTTACCTCAAGCATAAACTATTGCATTCCATAAAACTACCTACGATGGAGGCATAAAACTTTATCCTTAAACAAACATCCGCAATGATGAAATCCTAAACCTCCACTGTGAGGGGGGGGGGG